>JALMQS010000153.1:23620618-23934869 GCA_024734495.1 Forficula auricularia | reverse complement strand
TTTCTTCCTCTGGGGTTTTAACCTCGTTGAGGAATTTAAATGGGGTGGGGTTTGATATAAAGTGTGCTTTGTAACCCTTTTTCCAAAATTCTGTGTTTAAAAAATTTTCTACTGAAATCCCTCTGGTCCCCAAGTCTGCAGGGTTTTCTGCGGTTGGAACATGTGACCAGGAGTGAGGAAAATCTAAACTCTGTATTTCAGTAATCCTATTAGAAACGAAAGTTTTAAATTTGTAAGGTGGGCTGGAAATCCAGTTCAAAACTACTGTAGAGTCTGAAAGTAAATAAATGAATTCAAGTTTGATTTCAAAGGCCCTTAAGATAAATTTTATGGAGTTAACTAAAGTTAAAGCTGCGGTTAATTCTAACCTTGGAATTGTTAAAGACTTTAAAGGAGCTACCTTAAATTTTGCATAAATCAAGTTTGAGTCAATATAATTATTTTGCGAATCATATTCTACTAAATAAATTACAGCTCCATAAGCTAATTCACTAGAGTCTGCATATCCAAATAATTTAAACTTGGACAAAGTATTTTTAAATAAATATCTTTGTATTCTGAAATTCGAAATTTGTGTCATCTCTTTTCTAAAGTTTGACCACAGCTCCTGATAAGCATAGGGTACAGGATCATCCCAGTTGAGTCCTGCTTTCCACAAACTTTGAAATATGATTTTAAAAGTTATAATGCATGGTGAAATCCATCCCAATGGATCATAAATCTTGGCTAGATCTGACAAAATGTTTCTCTTTGTGAGATTCTCATTGGAAAAAGAGGTGAAATTAAAAGAAAATTGATCTGAATCTGAGAACCAAACTAAACCTAAGACTGTAGAATGGTCTCCAAAAGGAATAAATTTAGACTGAGCAGTTAAAATATTTTCTTTTTGCAAAAGATCTAAAATTAAGGGGGAATTAGAAACCCATTTGTCTAATTTAAAATGACCTTTACCTAAAACATAATTTAAATCTTTTATTAATGTTAAAAGGCTTTGTGGAGAATCACTCCCTATTAAAAAATCATCTAGATAAGTATTCTTTTTAATTATAGATTCTACTTGTGGGTACTCTGCAGAATTTTTCTCTGCTAACCAAATTAAACATCTTATCGCTAGGTAAGCCGCTGGAGCTAATCCAAATGGTAAACAACTAAACCTGTAGATGTTTATGACATCTTCCTGCATGTCTTTCCACAGAATTCTTAAATAATTCCGGTGGTCAGGATCGATTAAAATTTGAAGATACATTTTTACAATATCTGTAGTGACTACAAATTTGTAAGTGCGAAACCTGGTTAAAACTAGACGTATGTCATTCTGGAGGGTGTCACCTACCTCTAGGCAATCATTCAATGAATATTTTGAGGAAGACTTAACTGATCCATTCAAAACTATTCTTAGGGGACTATTTTCACCCTTGTATACCCCGAAATGTGGGAGGTAAAATTGTTGATTGTTTTTTGTTTTATCATGCATAGTAAGAGGACCTACTAATTCAATAAAATTTAATTCTTTTAATGTATCAAAGTACTGAAAATATTCTTCCTTTAATAGAGGATTGCTATTTAATTTAACTTCTTGTCTTTTTAACATGGCAAGAGCTTTGTGCAGCGAGTCACCTAAAATTGGGGGATCAATTTTGAAAGATAGTGCCACTTGTAATTGGCCACTTCCATTCTCTTTAATACTAAATTGGAATTGTAGCTCTGCATTTGAAATGCTATCTGCTGCATGGTCTGGCGTCGAATCCAAGTCCATCAGCTTTAAAACATTAGAATTAATTTCTTCTAACGTTGCTGCTGCATAAGTATTTTTATTATTAAAATTGAAATCGTTTTTGTATAATGCTTCGGCCTTTCCGAAGACAATCCAACCTAACGAGGTATTCTGTGCTACAAGATTTTGATCTTGACTTTTCCTAATGTCGTTTAGCATTAATTTTGAAAATAAATCTGCTCCTATTAGGACTCCAGTGGTGTGGGGTGTATTAAACGTACCATCTGATAACGGTAACCCACTAATAAATTTAAATTGACTTCTTTTTAAAGGGACTGAAGGTATAGTCAAATTTAGGCTGTTTACAACATAGAATGGTGCATCCAATTCATAGCTATCATCGACAATTGAACCAATTTTCAAATTTACTAAACCTTTAGATGAAGTTACGTGTTGGCCCTTTAAACCTTTTACATTCAAAAGGGCGTTCTGTTTTTCTAAACCTAATTGATTAACAATTTCCTCTGAGATTAGAGAAATCTCACTTCCGGTATCAATGAAAGCACGAATGTGTACCTCACGTCCAGAAATGTCTTGTGTTTTGATGAGAGCTCGGCTTAATAACGTTGTGGATCCGTCCACTCCGCAGTGTCCTGATGTCTTGGAGGAAGACTTTGTGTCAGTTTGTTCTCCGGCCTTTTTATCCTCTGGGTCTTTTTGGACCACTCCGCCCTCCGATTTCAGTGAAGAGTTCGTTTTTGAATTACTGCAAAAATGTAAAAGTGGAGACAGTTTAAGACCACAGCGACAATTAAAGCGTTTACAATCATTTACATAATGAGAAGGAGAAAAACATTTTTTACACAATTTGTTTTGATTTACAAACTTTGACCTTTCTTCTAAAGAAAGCTTTTTAAATTTTTCACATTGCCACAAGCCATGCTGTTTTAAACAAAGCTTGCAACTTAGGTTTTTATTAGATGCATGTACATTTAAAGATCTTGCACTATTGCTTTCTTTAAATTGTACTTTTTGTTTGTTAACATTAAAACTGTGCGAATCTAAATAAGAATCTGCTTGTCTTTCTACGAAAATTAAAAGTGTGTCTAGACTCGGAATTTCGTCATGGTTTTCTAACGTGAGTAACCAGTCCTGATGTACTTTTGCATCTAATTTGGAAGACACTAGTCTTACCAGTATGGGATTCCATTGATCAGTATTAATACTTAAATTTTTTAATTGTGCAATGGTTTGCCTAACCGTGCTGGTTAAACTTTGATAAAACCTTGAATTAGGAGATGTGATATTTTTTAAATTTAATAATTTATCTATTAAATCAAAAACAATTTTTCTATACTTATAATATTTACTTTCTAATAATTCAATGGCTACTTGGTAATTTTGATTAGTCAAATCTAAGTGCCTAATTAAGTTTAAAGGCTCCTCAGTCAAAAAACTTTTTAAGTACTGAAGCTTTTGACATTGGCTGAGTGAATTATTTGAATCAATTGCTGCATCAAATTGATGTTTAAAAGCAGGATAACGTGTGTATACACCATTAAATTTTTCCAACTCAATTTTTGGAAGATTTATGTGTATGTTTTTTGGTTCAGAATCCTCTGAACTGGTTTCTGAATCATTTGACGGTTTAGCAGTTTTTAATTTAGATAATTTATCTAAGAGTTTATATTTAAGATTATTGAGCTCGCGTGCAGTTGTGGTAATTTCCGTAATTATCGGAATAATGGTTGCTTCATTTTGTAACTCGTGTTCATAAATGTATTTTAAGCTATTATGCATGTCCAAAAGAATTTGTGTTACTTTTTCTATACTATGATTGTAAGAATCTGTAGAGCTAAATTCTTTTTCCGACATAAATTCTAAAAAGTCACTGCTTTCTAATTTCATTAAGGCCCACTTGGCTGCTATTTGTTTTATTTGCTTCTCCAGAGTCATCTTGAGATATCTATTTTATAGCTATTTATTTAATATAGTATTAGATTTGTTTTATTAACGGTCGCCACCAGAATTTATAACCAATTTTTCAAAATACTAATAACAAATTTGTTTTGAGAACTATTTGGGTGTTGGTTCAATCACGCAGTCGTTAGCTGATTGTGGGTTGGTCCTGTCACGGTCGCCAGATGTTTGGGGGTCGGGATTCTTAAGGCCAATTAATTTTTCAATCAATTGACTAATATCGAAGAACGTGTTTACACCCTAAATGGACTTGCTTCCCGTGAAGTCTAGCTCAGAACGCTTTGGTTGATGCAAACAGATTCTTGGATATCAACCCCTTTGCTAAGAAGGATGTATACCGGGCCAGGAAGCGTTAGTGAAAAACCACCCTTAATAGCGCTTCGCATCCAAAGACTTCAAAAAAAAAGGAACCGTTAAATGAATTGGTTTGACCGCAGGTTCGAATAATGTGCTAGTAATCAAAACTACTTTGAAAAATGGTAAATGTTCTGGAAAATATTCTTATTTTTAAAGTTCAAATAAATAGTGATTTTGTTTTTAATAATAATTAAAAACAGGATTGGTTATTAAACAAAATAAAATATATATCTCAAAGATGGAAGACTCCTTATTATTTCTTATTTGTTAAATATGGCGGAGGAAGCAATATAAAACTCAAATTTAATATTTAAACAAAATAACAACTTTTTATTTTCTTTTAATAAATCAGCAGTGGAAAAATATCAAATGCACATGTTATAGTAACCTTATGTTTTATAAAATAAATACAGTTTTATATAATTAATATATTAATTGTAACATAGCAATATTTCATAAATTAATTGATAATTATATCAATTGAGTAATACAACTCTGAATTAAAGA
Source organism: Forficula auricularia (assembly GCA_024734495.1). NCBI lineage: Eukaryota > Metazoa > Arthropoda > Insecta > Dermaptera > Forficulidae > Forficula > Forficula auricularia. Next base: position 23,930,311 of record JALMQS010000153.1, on the reverse strand, counting down.
GTGAATTATTTTCAATATAATAGAAAAATATTTCTAATATTTAATGATTAATATATAAACAGTTTTACAAATAATTATTAAACTACTTAGCTTGTTTTTCAACACGATTGTTCCAAAAGAAATTATTTTTCGTCAATTGAAAACGTTAGCTGAAGCCTTTCTCTTAAAGAGGATGTATCCGTCCTTGTTCCACACTAAAATCTTGCATTAGTTGGAAACAAAGCAATTTGAGAAATCTTTTTCTCTGGAGTTCCTTTGAACCCGTTAATTCAGGTTGATAATTAGCGTATAATTAATCAAACAAGATATTTAAAGATGGCGGATTAACACCAGCGTGGGTGAAAAAACGCAACGAACCAGCTACTGTATACGAGCTGTTCAATGGCCGCGCAGGCAATAGAGTTCTCTCTCGCTTAACAAGACGAGCAGAGCAACCCGAGTTCGGTCTACATGAAGACAGAGCGTAAAACCAACTGAGCTCGCCCGGTTTCACTAGCTGTGAAGAGGGCCCAGACGGTCACGTGATCAAAACTAGGATTTTGATTGGTGAACGTCACACATTTTTTATGACTGTATTTTTGTTCTCTCGAAAGGCTTGCTTAAAAGCGACTGGAATTCGTATTTTTCTCTAAATAAATTTCCTTTGAAACGACAAAGTATTGAATTACTGCCAGTATAATTAATTTTTGATTGAAAAGATATCAGTTTTGTTGTGAAATTGAATCTTTTTCTAGAATATTTTAAATAAAGATATTAAAATATCCTTTACAATAGGAAAATGAAAACAAATTTCTATAATATTTTTTTGATAAATTGAAAACTTAAAACTATTTGAATTAATTTTAATTAAATTAATTAACATAAAAAAAAGGCTGAAAACTCTTAAGTTTGAACAGTATGCTTATCTGATTAAAATATTAAAATTAATATGAATTATTGATTTATTTGAATTTAATTTCAAATGAAAATAAAATAAAAGTAACATGAAAGCTAAATTAATATGTTATGTACAAATGTACATATATATGTATTAATAAATAATTTTTAAATATATTTACATTAATCCGATATTAAAAATAAATTCTATAACTAATATGCATATGGCCAAAGGGTCGCTTCCATTGACAACATGTTCGATCTTCAAAGCGGTTCGAAAAATGTTGAAATGTTTATTTTATTAATATGCTACCTCTACTACTACTACAACTAATGCTAATTTTATTCTAGGATTTTTTTTCTTTTCAAGTCACCCTTTTCAGTTAGCCCTTCGTTTCTTGTTGGCGGAAGGGAATCTTTGCTATTTAGAGCTATACGTCGCTTCAAAAATAAATGAGGGTGAAATATATTGACGGTTTTTTTTTCTTTAGCACATACTTTAAAAATAATATAGTGTTAGGTGGGGAGAGAAATTACAAATAAAAAAAATAAGAACCAAGTTCAACGTGAAAGAATTCCTGTAGAAGATTTCCTATAGAGTATAATTATGTGGGAATTTATTAGGTGATATCTATGAACCATTGAAATATAAATACAACATTCTTCTTTAGAAAAAAAAAGTAAGAGAAAAGAGAGTTGAAGTTATAAGAGAGGTGAGAAAAATTATATTTTCAAATATGAATTTTAAATAAAAAAAAAAAAAATGTAATATTGGAGTAATTTTTGGAGACGGACTGATAAGTGAATTAAGTGGACATCGATGAGGCAGTCCAAAAAAATGAAAGAGGAGACAGAGGGGAATGCCGCATTGGATTTCCTTCTCTGACTTTTCAAAACCCTGAAGAAGGAGGGAATAGCCTCCGAAACGTCGGTTTTATGAATAAAAAGATAGTGTAAATTATCTTCTTCTTTTTTTGGACTGCCTCATCGATATCCACTTAATTTTTAATATTATAAAAATTCAAGTTGCCCATAGTAGTAAACTGAAAATTTCCAAAGAAATCACGAGTGAGTGTCATATATAGTAAATGTTGTCATGAATAATTTTTACAAGTCAGAAGTATTGGTTTTACCGCTTCAGAAATCGCACCCGAGTGCCTAATATAGCAAGGCGGGCCAATTTACTTACCTGTGAGGCGGATTCATCTGACATATATGATTCGCACTATTTCATTCAGTAAAATTTTGCAATTCTTAATTTAAATATAGAGTCATGACATATAGTTTAAATAAAAAATTCAGAGATTAGCCGATTGATCCGGATTGCTGTTTTTGGCACTTGGGTTCGATTCCAAAGGGGGTTGAACACAAACCATACTAAAAATTATCCATGACAACTCGGATTTAATAGATGACACTATCTCGTGATTTATTTTCTAAATATTATTAACAGCCCCCCCCCCCTAGTTTTCATTACTCCTCCACAGTTCCATGAAAAGTAACCCCCCATTTTATTCTATTCTAAAGAATAAGAAGAGTTTTTTATTGCCCTTTTGTTGAAGTTATAAGACTTGACCGCTTTTATTTTTACCATAAAATATAATGCTAAAATGGAACAATTTTCAACTCCTCTCACAGAAATTTCAATGATCGACTTTACGCCTTAACCCCCTGAGGGCACCTCTTTTATTTTTCAATATATTCTTCCAGAACCTATGTTACTGTGAAGTTAATTTTGGAAATTTCGAATGTTGCTAGTCACTAATAAAATAATAATTTAATAAATTACTATTATTTTATTATTTATTAAACAGTTTCAGTCATCACGGCTCTAGAAGATTTTCAGTAGTAAATTTCGTACTAGTTTTTGGAGATTGTCAAAATAAACATCTCATTTTTCTTCATCGTTCTCAATGATTGACAATCTTCAGAAGCTAATAAGATATTTACTACAGAGAATGGCCTACCAGTGGTGACGGAAACTGTTTAGTGAATAAATAATATAATAATTTATTAAATTATTATTTTATTTGTGACTAGTAACTTTCGAAATTTCATAAAATAATCATTATTGGTATCTTAGATTAAAAATGTAAAAAGTATAGATTTGATGATTTTAATTGATGAGAATGCAAAAAACAAAAATAACTCGATCTAGATTATATGGAGAAGGACCGCTAGATTTAGCTTTGATGATCAGGTTGAACTGGTAAATTATTTCGGCTTGAATCAGGTATGATAAAATTAGAAATTTCTTCAAAAATGGGAATATACGAAATACAGTGAAACCCTTCAAATCCGAACTAATTGGGGATGTAGGCTGTTCGGATTAGCCGAAAGCAGCTTCGACAATTGAAGATAACTGATATCAAGTGAAAGATTAAGTGATATTTTCTGGGTTTCTATTATTATTTCATTGTTTTTGCAAAGTGATTAACCTAAAGAATTTCAAAAACCAACTTTTGCCGTTTTTCAATCCTAGATGACATAAGTATATAGACACATTTACACTTTGTTAGGTATGCTAACTGTACTTCTTTGTTAATTTTTCAATTAATTATGTTAAATAAGGGTATAGTGTAGAATATATGTAAATAAGTTTCTATTTTTTGGGTTCGGATTTTCCGGGATTTCGGATTTTCGGGGTTCGGATTTGAGGGGTTTCACTGTATTTAGTAAATTTTCTAATTTCACTTGTTCAATTCGAAAGAATTTTCCACAAATTATAAGTCGTTAGGAATACTAGTATGTAAGGCTTGAATCAGAGTTGATAGAGACGAAATTGGTCCATTGACCCATAGATATCTTAGATTCCAATACAAATCAAGAAAGAGCCTACTTGGGAATAGATGAAGAATCAATGTCAGAATGAAATAATCATTTAAAATGTCCTTGAGATAAAACTAAAACTCTATTATTTATATACGATATATTTATTATAGTTATCAAATATGATTATATAATTTTACATCTATTTAATTCTTCTTCTTGATAAATGTTTTAAATGTAATTCCATAAAGTATGTCAAAACTTTTTGCAATAAATTCTAAATTTATGAATAATTTCAATTCAAGATATATTTGATATGAGTCTTTTTCTATTATATAATCCCATTTGTCATTTATGAGGTGATTCAATGAATTCCTATTAAAAGTCCATTTCATTATTCAAATAGTAATTTAATAGTCCGTATTATTTTTCATTTGAGATGTATGTGAAGTCCCACCTCCTTGTTTATTTATCAATAATTATGATCGAAGAGGTAATTAAAAGAAAGTTTCGGTCGGCAGGCTCTCTGAAAGTAAATGTATCGAGAAACTGCTGGTCTATTGACTATAATCACTCGAGCAATGTTCAGCCCCGCCCGAAGAGCTCTTCTCTAATCTATGGTTAAAAGTGGCTCTTGGACGACCCCACCTTCAACAACTAACAATTAGCTTGGCTATAATTGCTATCATTCGTGAACAGAGGAGTACATCTTGTTCGGAAAGAATTTAGCACGATAAAAACAAAAACATTCAAGGTAGAAAATAAAGTGTTTAGTGATGGGATAATTTCGCCCCTCCCAAGGGGATGGCCATTTAAACGTTGTGCGGTTGAATAATTTATCTATTTATTTAAAACAGTATAAACATCATATTGTTTATTTTTAACATGGCCTGGTATGGAATTTATTCTATTTAACAGTAAAGTGGAATTTTAATTAATAAACAATTTTGATATAGAGAATTTATTAGAATCAGAGGTGGGAATATAGTAAAAAATCACTAGAAAATTTCGATTAATTTTCTAATATCCCATGGGGCCGTCGAAGCTGAAAGGATCTTACAGGTAGATATTTTTATTTAATCTCCAAAATACCTATTTGTATGAAATACGTAGAATCAAATAGTTGCTTCAAAACAGCCTTAGAACTGAATAGTGTTGATAGTCATAAAGTAAAATAAAATTTTGTGAATCCTACCTAGTAATTTATATCAAAGAAAAAATTATTTAATGATTGTATAATAAATATTAAAAAATACAAATCTTTAAAAAAAACAACCAGTTGCCTGTGCTACCGTTTAAAATATTAACAAATATAATTCGAAACGTCGTAGTTATCTTATCTTATTATATTAAACGAGTAATTCTTGTATATACCATATAAACGGTTTCTCGAAAACGGCTCAAACGATTTCGATGAAATTCACGAATTAGGGGGGGGGGGGGGGTTTATGTTGACATTTCGATCTGTCACGGTCTCATCTTCGGCTAAGTTGTTTTTGATGGGTTTTTTGTTAATTGAAATAATTATTCACAGGTTGTCTCGATAAAAATGTATAACTAAATTTTTATTCAATTTCCTTTTAATAATTACCTAATTGATTTTCAATTTTAAATTCCACAAATAGATTATAGAAAATATTATTATATATTAGAATTTGCCAATTTAATTAATGATAGATCGAAACGGGTGAATGGGAAATAAATATTATCGGAAAAGAGGTTTTTTATTTAATTACTTTTTTCCTCTTATTAAAAACAAGGACTAAAAAAATGATCAAGTGCAGTGGTGGAGAAGTAATCTCCGAAGTCGAAGCTCAAATACAATGTATACATTAATTCTTGTAAAATAATAGGTTCAATTTAATTAATGATAAAACTCGATGAATTGATATTTAATTAAAAAAAATAATTATAGCTAATTTATTTACATACTTATAAACACATAATCTGTGGGCCACTAGAAGGCTAGAAACGCAAAAGCTGGGTGCGAGGGTGAGGGGTGGGGGTGAATATGGGGAGTGCGGGGGTGGGGTGCAGTAGTAGGGGGTTTGGGTTTTCGGGGGTGAGGGCGGAGTGTATCTGGGGGTGGAGGTGGCAGTGGATGTGCGGGGGTGCGGTGGTGGGGGGGGGGGTGAAGTCGGGGGTTTTAATATATAGATTTTAATGAAGCAAAAAGTTACCGAGCATCGTTCGGTGGGCAGGTACTAATATATTATTTGTTAATTAAGGAGCAGTAAAAGAGTGTGTCTTCTGCTGGAAAAATACATTTTTAAATTTATTTATAACGATTATTTGTTGTTTGTATTCAATAAATAGTTATAATTAATTATGTGTGATTTAAACAAAATTTCACCCTTCAAACAACAATTTAACTATTGGTAATTAAGTTTGTCTCGCCATTTTCCAATTAAAATCAAGTAAGAAAATCAAAGGGTGGTGGGATTGGAATCTCTTTGTGTAAATTTATACATTTATATATTTTATACTTAAATTTTCTCTCAAATATAAATTTCGATTAAACTCTAAAAAGTCAATTTTTATTTTCTCATTAATTTGTCTTATAATGAAAATGTTTTCTCTTAGATTTTTTTTCTTTTTTGGTCTAATAAGTTTCTTAACAAAATGGATTTTCAGCGATAAAATAAAGGTAAAAAAAAAATATTCTCTCTTTAACATTTCGGGCAAATTTTCATTTAATGCGTAATATTTCGAATCGTTTTAATTTGAAAGGCAAAGATTATTTAACCCTATAAATGGAAATAAACTTGAATTAAAAAAATATATATAACGTAAGGAACTTTGTTCCTGACGGGGGTCCCCCGACCACACACGTTTGAATTTTTTTAAATTTAATTGACAGGTTCTCAAAGTAGTGAGAATAAGCTTGGCTTGTTTTTTTTTCGGAAACCAAAATTGGGGGTTGAAAAATATAATTATCAATATAAGTTCTAGACCCTTTGATCGATTTGTAGGAAATTTCAAATACGCACCCTATAGAACCTAATGAAAATGACGCACTATGGAGCAGTTGTATGTCGGTTGATAAACTCTTTTTAAAAGTTGACAAAGGGTAAAACCTTAAAATTCACCTTGTGCCGGGTAGGATGGCCAATCAGATGACAGGCACTTTCATCTGATTGGCCATCGTTTAAAAAGAGTTTACCAACCGACATTCAACTGGCCCCCTGTGAAATTGATATGAGTGACCCAAAAGAGACGGGAGGGAGTTCAAAAATAATTTAAAATAATAAGAAAGCTGGTATTTTGAAGTTTCTCATTTATAAGAAAATATTATCATAAATTAAAAAAAAAAAAAAAAAAAAAAGTAAAACTTGTTTATATAAAGTGTGAATTATTGAACTAAAAATGATTGTACTTTTCGCTTTTTTTTTTGTAAAAATTGTATATATAAATCGAAAGAATTAAGTATCTTTTTTTGAAAATTAGATGGTAAATTTTTTCAAAAATTAATTAGATAGTTGAAACCAGAATATATTATTAAGAAAGAATCTAAATTTAAGGTCAAAATTTCAAAGATTTTAGTAGAAATAATTTTATATTGTTTATCAGGGGGGGTTCATCCCCTTCACACCCTCTGATAAGCAATATAAAATTATTTCTACTAAAATCTTTGAAATTTTGACATTAAATTTAGATTTTTCTTAATTGTAGGTATATATATAAAGTTTAATTTATTGAGTTGAAATCGAGGGGTGAACCGCGACCTAATATGCTGTACACCTACTTCCACTTGTACTTCCAATTATTTCCAAGTATTCCAAATATTTCCAAGTAATTCCAAATATTTCCAAGTAATTCCAAATATTTCCAAGTACTTCCAAATATTTCCAAGAACTTCCAAATATTTCCAAGTACTTTCAAATATTCCCAAGTACTTTCAAATATTTCCAAGTACTTCCAAATATTTTCAGGTACTTCCAAATATTTCCACTTACTTCTAATTATTTCCAAATACTTCCAAAATACTTCCAATCGCGGTGTACACCTACTTCCAATCGCGGTGTACACCTACTTCCAATCGCGGATCACCCCTCGGGTGAAATGGAGGTTGGCTGTATATTTGTAAATATAGTAACTGAAAATTTGAAAATATTGTAAATTTAGATTTGTATGGACTGTGAATCCATAATAATGATTGATGAATTTTTTTATCCTCTATATTGTATGCGACCATGTTTTTTTTTTCTTTAAAAAATATTAATAAGAATAATCAAATAAATAATAACGAGAAACATTTTTTAAATAATAAAAAAAAAAAGAAAGAATTCTCTTGAATAGAAGAGTTTTCCGATCGAAAATATTTCGCTACAGAAAGGGTAGAATTTTCTTTTACAAAATAAATACATGAGAGAGAGAGAGAGAATCGATAAACGTTTTCATTGATGGAAACGATTTTCTTCCATCATTATTCAAGTCTGATATTACATTTGAATTCAAATAAGCTATCTCTCCCTCTTTTTACTTGTGAATTGTGAAGAATGGCTGAAAGTTAAATCATGGAGATAAAAACTTGCTTTACGACCGAAACCCCATCGAAAAGCATCTTACGCTTACAAATTTTTTTTTTAAAGCGAGTTTCGGAGATTTTTTTCAATTCCACCCACTATCGCGATTCAGAAATCTTCTGAACAAACAACCTCCGGTCGAGGGGAGCCTTTTCTATTAAAATCATTAAATTCTTTGAAAGAGCAAATTTTTTTGACAAAGAAAGAAAAGATGTCGGTTTTTATAGCTTAACATGGAGAAAGTTATGTTTAGTGCACAGTATTTGACTTTCACTTAATCCGCATTAATAACGAAAAAACATTACAAGTAATATTGAAAGTTAAATAAATTAAAACCAAATTACTCTATTTCAATTTTATTTTGAAAATCAGAGATTGAAAATTCAGTAGTCAGGGTTTAAATACAGGAATCTTCCTTAAGTGCCATATCAGGTCTCCCTGACGTTTCGGCTCCTTTTCACATATACCTGTGCTGAGTGGTTTTAGCTGTTTTTACACAGATATACCTACTTTTTAACGCCGGTTCCGAACGGCTAGTTTGGAGAGATTACTAGGCAATTATACTCTTGGTAGATTGCCATTGCTTTCCAAGAGGAGGCGACTGCAAATATCAGCCTCGAACTACCGTACTTCAGGCCAACGGCCCCACACTCTAACCACTGATCCACAGTCAAATATTTTAATAGATATGTTTATATTGCATGTAGGAGGGTCCTGCCCTCTCGGGAGTTGAACCCAAGAACTAGTTTGCTTTCCGGGCAACTAGTCAGACCCTTGAGACAATTTTTACTATTCCAATCGAGGAGTAAACATTTTTGGCTTTCGTTATATGTTGCATTTTTGGAGGTGATTGTCTCAAGGGTCTGACTAGTTGCCCGGAAAGCAAGCTTGGGTTCAACTCGCGAGGGGGCAGGACCCTCCTACATGCAATATAAACATATCTATTAAAATATTTGATTCGACCTAAATTCATTTTCGTTTAAAAATATTAAAATCATCAAAATATAATGTGAACATATTTTTAATGGTTATATTAACCATCAAAAACTGACATAAATTTGTTCATATGACCATAGATTATAAAAATATTTACTATCAATAATAAAATCATGATACTTTTAGACATACGATTTTAATCAAATGCATGACCGTGATAAATATTGAAATAAAAAATAAATAAATAAATAAAACGTGAGAACTATTTCTAATACAAAAATAAAAATCTAAAAGCTCGAGAAGTAAAGAATTGTTTTCGGAAATTCGATTTTTATAAAAATTATAGACAATAAATACGATGAGGGTTTTGATCTAACGTAAAAATTAAAAAAAAAAAATTGTAACATCCTTAAAAGAAAAAGATGAAAAACCTAAAAAGATTGAAATAAAGATAGACCTATTTCTTGTTTTCTGGTTATTACCTGCTATGATACTTCTAGCAGATAAAAAATTAAAGTTTTAAATTACTTTTTGAGTTATCATGGAAACAGTCAGACAGAACTCCCATTGGTTTTTTGAGCACTTTTCGGAAACCACAAAATGAGTTTTATATATATGTACATAAACCTCGCACTTGACCTACAAAAACTCTCGTATACTTACAACAAGAACTTGGATTTTATAAATTAAAGGTTTTTTTAGTTACATAAAATAAATAAATACAATCATTTTAATCAATTATTATTATTTATTTGATTGATTTTCCCAGAGAACTGTTTCAATTTTCAGTACTACTGAAGATGGTAAAGCAGGGGTGACTGTCTGGTAAATCAACCAAATAAATAATAATAATTGATTAAAATTATTGTATTTATTTATTTTATGTCACTAAATAAACCCCTTAATTTGTAAAATTTAAATTCTGGATAAGTCACTTAAGTTTTGGAAGAATCTTACAATAAAAAATCTATAATTGAAAGTCAAAGTGATAGGTAATATTGAAATTAGAATATCAAAAAACAAAAACTATATCAAGAGAGGCTATTACAAAAATTTACTCATTTTATTATATAAAAGAAACCAAAAACAATATCCTTTATTTTTTATAGTTATACCTAGAAGTAAAAATTCGATTAAATGAAATTAAATCTAAGAAAGGATTTTCGTAAACAAATAAATCAGGACGATTTCGTGAAAAGGGTTTACGAGATGGTTCGAGAGATGAGAATAAGAAGTGTCGAAATATGAATACATGTCCAAAGGGAGAAAGGAGAGATGGTGATGGAGAGACAAAAAAGGGCTTGATATAAGCTGAGGGCCCTTCGAGAATGATGCGACAATAAAAATATGATTTATTTATAAGTAGAGGGTTGGGCCTGAATGAGGGATTTCTAGGACACCGAAGTGATTGAGAGTAGCGAGGGAATTAACATCCCCACCAAGTGATGAATAGAATTTATTATTCGACTTTCTTTTAAACAATTCACACTTTTTCTAATACAAACAACACACGTGTAGATTGTTTGTATACTAAAATGTGCCTGGGTCAAATAGTTGTGAAAGTAATTTTTGGGCACCCATTTTATTGAAGGAGACAATAAAAGAGTGTGTCTTCTGTTGAAAAAATAAATGTTTGATTTATTTTTAACGAGACTTTAGTTTCGAAGGCTTCGCACTCTTCTTCAGTCTATTACAATTGATTCACAGGAATTAATGTATGAAAATTTCCTGTGAATCAATTATAATAGATTAACAAAGAGATCAAAGCCTTCGAAACTAGTCTCGTTATAAATAGATTAAAAATTTATTTTTCCAGCAGAAGACACACCCTTTTATTGTCTCCTTCAATTTATAAAAATTCTACTACTCTCGGTAAAAAGAAACTTATATTTTAATCATTTTATAAATTCTGCCCAAATTTTTCAAACTTAAATAATCTCAGAGTCAAAATCAACCCTAATTTCCGCGATCCTCCAGTACTTGGAAAGCTGGTGGAGTTGCCAACAAAAGCGAAAATAAAATTAATTTCTCAATTTATAAAATTTTCCAAAATATTAATTTGAAAGGTGAAAAGTGCGTGTTTGTATATATTTATATGTGTAAAATCTTTATTATACAGATGGATTGCTGTAGCAGTATTTATGAGTATTTTTATATTTGTATTTGTATTGTATTGTATTTGGTACTGTATTTTGTATTGTAATTTATTTTGTATTGTATTGTATATATATTATACTGAATTTATATTTTACTTTTTATGTTATTAATTCAATTTTAATTGTAAAAATCTGTATATGATGGCTAAAAGGGCAGGGATGGAGGAATAAAATATATATATATATGTGGATATGTTTAATAATTCAAAAGATAAAAATAAATTTAATTTTTTAAATTATTTGATTAAGATGCTCATTGCTTATATCATCAAGCATTTTATTTTGAAAAGTGTGTCGAAATATCGTCTTTGTCATTAAAATGAAATTTTTATTAAAAAGTTATCATTGCCAATAGGTTGAAATATAGTTATCATAAGGCTAGAGTTAAACAACTATAATGCAACCGAATATGAGATTTCAAGTTGCCGATAGAAATAGATTTAAATTTTCTAAGAAAATCAAAAGAGCCTTAGAATTAAAAATATCTATTCCATCACGGAACTAATAGATGACACCCTCTTGATATTTTCTTATATAAAGCATCATGTATTCTGAATGCGTTCGGTTTAAATATACAGCACCATTTTTACTTACTACCCTTAACATTAAAATATAATTTAAATGAATAAAATTGTTCTTTAAAGGAATTAAAAAAACAATAAAATATGTATATTAAATTAATATAGAAAGTGAATAGCCCTTCTCAAATAAGGTCATAGGGAAGGACAATAAATAATTAAAAATATAATATAATTTATCTATAAAAATAAATTGAAAGAGGAATTTCCAGCAGAAGACACACTCTTTTATTGTCTCGTTCAATTTATAAAAATTCTGCTACTCTCAGCAAAAAGAAACTTTCAATTTAATATAAAAACAAATTTTTATTTTTGAGATTAAAATCTATAGATAAACATTTTAAATAAATATAGGAACTCGGTTCAAGTAGATAAAAATTCAACTCTTGATTTTTGCATTTTTAACCAATTTCTTAAGTTTCAAATTTTATTTTCCTGGGATTCACCGATTTTGAAATACCTATATTGTTACCAAAGACTAACAGGTCTTATACTTTCACAGACCTGTTATGATCAAAATGGTTTCATAAGAATCCAGACAAAAAAAATTTTTATTATCACCAAATGGAGAATTTATTGAGAGTAGAAAAAGAATTAACATCCCCCCCCCCGCCAAGTGATGAATGGAATTTATTATTGAACTTTCTTTTAAGCAAGTGTGAAATAAAACAAACACAAGCGTAGATTGTTTTTTCACCCAGTAGAGAATATTTATTTATTTATCTAAGATTTGGCAGATCTATCGAAAAACGTGGGTAAAAGTTTTCAAATTATAGTTATGAATAAATTAGAAACTTTATAGTGATGAACTCAAGAATAACATGATGGGACAAATTTGTTGAAAAACGTATGGGTTCATTAAATAACAAAGAATGAAAGAATGATGATAGCTATATTAATTCCAATTTGTTTGTTTTTTTATTATTGGAAATGATCATCAGATGGCGATCAAGAGAATAATATTTTTTTATTAGAGTAAAATAAACGATGGCTACGGATTTCAAACAATTATTTTTATCTCTGTTGAAAGGGGGTAAGAATTTAATAGAAACTCTACCAAAGTACAGTATTAAGAGAAAACATTTAGGATAAAAAAATTGAGTTAAAAATCATCGACTAAAAATGTATGATTCTAAAAATATTAGCTGTGTTTTAATTATCATTATAAAAATAAATTAAAGGAGACAATAAAAATTCTGCTACTCTCGGCAAAAAGAAACTTTCAATAAACATAAATATATTATATTAATATAAAATGAATTAGGGATGTTTGGAAGTTTTTAACTACAGCCTAAGGGGGTATAAAACAATTATAAAACGGGAATGTATTAGAAGAAGCAATAGAAGCGAGTTTCATTTCACGAATCATCGTTTCTTTTCATATGGTTTTTTTTATTCGAGTTTTCGAATAGGTCAATGAATATATTTTTTTAATCTGTATAATTTAAGCTAGCAATGAAGCCAGAATATCAAGCGTTAACGATTGATTTTCTTAAATTTTTTAAAATGTGTATCCGGATACCAGGAGCTGAGCAGAAAATTTGATTATTTAAGATATAGGATCTTTTTCATTCATTTTATTTATTTATTTATTTAATTATTTTAATGGCTGTTTGTGGTAAAAACTAATTGTGTGCTTCACTACTAAAGCCAATAAAAATTCAAATTTAATTTTTTATTTAATACTTTTATAGTGGGATAAACTATTTAGACATTAGTTAAAATCGGTTTGAAAGTTCTCTAGAAATGTTATTAAATATAATCAATATGTCTCTAAAAGTCATTTTTACGTCGTCTAATTTTCGAAGTCCATAGAATTCACAAAATCGTTGAAGCCTTTTTTGAGAAATTTTGGAAAAAAATTGTCTTTCGAGTAGAAATTTTGTCGATTTTAAATTTTTAAGAAAGGTTTGTTATTTTAATTCTAAAACACATAAATGTCTACTTCTTTTGAGCCAATTTTGAATCAAAGCTTGCATTTTTATCTCATTTTTCTAAGTTTAACAATTTTTGAAATATCGTTAAATAGAACAGAAATACTAAAATAGTCTTGTTGAACTTCTCATGATAAATCGAATAGACGGAGATGATTAAACTTAAATAAGGTTACTGAATATAGTAGTAATGTTAAGAAAAATGAATTTTTTAGGGTTTGATATGATAATTTGCAAACGCCTGTAGGGTCGTAACCAGTTGTGCTGCTCTGGCGGGCTTTTGCATAACCTTTAGGCTTTTAAATCATTATTTATTAAGTACATTAGTACATATATTATATACAATACAAATATATATATGTCATTATATAAGCTCTGATATATTTTCAAATTAGGGTGGAATACCCATATAATCAAAGAGTTTAATGATTAAAATTTTCGATGTCGAGACATTTTTATGATTTTTTGGCTAGACCGTTTGACCTACTTATTAAATCTTTAATATAAAAGCTTTGACAATATTTAAAATAAAAAGTGAAAATACAAAAGTATTTTATAAGTGTACTTTTTTAAATTTTTCAAAAAGATGTGAAAATTTTATTTAAACTGTTAAATTCAAAAGAGAGATTTAATATAATAAACACAATGAAAATGATTTTTTCGATTATAATATCCTAAGTATATTTCAAGTCTCTAATTAGTAGGGCTCGAATTTCGCCCTATTTGCCTTTTTTTATTCCTTAAAATTTAGGCCAATATAATATCTACCTACCTTCATGAAATTTCGAATAAAATAAGAGACATTTGTTAGTGCCTATAATGCCTATTTTGCCCTATTCTGGGCGTTACTGCCTATTTCATCTATAATTGCTTTTTTAGTGCCTATTTTAGCTAAAATTGGTAATTTCCATTTTATAGTATCTATTTCTATACATTTTCTAAATTTTTTTTTTGAATTATTAAGAAAATATTCCGAAAAAATTATTTATCGAGCCGCTAAGCGGCAGCAGGGTCGACTAGGACACCCAAAAATCGAAAAGTGAACCATATTTAATAGCTTGTTCCGAACTTGAAGCAACAAATAGTTCATCAATTGTTAGAGCAATTCGGTTAGTATTACTAAGTTTCAATTTCTTTGTCTCCTAAAAATATTATGTATTGTCCTTTTCACGTATAATGCAAATATCCATTAAGAAAATGGATATTTGCATTATACTTGTACAATGTACATGTATCTTGTAGCCTGCAGAAAATGATGAAAATTTTTTGATAGGTACCTATTACTGACAGACCGCTCACTCAATATTTTACTTTTATTTTCAACGGCCTCTTTGTTCTTAAAATGCCTTTATATGTGCCTATTTTAGTTATTTTTAGTGCTTAGTTGCCAGTCTCAATAAAAAAGTACTAAATATAAAATTTATAATTTTTGTTGATTTTGGAAGTGAAAAGTACAGGAATAATAACACACAAACACATACAAAACATCATTTTTGGAGTGAGACCTTAAAGCGATAACATACCACGGTAAAGTAAAAAATAAAATATGTTTAAATATGTATTCAATACACGGATAAAAATGAAATATATTTTGCATAATTTTATCGAGTGCTAATGAATTGCTACGAATGCATATTAATAGCATTAATAATTATTAAAATTATAATTATTAATAGGCTTGATTATAAATTATTGTTTACGTATTGAATCTAATCTGATAAACATTTTATTTGATAATAAATCGAATCGCTGATTATAATAACTGAAATAATAATTATTAGTTCCACGTGTAGGCGTTCGTACAGGAAAATTTTTTTATTTTTTTTTTATCAATCAAGGAAATAACGAATGGAAAATTATAGTAATGTTGAAGCGTTGAAGGTTTAAGATAAGTAGAAATATAATTAATTTTAATTAGTATGAGACATTAAAAATGAATTGACTCAGAAATCTATTTATATGGATATAGAAATATCTGAATATTAAGAAATTTTGTCTGCTTATTCCGTATCTACAATAGATTAAGGGGTTTCGGGACTGCTTATAATTTTTAAAAGAAAATTCTCAAATTTTTACAATCGAATCAATGTTGTATTAGATATTTATTCCCGAAATTTGAAGTTGATCGTCTGTTCCTTTTAGCATGGAAGTAGATGAGGGCTATAACTTCTATACAAATTATACCATTTTCAACAAATTTATACAGATCAATAATTCAACTTTTATTAATCAAATGATACATTTTTCAATAGATTTGACAGTCTAGTTATTTAGTTATTCATAAATGTAAAAATAAAAATTTATTTGCAGCCAACAGAATATAACAAAAGCACTAGTGTAGAATTCGAACACTATATCTTGGAATAGTTTTTGTGTTAAATAAATAATAATTGTGTTTTTATAATTAGAAAAATTTTGTCTCAATATTCTTTTTATTAATATTATTAAAAAAAGATTTGTATTCGAAATTAACAATTTTTATTTTTATTTAGTAGGCAGAAGTTGTCACTCTGCAGAAATACAAAAGATTTTTTCGTAAATAAACCAGATAGACGTCCTGTCCCGAACCTCTTTAAGAGCATAAGTATAAAGTTCGTTTTAACGCCAAATTTTTTAAATTTACAAATATTATAGAAAAGTCTATTAAATTATAGAATTTCCTTCTGCAGGACTTACGAATGAAAAATATCATAAATCAAAAAAAAAATCGAATTGTTACATCTTACATGGAAGCAGTGGTGTATTTAAGGGGAGGTCGAAGGGCCCCTGCCCCTCCACCCCCCGAAATGTAAAACAATTATTTAAAAATTAAGATAATTTTCGATCAAAGAAAAATTTAATGAAAAATCACGTGTGTTTTTACTTTCATTAGTACTCTATAAATTATATATTTTTAAATTTTTTAAAAATAATTTTAGTAAAATATTTGGTTAACGACTCTGGGCGACCCAAGAATATGTGTCGCGGCCCATAGGTTAAGACACCCCCCACCAAAAAAAAAATATTGGATCACCCCCTCTCTCAAAATGAAAACCTATATACGCCACTGCATGAGGCAGGAGACACCCCCCACCAAAAAAAAAATATTGGATCACCCTATCTCTCAAAATGAAAACCTATATACGCCACCCATGGAAGCCAGAGACACCCCCACCAAAAAAAATATTGGATCACCCTCTCTCAATGAAAACCTCTTCCCTGCATGCAGCAGAGCTGGAGACACCCCCCCACCAAAAAAAAAAAAAAAATATTGGATCACCCCTCTCTCAAAATGAAAACCTATATACACTGCATGAGCTCTTAAATAATTTATAGCTGATGAGCTGAAATTTGGCATAATTGTACCCCCTCTCTCAAAATGAAAACCTATATACGCCACTGCATGGAAGCTCTTAAATAATTTATAGCTGATGAGCTGAAATTTGGCATAATTGTGGTAGTAATAAGCCTTTACTTTCAGCTTAGTAGTTCTAGTTCGAATACTGCATACGATTTATATTGCTAGAGACTTGGTTTCCGATCATATATGGGGACCTCACGTGTTTTAATTGATTCAAAATAAGTTGTTACCCATCTATAGGACATAAGCTATCTTTTAGTAAAATAAGCGGTTTAAACATTATGATTTACTAAAAATTTACCGAGAGTTTAAAAAAAATTCTTCTAATTTTGAATTTTATTTTAAAACTAGTTATCTAAGTGAATATAAATCAATAGCATACCTAAGCATAAAAAATCTTCAATCTAACTCTAATATTTAGAAAACATGAAATAAATAATAATTTTATTCGAAAATTGAATGAAATTCCCCCGTCAAAGAGTAATCCCCTTCCCCGCAGACTGGGATTACAATGGTCACAATTCAACATGGGGGGACTGTCATCCAGTCCAGGGATAATTTCCAATTGTATTAAATCATCTTGTGTATGTATAGACAAATATATTCAACCTCTAAAGGCGTGGTGTCTGGTCATGTTACTCGTTATCTAAGGGGCAGGCAGGGGGGGACACCTCATTAAATAAGTGAAATAATAATGAGATGGATAATAAAATTGCATCAAGCTAAAAATACAATACATACTCGCATTTTACTCTCGGATATCATTAAAATGTCATTACAATTTACGTTTAAAATTATATTACAATCTAATTGTATACATCCGATACAAGGAAAAGATTTAAGAAATCCATTACTTTTTTTTAAATATAAATACCAGCAAAAAAACAAGCTATCGATTCAATAAATATTATTATTTTTTCGCTGGTTAATTGATTCTTGTTATTTCTATTAACATTTTGATAAGACTATATCTTACTCTAACTTCAAATTTAAAATAATAATCAATTGGAAATTAAAAAATTCAAATGAGGAATCTTCCCCAAGACCAAGTCTGCATTTACTACTATTTATTATGAATTTTGTTGCACTTGTTTTATTTAATCACAATCAATTCCCTATATATCTCATCGCCCACAAGCGTTGGTTATATTGCTAGCTTGATATAACAACAAAACGAATTTTTATACATATATTGGAAATTTGAACCCATGACAAATAAGAGATAAAATATGTCTATTTAAAAGACTGATGAAGAAGGAAGGTTAAAGCTTCGAAATTATAGTTTCTGACAAATAAATTATATATATGCAGTTTTTAGAGGCGATTTTTTTCCACTGAAAAATTAAAAACAAACTTTAAAAGAGCTCATGAAGAAGGGGAAAAGGGACAGAGCTACATATTATAATTATTATGTGTAATATACAATATACTTAGATTATAGTTCTTTAATTGAGTTCTTCATATTTATATAGTAAGAGGCTGTACATAAATTACGACACACGAATTTCAAGATTTTTAGGGGGGGCGGGGCGGGCGCCGCGTCACATTCTGTCACATTTTCATTGAGGCCCCTATATTGTGACGTCACACTCACTTTTATTATACTCTATAATTTAATAATTATAGATTTTTTTTGTAAATTAACCTCAAATAAAAGGATTTAATAATATTTTAAGTTTAACTTTATTTTTATTCATATCATTTATCAAATTATTCACTATTACTATTATATAATAAATGGGAATCGGATTAGCCGAGAGCTTAAGACACTAGCCTTCTAAGCAGGAGTCCCGGGTTCGAGTCCGAGTCCCTGTATTGATATTTGACCGGCTATAATCTGATTCCTAGTCACCAATCCGTCTGGCAAGCGTGGTGACTTAATGCCAACTTCCTTCCATTTGATGAAAGAGGCCTATATTCAGGAGTGGATTGTCGCTATCGACAGGCTAATGATGATGATGATGACTATTATAATTATTGGATTATAATTAAATTTAAAAAAATATAGTATAAAGTTGGATGCATTGGGTTCAATAAAACGTTTCGGCCTGAATTTATTTGGCCATCTTCAGTTAATTGGGAGTTATACACAAAATGCGGTACACATTTATGATCGAACCAAGCCTTGTCAAAAATAAAAATTTTTGATGATTACATTCATTCTGAACCTTTGGGAGTAGGCACATTATAAATTAACATGAAGCTTCAATTTTTATTTTTGACTAGGCTAGGTTCAATCACATATTTGTACCGCATTTTGTGGATAACTCCGAATTAACTGAAGATGGCCAAATGAATTCAGACCGAAACGTTTTATTCAGGGGTGTTTTATTGAACCCAACGAATCCAACTTTGGCTGATACCTCCTCCTTCATCTAATACAGTTTCATCACAACCTCGAACTCTAACGAAATTAGTCTTGTATATCATATTACTAGGCATAATAAAGCTGGAGAGTTTGTATGTACGTGTGTTTGAACGCGCTAATCTTAGGAAATACCGAGGGGTGATCCACGATTCAATGTAGGTGTATTTGGAAGTATTTTAGAAGTACTTGGAAATATTTGGAAGTACTTGGAAATATTTGGAAGTATTTGGAAATATTTGTAAGCGCTTGGAAATATTTGAATGCACTTGGAAATATTTGGAAGTACTTGGGAATAATAGGAAGTACTTGGAAATATTTGGAAGTATCTGGAAATATTTGGAAGTACTTGAAAATATCTGGAAGTACCTACTTGGAAATATTTGGAAGTACAAGTGGAAGTAGGTGGACAGCATATTAGGTCGCGGTTCACCCCTCGGGAAATACTAATACGGTTTGAATTTGATCTTACAAAATTTAAAACTTTTTTTTTGGGGGGGAGGGGGCTTATGAACCCCATGAACCCCCCTGGAGCCGTCACTGGCTAGTATCAGCAAAACAAAAAAAAACATTTCAATTCATCAATCTGTAATTTTGATAAAATGCGCATTTGGGTGGGTGATCGAAAATTTCGAATAACGAGACTGGATGGTCTCTATCGCCTGAATCTCTTTCCGAAGAGGATTGTCCCTAATTGAATCCAATGTCATCCGCGTCTAATGCGATCAAGATCCGTCCACGTGATAGGGGATAGGCGTGATAGCGTGATGGCCTCATCAGGCTATCGACAGGTGCCCGGGACCCACGCCACGTGCACACACCCCTGATGTATGGCTGGCCCCCGGGGCCCCTTGGACACGCACATGCACAGCCACCATAAGCCATGTTCTTCAATCGATACACTCTCAAATGGGTGTTCCCCAAGAAACGATTCCAAATTAGTGCGTGTTTATATTTCAT
Source organism: Forficula auricularia (assembly GCA_024734495.1). NCBI lineage: Eukaryota > Metazoa > Arthropoda > Insecta > Dermaptera > Forficulidae > Forficula > Forficula auricularia. The sequence goes on along the minus strand of JALMQS010000153.1, from coordinate 23,909,871 downwards.
CTTAATCTCATATATATAAATAAAAGAACGTGTTTTTTCTCCTTAACAAAGTAATAATTTAAAATACGAACAGCGCCGTTCTTTACAAACGTCCTAAGTATTCTTTCATTATACATATAAGGAGTTGAGGCTGTTTTTATTTATATTATGCTTTCAAAGAAAAACTGATATTATCACTCGGTAATAAACACCATTAGTATTACTATATTTAAATTATTTTCGCATTGTTTTTTATTTTAATTAATATTATCTATACTTAAGGTATTTCTTCATAAATACAAAAATTCAAGAAGTCTTCGAAACTTGGAATATAAGTCATTAAAAGCATAAAAAACACACTGTTAAAATTTGAAGACGATTTAACACACCAAACATGAAATAATTGCAATTAAAAATGACATTTTTTACATAGGGTAAATTGGGATAGGGTGGGAAAATGATCATTATTTTATTTTTTTCATTGAAATTAAAATTATTTACCTCGTAGTTTTGGTAAAAAAGAAAAAAAATAATATTTGGGAGATTATTTTTAGTGGAGGGGATATAAGATCAATGGCTTGGAAACAATCCATTCATAAAGAGGATGTACAGTCACGTTAAAAAAACATAACCTAAAATTTTAGCACCTTTATGTATAGTGGTTACGAGGCTAAAACTTTTTGTGTGGATTGTCGTGAAAGAACTACCTTAATAATAATCGGCTTGCGGGACAAGGCCCACGTGATTTTTTTAATTTTAAAACCCACTAAAAGGTCATGACAAATAAAATTTATTAGAATTAGGAAATTTAAATTAATAATTTAAAACCCACTACTTAGTCCAGAGGACGTACGTTATATATATTTTAATTATATAAGGAATAAATTTAGTATATAAATCCGAAGCAATATTAGTTTCTGCTAAAAGCATATAAATTAGGTAGCTCGATACTACCGGTATGTTATTCCTGTAATATTTCCACTCGAATAGTCAATATTTCGACACATAATTCAGAGGTTGTTTTTAAGGGCTTTGAAACGAATTTTTGACCTCAGTGAGACATCATAATGTATGCTTGAAAAAACGAGCTTCTTCTATCTCATTAAGACTAAAGGAAAATTGCCTTGAGCACTTGAAACAACTCCTAATTTAGAGATCGAAATGTTTTGTTTTCTTATAAGAATTTCAACAATACCTAACCTTTAGAGATTTTTTCGGTCGAAACTCCTCTATAACTAAATCCTCATAATTAGGAGTATTATATTTATTTAGAATATAGACGTTGTATTATAATTGGTTATAAATATTTTTTACTTTCACTCTTATGTGTAGAAAAAATGAAGTATTGGAATAACTTTTCTAGTGGAAATATATTAGTAAAGTCTTAACATTTCAGTAAAATCAATTGAATTTTTATTTTTTGAATTCTACATCAAAGTAATGAGGTAATAATACAATAGATTAAAGGTTTGTGGCTGAATAAAATTTTGTGCTCTCTAGGTCTTAAAAATGGCTCAAAACCATTGATATGTCTGAGGTCCCGATAACTCAAACACACTAAGGGCCAGTTGTATGTCGGCTGGTAAAGTCTTTGTAAAAATTGACAAAGGGTAAAACCTTAGAATTCATCTTGTGGCCGACCGGATGGTCAATCAGATGACTCGCACTTTCATCTGATTGGCCATCCCGCCGGGCACAATGAGAATTCTAAGTTTTTACCCTTTGTCAACTTTTACAAAGACTTTACCAACCGACATACAACTGGCCCTAAGTATCAGGGATATAGAATTTCAAACTTGAGTTAGTAAGGCCCAGATATTAAAGTAATATTTGTTCAGAATTGGGTAACTGGAATTACTTTATTCTAGATATTCTAGGTATTTTTAGATTTTACATTTTTTACTCAAAAACGGTTAAAATCATTTTTGTTTTTTAACTTTAAAGGGGCCCATAAACTGTCAAAAACCCTGACTCATACATTGCCAGAGAAATTGCACAACAAAGCGATGCACAACGCTGCGTTGCACAACGCATCATTCATAATCATATCCTTGGAAATATTCACAACACAACGCGTTGCACAAACGCCCCCGTTGTGCAAAAGATTTCAAACATTTTTGAAAATTGTCACATATTTGAACAACGCATCAAACACTCCCATACACTGTAAAACAATTGCACAACGGCCTGTGTTGTGCAATTTGTTTGACAGTGTATGGGCCCTTTAAGAAATCATAAAAAATCTCAAGTTTTTTATTGTCTATAATTTTAATAAAAATCCTACGTCTATAAAAAAAGTTATGTAGGTAAGTTTGTTTAACAAAATTTTAAAAATTATAGGCCATGAGCTCAATCAGATCTTTGATCTTTTTTTAACTGTATATTCTGGATAAATTTACTTTTAATTTAATTAATTTTTAATATTAATTTTAATATTGATTTGTTATCAATGCGGGGTGAGTTAAAAACAAGTGGAGTGCAGTAAACACGCAGAATATTATATTAAATATTTCTAGATCATTAAAAAGAGAGAAGAAAAGCCCTTTCCTCCATTATTACAAAATAGTTTCGTTACCCCTGTCACTTTTCGACTCAAAGCCACCCGACTATAAACAATCTCTGACATTTCCAGAAAAATCACACGCACACAGACACATCACCCACTCATACAGACAATGGGGTGTTCATGCTTAAAGCATAAAAAATCAAAAGCTCGAGGGGGAAGGGACCACACCCCTTGGGTTCCAGGCGCCCATTCAAAAACATATCATTAACAATAAAACAAAATCAGTTCTACATGGGAACAGGCACGCATCTAGCCAGGAATTTTTTCCGGGAGGGGGGCTATCGTTCATAAAGGACCAAATTAACTCGTTCTAATTATAAATATATGCGATAAACTAATTATATTTCCAAAGCTTTTACAAATTTCACGATTAATAGAGCTAATTATAATTAGTATTTTTTATTTAAATTAATATAATTTGTTTCAGTTTTTTTTTTTTTTGGGGGGGGCCCCCCCCCCAGCACAACACCCGAATCATAGCTAAAACACAAATAAAATCGAAATCAATATTTATTTATCAATTTTGTTAAGGGAGAACGGTGTAGATTCTTGGTGAAACATATCTTAATGAAGTAAAGAGAATTTTAAAAAAATTTTAAAAATATAAAATTCTAGGTAAGTTTCATAAAAATAAAAGACAAAATGCTTATTAGCATGACTCTATATATAGGTATATTTCTCTTTGAACTACTGAAGATGGGCTCGTACCACGAAATATATATAGAGTCATGCTAATAATCATCTTGTCTTTTATTTTTATGAAACCTACCTAAAATTTTGTTTTTTAAATTTTTTTAAAATTCTATTTACTTTATTTATTTATCATTTTTTCCAGTAAAGTATTAAACTTTAATGGTTTTAGATTTTTTAAGATTGAAATCTATATGAGTAGTAACCTTTATAAAATAAATATTTGAGAAAACAAAATTTTATTTTAATATATACTCATAATACAAAATATATAATTTATATAAATTTTCAAAAAACGTAAATAATCCTATAGAAAAGCCTGCAGACTCATATTTGGGAGAAATGAAAAATAATTTAGAAAAATATATTGTTTTTCTGAAATTCAATCATCACGGGAGTTTTGGAAGAGGCACAATTTAATAGCCACACTTCGATCCTGGGAGCCCCTGGTATTTAGACAACTGAATCGGCAGATCAGTTAAGGGTATGATTAGCGCACGGCGCGTCCCTGGCTAGCATTTATTTGTACACTCAACATCAAAAAAACTGGATACTCGAAAATTAAATAAAAAAACGAATAATATTTTTTGAATACATTATTATTATTATGAATACATTATTATTATTATGAAAAAGTCAAAAACAATTTTATAATTAAGTAGACAAAATATTAATAAAAACAAAGAGGCTAAGTGCAAGCTGTACTCGCAAACCATAGGTATCGTAATTTTTTCCATATTATATCCAATCTAACTATTTTATAGTAACCAAAAAATACTTATTGAAAGTACTCAGACAGGTGAATTATTTTTACTTGCACCTGGAAGATAGACTGTCCGCTCTATGAAAAAATCTAATGTTAAATTTGAAATATTATATTAAGCGGTTATTGATGAATTTTACGAAAATAAAATAAAACTTTCAAAAATAAAGGGGATAAACGGGATTTGGACAGCATCCTCTGGCTGAAAAATGACCCTGCTAATTACGCTTTGTAAAACGAAATCATGTATAGCTATGTTTATTTGCGTATCAAGGATGTTGTTTAATATTCAATTAAAGAATTACAATTAAAAAAAATTCCAAAAATGTGATTCCCTCTAAAAGTTCTTATTTAGACAATAAACATGATTACAGGATCTCCGGAAGAAAAAGCAAGCTGAGTATGCAATAAAACGTTTCTCTAAAATGTCAAGATATAAAAAATTTCATTCCTCCCTTGTTTTGTGTATGTTGATTAAATTTTTTAAAGGCATTTTCTGAATATTCCCCTCCAGGACAATTGCGTCAAGATTCCTGAGGGATGATACCCAGCCGAGGGTGTTCCACAGGGAGATAGGTGTTTATGATTTGGCTGCTAGTCTATAATAGCATAGAGATCGTTAGGTTAGGGGTGGACAAACCCGGGCGTTCATTTCGGGACAGGGGTGGCTTTATCGAGACTGATGATGGGTCCATCGGGTCTTTGTTTCCAATAGAAACGGATTGCCGGAGGCTGTTTCTGATGGACCCCACTCGAAAACGACCAGTTATTCACCATTCGATATATCGACCATTTCCATTCGAGATAAATGCTTTGTATAAAGTATTTCCCTTTGTTATTTGATTTGACTATTCATTCTGTTAATAAGTTAAATGCACATTGATGATTCATAAACCAATGAAAGGGTTTTGAATTTCATATTTTTGTAATATTAAGAAGTTTCCAGTGAATGTAAAATAAAAAAAAATCATATTGTAAAGAGTAAAAAAATAAATTTTTAATTCTATAGCTTCGGATTAGAGCGTTTGTTGGATTGAATTGAGGTCAACAAGTATGGTTTGGGTAGAAAATTAATTGAATATTCTATTATGTGTTCCTACAATAACTAAACAATTGATTTCAAAAAGAAAAAATAATACTTAACCCTTTATCTTTCTTCTTGTCTATAATTTTATAAAAATTGGAAACAGGAAATAATTACAAGTCTGAAATTTATAATCCTTATTGAGGGTTCTTGAAAGTTTCTCAGGTGTTTTATTTTTACCTGTTTTATTAGGTGTGTTTTTTTTTTACCTCAAAGAACGAAATACTATAGTATTTCGTTCTTAGAGTATACTTGAAAAAAAAACGGCTTTCATTAAAGTATGATTGAATTAGATATACAAATGTATGATTATATTACTAAGCCCAAGTTATCAAGAACTTGCGACAAAAATTTTAATAATATTGATACAATTTTGATGGCTGTATATGTATATAATTAAGTAATGGAGAGGGATTCAGCCAATGGGTAGCCTCTGCTGAATAAAAAACTCCCAATTATGGAAAACGTTTCGGCTTTAATTAAATAATGCCATCATCAGTTCCAAAGAGCTGAAAAAAGCGATAGAGCACACATGTAAAAATACACAAAATTCACAAAAAATCCAAAGTTGTTAATTACAAAATTATATCTTACAGTATTAGCGACACAATTAATTTTATAAATAAATTGTCCGCAGGCAGAGTCGTTATAGATTTTATCATAATATACAAAATTATATGAATTATAAAATGGTACATAAATCTTGGTGTGCTCTCACTCGATATGCGCAACGTCTCAAGTACAAATACAGCAAATTTTCATTTATTCAATTAATAATAACATTATGAGGACATTGATCTAATTAGGATCACTGACCCCTCACAAACATCTCTCAATTAAGAGGATTTCTCAAAATAATTAATAAACATTAAGAATAACAAAATTCGAATTTAAAATGACAATATATAAAAATAAATAATAATTTTTTTTCTTTTTTACAATTCTTTCCCCCTTTCTCAATGTTTATTATACTTGGGCATCAGTATTTGTCAAAATTGACAAGTAGGCATTGCTAAGCCCAATACAATCAGTTTGAAAATTAAGAGCCCTTTGCCCATATGTCTTAATAAAACATTTTTCGGCTAACAGAAGCTTATAATTGTTCTCCAATCTCATCAAGACGACAGCATCATCAAACTCAAATCCATGTGTCGTATCGATATGATGGGAGCTCTGGACTGTCGAAGCTTTTTTATTTATTATACTTAATTCATGTTCTTTTTTCCGCAAAAATTTTAATAATAATTTATTAATTATTATTCTTCTTTAATTGCCATATCAGGTCTCCCAGACGTTTCGGCTCCTCTTTACATATACCTGTGTTGAGTGTGTTTAGCTGTTTTACACAGATATACGGGACCTACTTTTTAACGCCGGTTCCGGACGACTACTTTGGAGAGGTTACTAGGCTATTATACTCTTGGTAGGTTGCCATTGCTTTCCAAGAGGAGGCGACTGCTAATATCTGCCTAGAACCAGCGCATTTCAGCCCAGAGGTCCGATACTCTAACCACTGACCCACAGCCAACTCTATTAATTATTAGACCTATTAAATTTACTAAATTCTTTCATACGGACCAAATGACATCTTTAGTCGCTGAAAAAATCTCTGGAGAATTAAATACTATTAATTACTCAATTTTTTCAATTATTTTAGTTCTATTTATTAAATTATTGGAGAATATAATATAAAATGAATTTTTCAATCAATCTTTTGGTATTTATTTCAGGAAATTTTTAAAGGACGGATTCATCTGTTAAAATCATTAAAGTAAAATGAATAATTCCATTGTGAACTTTAAAGGACCTCAGAATTTGAACCAAAAACAGATGATGATTGACTTATATACTTAATAAAGTAAAGGGTGTGTAGTTTTACAGTGAATGAAATAAAACTCAAAGAGGTTTATACAAACTCAATATATTTCGGATTATTAGTCGATCATCAGGAGTTTACAGGTTAAAAAAAAACTGTGTAAACTCCTGATGATGGACTAATAATCCAAAATATATTGAGTTTGTATAAACCTCTTTGAGTTTTATTTCATTCACTGTGAAAGTACACACCCTTTACTTTATTAATTAATATCATGTTTCACCTAAAACCTACACCACTTTCTCTAAGTAAAATTGACTTATATACGGCTGGTAAACTTAAGACCTTTAGGATGGATTTAACGCGAAGTACTTCATAGTGGAGTTTAAATCAAATCAAAAATAAGTTTGAAAAACAAATAATTTATTAAAAAAGGAAATAGAATTCTAATTTGAAAGTTTATAATAGAAAAATAAGGACAAGTTTTTAAGTGTGACTTTTTTATTTATCAGCCAACGTTTCGTCGACTTTGCCGACTTCTTCAGGGCTTCAAATAGTCATGCCATATATTCGTCTAACTTTTCTTGTAATTTTCCTATTATAAACTTTCAAATTAATACAAATTATGGACGGAAATGATAATAATAGGATTCTAATAATTCCATATGTAGGTGCGTATCTATTTTAAAATTTAAAAAAACGTATCAAAATAATGGTTGTCTAATTTTATTTATAGCATTTTCGAAAAATTCGATTTTCAAATAGTGAGGGTATAGTTTACTTTCCCAAAATTGTGAAAAAGTAAAAGTAATCTTTATAACTTTGGAGATAAAATCTCTGAAAGTGTCAAAGACCTCTAGTGAGTAATACACTACTTGAATGAACGAGTATATCTAATAAGTTCATTGATGTGCATATAAGTGAAAGTAAAAATTATGATAGTTTAAATTACCCCATTTATGATATTTGACCATTTCCATTTTGTTTTAATGTAAAAATATATATTAATTTTCAAAAAGTATTATCTATTGAGATGAGAGAAGTTGAATTTGATTCGTGTGGTAAAATAGTGTTCATTTTGGGTCATCTTTGGGCCTTTGAGGCCCATTGAATCGTCTTTCAAAATTTTTTGAAAATGATAAATAAAAAAACCTAATATAAAATAAAATAAAAACCTAATATAAAACCTTATTCATTAAATCAGGAGACAATAGCTAAGGGAAGGAGAAAAACATGTAAATATAAATTCTTTCTTTGCCGAAATTATTATTTGTCTTGCTCTAACTCGAATTTTTTGAGACATGACAATTTCTCAATAATAAGTAATAACTTTTTACTACAGGGTATGGTCAAGTATTGTAATCGTGCATGAAAAAATTGGTTTCTTTGCTTATTTTTTCGAAATATCTCAAAAACGGCTGAAACTGTTTTGGTTAAAAAAATTGGGCAAAACCATGGCATTTCGGTCTACAAAAAAGCCTTAATAAGTGAACATCGAAAGAATTATATTTTTCTAGATAATAATTGTTTTGTTAAAATGTCTGTTAGTCTGGTTGTTATTCTGTTAGTCTGTGCGTTACCAAATTTTTGTGAACGAGCTAGCTCAAAAACTAGTGTGAATATCAAAACCAAATTTCACAGGGTAAAAATTAAAAATCTAGGCCATTTGAGCAAACTCAACCAAATTTTGTATACATAATCAGTGGAATTTTATTAAATATTAAATATAAGTGAGGGGCCAGCTTGTATGGTAAAGTCAGGTTTATGGCCACATCAGAACGTGTCAATTTATTTTATTAAAGTAACCTTTGAGGACTTTTTTATTTTCTTCATTTACATCAAGTTATTTTGATTTTTTTAAAGCGGATCTCTAGTTGCCTATATAAAGGGGAATAGCCTAAACTTTTTAGTATTTATTTTAGTTATGTGATGAAGTAATGATAAAAAATAACATATTTTTTTTAAATATTACGAGTTTTAACTTTTCTTACAGAATCAATATTTGTTTTACACATTAACTTTTATTTTTATATCAAACGAGAGAAAGGGTCAAGTTAAAAAGACTAAAAATTATTCAATGACAAAATAATTATTCAAATATTTTTGAATAATTTCTTTGAATAAAAATATAAAATATTGTTGAAACGAATACTCGAAAAAAGAATGAATTTTTACCTTTGAATTTGCAGATTTTAAGAGAAGAATGAGATGTTTAACTCACCTGAAACAAAAAAAAACTTGTTTAGTAATAATAAAAATTATAAAATTACAGGAATATTAAGATAAAGATATTTGATTAATTCTATTTGCCTGGAATACCACTAGACTGCCTTGAGATAATCTACAATTCTTCCTACACACCATCATATGTTTATTACAAATCACCAATTTAAAATATATAAAAGATCGAGTGATTATGATAATAAGATATAAAATTAAAAATATCCACATATTCACAGTTATATTCAGAAGTGATCTCAAAAATTACATCAGTTTTAGGTTTTAAATTATTGAAAAATAATTTTTTTACTTTTCTAAGATGGTGATTTTTTTTAATGTCTTCTATAGATCTGACCGAGGGATGATCCGCGATTGGAAGTAGGTGTACACCTCTTTGGAAGTATTTTGGAAGTACTCGGAAATATTTGGAAGTACTTGGAATCGGATTAGCCGAGAGCTTAAAGACACTAGCCTTCTAAGCAGGAGTCCCGGATTCGAGTCCGAGTCCCTGCATTGATATTTGACCGGCTATAATCTGATTCCTAGTCACCAATCCGTCTGGCAAGCGTGGTGACTTAATGCCAACCCCCTTCCATTTGATGGAAGAGGCCTATATTCAGCAATGGATTGTCGATATCGACAGGCTGATGATGATGATGATGACTTGGAAATATTTGGAAGTACTTGGAAATATTTGGAAATATTTGGAATTACTTGGAATACTTGGAAATATTTGGAAGTACTTGGAAATATTAGGAAGTATGTACAATAGGAAGCAGGTGTACAGTATATTAGGTCGCGGTTCACCCCTCGGATCTGACTAAAGCGATATTAATGAAAAAAATTCTAGAAAATACAGTTTTAATTATGAATTAGGGAACAATGAAATAAATAATATTTTTCCAAAATCTTTGAGGGTGGATTTTGAATTTGAAGTCTAATTTTGTGTGTGCTCTTAAGAATTTCAGTTTTATATGACCATCATTATGATAAGTTTTAGTTTTAAATTAACATCAAAAGCTAATATGATTTTATTTTGAAATCGGGACATGCATATTTGGACATTTTTTAAATCCAAAATATTTCTTAAAATGTGATTTTTTTAATTTTTACTAAAAAATGTTTTAATGCATTGTCTTATTGTCTTTATTTCGTTAAAATTTTTTTATAAAAATATAAAAGTATTAAACGTTGTTGAGATGTTTGGAAAAATCTAAGCAAAAATACTACGTTTTATTAAGGGCGAACGGTGTAGGTTCTTGGTGAAACATATTTTAATAAAGTAATGAAAAGTTGAAAACAATTTTAAATATAAGAATTGTAGGTAGGTTTCAAAAAAATAAAATACAAAATGCTTATTAGCATGACTCTTTGTGAAACCCACCTGGAATTTTATATTTTAAAATTTTTTTAAAAATTTATAAACTTTCTTTACTTTGTTAAAAATCCTCCGTGTTTTGACATTTTTTTATAGAAACAATCTAAATCTCGAGATTTTTTATAGACCTTTTTGTTTATTTACTTTTATTGTTTTTTTTTTTATCAAAATTTTACAACTTTTTTAAAAAATCTTGAAAAATAAAAGCTCGAGAATGCAGTTTTATTATAAATTAAAAATTTGGGCGACTCTACACATCTACACATCTGGACATCAGTTTTTACTTTACCACACAGGGTATGGTGAAGTATTATAATCGTGCATGAAAAGTTTTTTTCCTTCTTTTTTTCGAAATATCTCAAAAACGGCTGAATCAATTTTGATTAAAAAAATTGAGTGAAACCATGGCATTTCTCTCTACTAAAAAGCAAATAAGTGAACATCAAAAAAATTATATTTTTCGAGATAATAATTGTTTTGTCAAAATGTCTGTTAGTCGGTGCTTTACCAATTTTTTGTAGATCTAGCTCAAAAACTAGTGTGAATATTAAAACCAAATTTTCCATTGAGATTAAGAGATGATTAGATTTTGGTGTATATCGACCCAAAATTAAGGGGGTGGAGAGGGGGTTAAAAATTAAAAATCTAGGCCATTTGAGCAAACTCAACCAATTTTTATATACATAATCAGTGGACTCCCAGAAGTCTAAAAATGTAAAAATTAACCGCCCAAAATGGGGGGAGGGAGTCAAAAAATGAAAATCTAGACCCTTGTACCAAACTCAACCAAATTTTATATATATAATCAGTGGGACCCCAGAAGCCTATTAATGGAAAAACTAACCCCCCCTACCCTACATGATTATAAATAATTTTATTAAATATTAAATATAAGTGAGGGGCCAGGTTGTATGGTAAAGTCAAGTGGATGGCCACATCAGAACACGTCAGCTTATCTATTTTTACCGGAATACTCATTTAATATGTACTTATATCTATTGTGTAATAGAAATAAAAGATGTATGATAAAGAGGTATGAAATAAAGTAATGAAAATTTAAAAAAATAATTGAAAATTTTCATTACTTTGTTAAAATATATTAGACCAAGAACCTACACCATTCTCCCTTAACAAAAAAGAGGTATGAAATGCATAAGTCACGCCAGATTTTTTTCACTAAATAAAGAAATGATGATATGTTGTATTATTATGTGAGATTTCCAATCAAATCAAATCAAGAAATATTGAAATGATTGGATTAAGCATTCGCGTTGAGTGGATTAGGCTTATGTCACCAGAATGAATTGAATTCATGTGATACGAAATATGAATTTCTAGCGAAATTCCAATCAATATGTTGTCATGTTAATTCTCAAAATTGAATTATGAATGAAATAGATAATTTCTAAAACCAATATGGATTTAGACATAATTTAAATGGACTTAAGTGCAAAGCGTAGAGAATTGTTTTGCCTCAAATGTAAACGATTTTTTGGGAGGGTTGTAAATTGTCTATTAAATGAAAGTTTGTTTACACTAAGCCGGTATTCATTAGTTGATGAAATAGTGAGACACAATCAAGCTAGAATATTTCTATAACTAAATCATATGCATGGAATGAGAGTAGTGCATCTAACAAAATTGATACAAATAATAGTGGACTGTATGCCAAAGAAATATAGACAGATTTAGATGATTTGATGAAAAAATAACAATGAAAATTTTTGAGTCGAAACCTTGATTTGTCAGGGTTGCATCTTCGGGTATCTTTAATTTGATTAGTTTCTTCATAAATAAAGTAATAACCTAGAGGTGGGTGGGTCAATAAAAATTTATAATTACTTTTATCAATTAGTATTTATTAATTTTTTTTTTTTATTTTAAAATCCACTGTAATAGCTCATTAGAAATATTGTTATATATTAAAATGAAGAAATTCAATTAATTAGATAACTGCTTCAATAAATTCAGATTAAATGAAGAAACCTCCGTGTATATCAATATTATCTTTAATTGAAAAGTTTTTATTTATATTACTTAAAATTTACTGTCAAAACAAACAATTTTAGATAAAGAAAAGGGGGGAAAAAGGGAACAAGCCCCCCCCCCCTTCATTGTTCGGCCGTCCTTTGTTAGGAAAGGGTAGATATATTTAAAAAGAATGTGATCCTAAAAATGTTTTTTAATTCTGACTGGCTCACAAGCTGAGAAAGAAGGAAAAAATTTTCAATATCCAAGCGATACTGACCCCATGAAAATAATATATGTAATTAAAAAGACTGATGACGAGGGCCAAGCCTTCGAAACTATAGTCTCAAACAAATAAATTATATATATATATGTTTATTTGCATCAAGCAGAGGACAACCTCTTTGTCTCTCCCTATGCATATTATCTTTGATTGCAATTAAGTTCAAAACTTTATGTATTCTTGATGATGATGGCCTGGAGCGGGACAAAACGTTGGAAAAAAATAAATTTTATTTAATTTTGACTGCAAATACAAATCGACCCTTTTACTTAAATTTAGTATCAAAAATAATATTAAATATTTAACAAAGAAAAAAATATTTATTGATTGTATATCAAATATTAAAAAATCTTAAAAAAAAACAATCAATAACACATTTAATGAAACCAAACGTTTCGGGAGAATTTCTCCCTTTTTCAATGGTCAATTTGTAAAAGAAAAAATTGCTTCCTCTAAAATTTAGGAAGCAATACTAAGATATTAAATATTTTTATAAAGACAATTGTACATATTGTCTTGGTGACCAGATTACCTATAGAAAAAATATTTTTCTCTAATATTTTTTATAAACATTAATTAATTTTTATAAATTTACCATTGAAAAAGGGAGAAATTCTCCCGAAACGTTTGGTTTTGAATAAACGTGTTCTTGATTGTTTTTTTTTTTTAAGATTTGTATTTTTAATATTAATTTATACCTATCTTTTAAGTAAAGCAAAAAATTACAGAGCACCGCTTGTTCTGATATGTAACTATGTATTAATGTAAAAAACATTGGAATGAAAGAGAAAGAATTTAATTTTTAGGATAAATTGTAAGATTTTTTGGGATATCAGAGGGGATTCATCCCTTCAGGAGTCGAACCTGAGAACTAACATGCTCTCCGGGCAGTCAGCTCACACCCTCGAGAGAAAAAATCTCTCTGAATCGAAATCTATATATATAAATTTCGATGTTTGTTGGTCTGTCTGTCTGTCCATTTGACCTTAATGGACTCCTACACCATTTGTCTGATTGAGATTAAATTTTGTACACATTATTTTTTCACTTTTGCGGATCGCACTGATTTAGTATCATCAATTTAAAATCAATTTAATTTTTCAATTTTATTCACAGCCCCTAAAATAAATATGAATGAATAGATTTTTGTTATAATAAGAATAGAAAGAGAACAAAAGAAGGGTTCTTTTTTCAAACCTATTCATTCAGAAAAGGGTATATGGGTTGTAAAATTATCAATAATTCCCTTGAAAAATAAACTTTTAATATTTTTAATAAAGACAGATTCTCCGAGAATCAAAAGGCAGTCACAAGTTACGATTACAGTTGCAGTTACTGTCTACCTACTCACCACGAACGAATCAAGAAACATCAAGAAGTATTTCTCTAATCAAGATTTAAGAACATTTACCAGTGTGTTTATTTTCATGAAGCATTTTTGTAAAAAGCATTAGTCGATTTATTTTTTATTTGCATTTTAATAAACGAATATTTTTAAAGAAGTTGAATCTTTCTTTAAATGGTCAAAGTCACCCAAGAAATCCCTTTATAAAAAAAAAAAACAATTTTCATAAAAGGTAATCAATTTTGGACAGCTAATACTTCAATCCCGAGACGCCGCCCGCCAGGGCACCCTGCCTGGAGGGCCTAGCTAGTATATTATATAAGCACAGAAATTTTTTACTCCATTCATCTATAAAGGAAATTAAAAAATTTAGCTTAAAATGAAGTTTTAACCTGAGGTGATTTTTTAAAAAACATTCCAACTTTTTTCAAAAAAAAGATGCTCAAATCTTTAGTTTTATATTGGAATAAAAGTTTAACTTAATAAAATAAAAAAATAAAAATTTAATTAACTGCCAACAAGAAAATAGATTCGTCTTCTGGCTAAATGTCTAGCTTGACATATGGAATTAAAATAAGAACGACAAATAGGCAAATAATGATAACTATGTGAGATCAAGACTATACAAGATTTGGGATAATTGGTGACAACAAGAATCCCTTATAGACTAATTAAAAACACAACTAGAGAGTATACCACCTCAACGAAAGACATAGACTAAGAGATAAGGAAACGGTGAGAGAGAGAAATAGGACAAGGTCAAAGAAATGTGAGATTTATGGTAATGATGATGCGACGTGGGGTATGTCAGGAACTGAGATAATATAGGACTAAAGAATTGGAGAAACGACAAAGAACATGAGAGAGATGGAGAAGTGAAATTAAAAAGCCTCTGGATAAAAAGACCATGCTTTGGGGATTTGTTATTCTCATCAGAAATTCGTCTATCGATCTATGTGGTACTTTTTATACACGGGTTCTTACTTTATCCAATGCGAAACATGGGTAAAGTATTGTAATCTGTCTCGTGGCAAGCGCGACTTCAAAGGGTCCTCAGGTAAAGACTACGGAACCCATGATCTCAATTAAAGTCACAAATTGTAGTATTCAATTAGGTTGAATTTTAACACGTGACGGTTTTTCCAAAAATTACATGGGGTCTCATCCAGAGGCCAAAAAGTGCGATTTTTTCAGGAAGTGCGTGAGGATGGATGTATGTTATCGTTTATTTCATCCACGATTTTTTCCACACCGTACAACCAATTGAAATTAAATTGAAAACCTACCATTATTTAACAAAATGAAGCGGTGATTAGATTTTGGTACATATTGGCCCACAAGCAATAGTACATTATTTCAGTACTTTTTTAGTATTTTCTAAATATTTTGAAAATGACTAAATCAATTTTGATGAAATTTAATATTGTAATTAAGTACCTCGAAGACAAAAAAAAAGTTCATGTAAAGTTTTTTTATGAAATCATATTTTAAAGTACTTTACCATAGAATAACATAAAACATTGGATAAAGATTAGCAACGATCCGTTGCAGTTTATTCGTTTTATACTCGGTTTCCCAGGATTTCGAATTTGAGGGGTTTCACTGTACTAAAATTTATTTAAGGCCAACTGAATCTTGAAAAAAGTTTCACTTATTCCTCAAATTTTCATTTAAGTTTGAATATAAATATTCAATTAAAAACATGATTTTTATTTTTAAATCATTTTTCAAACCTACTCTATCAATTAGAATCAAGTAGAAAACCACTTTAGAACTTGCTGATGAAACGTTGTCGTAAATGTTAAACATTCATCGACCATTTGGATTATAGGGAAATTCCTCTTCATTTATTCTATTGCTTGTTTGCAAACATTCTAGTTTCAGACTGACAGACAGACAGACAACTCGAGAGAGCAGTAAAGAAACACAAGTACAGCCATTGAAACGTATTGATATGACTTGGACATTATCTCCCCTCACTTGCTATATGCAAATAACTGCAGTATGAACGTTAAAGTATCGACGTTCAAATATTGTAAACATGTCAAGTTAAACGACGCGTTGTCATGGTAACGATATTCTTTAAAGAAGGGAAAAAGTTACAAAAAGTTGGCTTTTCTTTCTCTTTTTCCATGTTTTCTTTTCTATGCTTTTTAGATTCAACATAAAAAAATGAACAAACAAAAAATAATTCTTCCTTTTAGAATATTTATATTAGGAACTAGATCTTTTATACTTCGATTTAAGAATAATCAATTTTAAATTAGAAATATTAATTTTCAAACCTTTTAAAACGAGAATTCTATTATATTAAAAAATGTTTATTTTGTATAAGCCCCCTCTAGGCCGAAATCCTGGTTGCGTCATTTTTTTCTGTCAAACTTCAGATTTTGCGTTTTTGGGACTAGATGATATTTATTAATTTATTATATATTTATTATTATATATAATATATTTATTACTTTACCATAGGGATAGGGTATGGTCAAGAATTGTAATGGTGCATGAAAAAAGTGTTTTTTTGCTTCTTTTTTTCGAAATATCTCAAAAACGGCGGAAAATATTTTGATAAAAAAAATTAGACGAAACCATGGCATTTCGGTCTACAAAAAAGCTTTAAAAAGTGAACATCGAAAAAATTATATTTTTCGAGATAATAACTGTTTTGTCAAAATGGCTGTTAGTTTGTCTGTTATTCTGTGGGTTACCAAATTTTGTGGACGAGCTAGCTCAAAAACTAGTGTGAATATCAAAAACAAATTTCACACGTAGTTTTGGTCCATTGAGATTAAGAGCTCATCAGATTTTGGTGCATATCGACGTAAAATTAAGGGGCGGAGGGGGGGGGGGGGTTAAAATGTAAAATTATAATATTTTCAAAGTAAAAAAACAAGAAAAATGAAATATAGTATAAAATGAACCTATAATAATTAAAATATTTTTTT
This sequence comes from Forficula auricularia, assembly GCA_024734495.1. Taxonomy (NCBI): domain Eukaryota; kingdom Metazoa; phylum Arthropoda; class Insecta; order Dermaptera; family Forficulidae; genus Forficula; species Forficula auricularia. The sequence continues at coordinate 23,892,834 of JALMQS010000153.1, read as the reverse complement.
CTAGCGCCAAAACTGGGGGGTGGGGGCAAAAAATAAAAATCTAGGCCATTTGAGCAAACTCAGCCAAATTTTGTATACATAATGAAAGGGGGCCCCAGAACACTAAAAATGCAAATACAAATCACCCAAAATGGGGGGCGGGCGGTCGAAGAAATGAAAATCTAGGCACTTGGACCAAACTCAACCAAATTCTGTATTCAGTGGGCTACCAGAAGACTAAAAATCCAAAAACTAGGCCATTGTACCAAACTCAACCAGAAGTGTATGGTAAAGTCAAATGGATGGCCACATCAGAACGTGTAAATTTATTTTGTAACAGCCCTATACTCATAAAAATAATAATAATAACTAACACACTTCATGAGGACAATTTCCTATTTGAAATTGATCATTTCCAAAGTTGGGAGGGATTCCAAAAAACAAAATATTTTGAAATTTATTATCCCCAATCTCAAATATCTAAAAGTTGACGAACATCTCTGTGTACAGTAAAAAATTAAAATCATTCACCCTATCTCTCTAAAGGGGATTAAGATTCATTCCTTTGAAGCTCTTCTTCTTTAAGTAGCATATCAGGTCTTCCTGACGTTTCGGCGCTTCTCCAACATACTATATGCCTGTGCTGAGTGTGTTTAGCTGTTTTACACAGATATACGGGACCTACTTTTTAACGCCGGTTCTGAACGGCTAGTTTGGAGAGGTTGACTAGACAATTATACTCTTGGTAGTTTGCCATTTCTTTCCAAGAGGAGGCTACTGCAAATATCTGCCGAGACTTAGTCTCGAGCAAGCAAACTTCAAGACAGCGCCCCAACACTCTGACCACTGACCCACAGTCGCCCCTTTTTTTGAAGCTCTATTAAAATCAAATCATATTAAAATATTTTTCATTTTTTTTATCACTACACCTTCTAGACACTGTAATTCCTGCTTCTCTCGATTCCTTTATTTTTCAATACTCCAATGGATATTCTTTCGTTTTTTCAAGAATATAAGACTTATCTGTAATCTTTTACATTTTCTTGCTTTATTAGGAAAAAATCTAAAGGGGTGGTCTAGATATTTCAATTAACTTATATAAATAAAACTTGATCAATTTATTTTTAAATATATATTCAATATATTATATATTTTCTTAACGAGTGAAAGCAATTATGACGATGTCACTGGATCCATTATCATTAATAAAATCATATTTTTTTAATTAATAGGTTTATTATTCAAGTTTAAAATGAACCGAGTCAAGGATCGATCGATCCTTATTAATTAAATCTTCAAGTGTCAAAACATGTTTATGTTAAATCAATGTATATAGGTATAATATAGAAAGAGAGAGAGAGAGCTAGAAAATTAATTTTAAATAATTTGTTGGAAATTTGTTTTTAGTATCAATTTTTTACGGTTGACACAATCTTAATCAAGCTTAATTCGAATGATTTAATCAATTAGGATATTTATTCAAATTTGGTTTTAAAACACGAAAAAATTGTGTCAATGCACAAATAAATAAAATTAATTAAATATAATAAAAATTGAAAATTATTTAAATATAGTTGAATTTTGTTTTTAATTATTGTTAAAACTGATGGTCTGACTGATACTCAAAATACATCAGAAGGGTTCACCCGATGGGTGAACCGCGAATTAAAATCGTATACACCTACTTCCACTTGCACTTTCATTTCCAATTAGAAGACAATAGATTATGTAATGAATTCCGAAGTAATTCCAAAGACAATGTACACCTAATTCCAATCGCGGTTTACTCCTCGGGTTCACCTCATAGACCAATTGGCCCGGATTGCTATTTTTGGCATTCGGGCTCAATTTCCGAAGGGGTAGGAACGCAACCCTTCTGAAATATAATTGAAACTATTCCATTCCATCTCTGATCTAATAGATGACAACTTTTATACCAGGTGAGTTAATACAATTTTGCAAACGCTGAATTTTATTTAGATAGACTTTATTGGGAATCGTATATATCGTATCCAACGTATTTATTTAGAAATATTTGTATTCAAATAAATTATAAGTACTCATTCTTAAATTCTAGCGCCACATTGTCCAAAGTTTACAGGCACAGTGGATGAGAACTACTGCTCTACATAGTAATCGCCAACACACTAAATCAAGTATGGGACACGAATAATAATAGTAATAAGGTTCTTAAACCTTCCTTCAACAATCCAATAATTAAATAGAAGCTATCATCTCTGCTCTTTACAGCCGATGAATAGTACACAAGCCTCCTTCAAAAAGAGAGAAAAGAATGATAATAATAATAATAAACACCGCTTACTTAGGAAGACACAATCAATAGGCAAAATTAATCCATCAAGAACTGGGATTCAAATACGAACTTCAGGACCGGAGAACGACACCGCCGTATTACAAATACAACCCCCAGGCAGTTGTTGAGAGAGGGAACATTATTCTTTATTGGGACAGGCCTATAGTAACTGATCAAACAATAGATTACAACCGTCCAGACATGCTTTTAATCAACCAAGGTGAAAAAACAGCAACACTAGGCGAAACCGTTGTCCCTCTAACACAGCGTTCCACAAACTGTTTATGTTCAAGGTACACCTACCAAATCAAGAAATGTTAGAGGTACACCAAAGAAAAAACAATGTTTATTTAATATTTATTTATTATTATAATCAATATAATAGGAAAAGATGTTTAATGAGAAATGTGAGCCTCCTTAGCTGAGCACAGGCGATCAAAATTTGGAGGAATCGTTGATAATAAGGCTGCTCGCATAACTCTCAGCTATGTGTAGGAGCATTATCTTAACAAAACTTGACATTTTTCCATCTAATGACCATGGTACAGCAGGGTGCCGCGGCACACACTCTGTGGAACACTGCTCTAACACACAACTTGAAGAAAACGGAAGGCGAAAAATGCCTAAGTATGAGGAACTCGCTTTCCAACTCAAAAGCATATGGAAACTGGAAAGAGTTGTCATTATACCAATAATCATTTCTGCAGAAGGGGTAGTCTCAAAGAAAACAACAAAAAACATCGATAAACTTGCGGTCAACAAAAACATACTGAGAGTGGGCCAAAAAGCTGTCTTTTTTTTAATGAAAATGATGAGAGAAGGAGTCTTGCTACAGACCTGCCATATAGTGCGCAAGTTTCTCAATTGAAGATTATCCGGAGGTCCATGTGGGCCAGGGTGAATTTCCTTCCCACATCGGCCGAGCCTAATCCCAAATAAGATCCGAAGAGATAGGTGAAATTTTTCCAGCGCAGGCTGAGAAAGTGCATTAACTCGGATAATAATGAAATCAAAATATCTTAAAAAGTAAAACAATTGAATTATTAATATATACGTTACGAATTATAAATACTAAAGAGATTTCCCAGTGCTTATCTTAGATGTAGAATATTATTTTGTTTGGATATATAGCCAAGCGTGAGGTTTGAAGTTGATCTCTCCTCCTTGGAATATGTAACATCAAACTCTACTTAAGTCTCGCTTCGAAAAGATAAATACCTCACTTTCATACCCCCCCCCCCCCCCACCCATCGTCTCTATTTGCAAATCATTAATCTGTAATTATCATTTAACTCAAACGGAGAATTCTCAAGCAGCAATCCAAATATATATATTATTTTAATTAATGAATAAACAAACGTTTCAGAACTTATATATAAGAAAATATATTATATAAGTAGAATATTCAGCACTAATTATAGAAATTAATCTGTCCCTCGCTGTTTTGTACTTAAACTAATTAAAAGTTTTTTCTTTATAAAATTTCAAGAGCGCGTTTTCTTCATTAAAAAATAAAATCCTTGATAATAAGAACCTATTACGATTTAATCTTCCTTCAGCACGAATTGCCTTGGACGGTCAAAAAATTCATGAACTTAATATATCAAATGTTAAAAAGGCTTTTGCTCAAAGTAGCAGATTTGTTTAATTTATATGGAATAATTAAAAGAGAGCGTCTTTTTGCTTGAAGTATATAAGTCTCAGTCTCAAATTAATAGAATATACACCTAAACAATATAGATAGGTATATATTTATTTTCATCAAGCAGAGAACAACCTCGCATATAAAATTTTCTATTGATATTTTTTAATAAAAAAAAAGAGTTAATAATGATTTCCACCATGACGAAGAAGCAAAAATATCTTAAAAATATATAACAGGAATAGTATGGAATTGGATAAAATTAAAAACATAGAATCTTTTTAATTGGGCCAGTCGTTTGGTCAATTTATTTTTACTTCCTCAGTGGATACAAAATTGACGAAACGTCTGACCTATTTAAAAAACTCTATGTTATTAATTTTATCCAATTCCCTACTATTCCTGTTATAAATCTACTTTGGATACGAATGATGTAACATTTTCTTAAAAATATTTATATATAATAAAAAATGGAGTAAAAAATTACAAAATTGTGATTATTTTTTAGGAAATCTTGATACAAAATCTAAAATCTGTCCTTTTATTTTTTGAAAATTTTTGGGGAGATTGTCCAATTTCTTCTTATTTTAAAAACAAAAAATAATTAGGTCAAATTGTATCAGATATGTTTTTCAGTAAGTATATAAAAATTTATGATTTTATGACGGGCCGCGGGTTGGACAGCCCTGGTATAATGTTTAGAGAGATATAGGAAAAAGAATCCAAAATATGCTTAAAGATTATTTGTTTGAAAGAATACGAAGGATTGTACATTTTCTACGTTTTGAAAATAAAAAAATATTAGAACGAACTTTTTATGATATTAACTTATTTAGTTTTCGTGGGTTCATTCAGGCATGTCTAAATACAAACAGACAGACATACCATACTTGAAAATGACCTTTCTCTACATTTCATTTTCCAATGTTGACCTGGTCTGTTGGTGAACTATATTAATCCCCAAAATTGAATCTCGAGTATCCTCCTCTCTTGTTAATTAACTATATTTTGACTTGGACCTGAGGGAAACTTGAAGGGATTGCTGTTAGGACTAATGATGAGTTTGCAAACTAATCACCCGACTCTGGCATTAGATTATATAGATTCGTTATTATCATCCAAGTTGATTGACTCAGCTTGGCTGCCGATGTCAATTCGACATTTTCGCTCTGTCAGCGCCACGTCTTATAAAAGATGCAACCAAATGGCAAATCCTGAGCTCTCATTAAGACTCAGCAGCAACAGAGAGGTAGTCTCCTGCTACAATTTGATCAGAGATACATTCGAAGCAATTGTTTGTTTCAATACAAAATGGAATATAATTTCAAATTCCCATGATCTCTTTTCATTATAATAAAAATTAAATTTTCATTTTTATAATTCAATCATTTCTGTAATTTAAAATATCAAAGCGCCAAATACGAGCATTAGCTTGGCAGTACACGCTGTACGCTATTTACACGAACCATTTCGAACCAATTTCGACCCCGCTGAAGCTTGGAATTCATTTGAGATACAGAGCTGAAATTATATACATGTAATTATGTAATCCATCTAGAGAGTACCAAATTTCAATAATATAGCTTAAATAGATTCTGAGATATAGACCTGAGAAAATAGATAATTTTGGCACTCACTCACTCAATGAAAACCTCTAGAGTAATTCCAATTATCCCAGCATCATGAAATTTCGCCTTCTAGTAGAGTTTCGGACACAAACCAATGAAAAATTCCAAAAATCCAAACTTTCTATCTTTCAAGCCCTTCAAAATGGGGGGGGGGGGGAGTCAAAAATGAAAATTCTAGCCCGTTGGACCAAACTCAACCAAATTTTGTATACATATTCTGTGGGCCACCAGAAGGGTAGAAATGCAAAAACTAACCACCCAAAATAGGGGGGGGGTCAAAAATGAAAATTCTATCTCTTTGGATCAACGGGCTTCTTCATAGCTTACAGAAAGAACAGAAATCTCAACCAAAACATCTGTGAAAAAACAGGCCAAGTTCGAAAAAGTAGTGAAATCTAGTGAGTAGCCAAGTTAAATTCGGCAAGAATAATTAAGTTGAGAAAATAGTAGATCTCTCAACTTAATTATTCTTGGCGAATTTAACTTGGCTACACAGTAGATTTTACTACTTTTTCGAGCTTGGCCTCATTTTTCACAGAATGTTTTTCTTTCTCTATATCAGTGTTTCTCAACCTTTTGTAGAGCGAGGAAACCTAGAGCACTTATATTTATTTCTGAGGAGGTAAATTCTTATACTTAAATCAAGGGATGCTTAAAAAGTCGTAAAATTTTCAAAACTGAAATAAACAAATCACGTATTTATTACTATTAAATATCCAGCATAAAGTAACATTAAAAAATGTCAAACTTTTTAAACGTTTTTAAAAAGTAAATTTTATGAATAAATATTATAAAGGTAATAAAAATATTCTTTTTAAAAACGAATATTATCTATAAAATATATGTGAAGTATAAGAGCTTTTGAGTATGATAGCAGTTAGCAGAGAGTTTGAAATACGATACCATTTAAAAATGCCATTTTCAAGCAGAGACAAGCTTGCAGGCGAAAATATATTGATAAGCAAAAACAGATGATTGGGGCACATAGAAGGGAAGGCTATAATCAAGAGGATAAAATATTACGATGATAAAAATTTGATCTCTTGAAACTACCAGTTATAAATACGTAAATACACTCAACAGCAAAATAAACCAGAAACTCAATAATTTTAAAACAATTTGTTGTTAATATCTATTACTATATAATTTAAAAATTTTACATTCTCAAAATATTGATAGAAAAAGCCGAAAGCGCGAACGGGAAAGATTCCATTAGTAAAATTTATATTGTAATTGATGAGGATTAATAAGTTCTTAGGGGTGAACCGCGACCTAATATCGTGTACACCTACTTCTACTTTTTTTTAATGAAGTTGATGTGAGAGGAGATACTCCAGAAGGTGCATCCCCTAAAGGCCTGTATGGGGTGGCCCTCCATCGTGAAAAGAACAGAGTAGAAGGAAAGAAGCCGGGATCACAAGCCAAATCTCAGAAAGTTAGATACAATCCAATTTACTAAGTTTTTTAAGGGCTTCGAGCAGTGGTAAATTCTCCGTGAGATAAATTAGGTTAAATTTATCTTCCACTTTCATTTCCAAGTAGAAGACAATAGATGAAGGGGCATTATCTAATGAATTCCAAAATAATTCCACATAATTCCAAAGACGGTGTTCACTTAATTCCAATCGCGGCTCACCCCTCGTTTAAATCTATAGATTAAGAAGTTTTAAATGATTTTTTTTTTCAAAAATATTAAGTATCATAATTATTATTACAATTTTATTTGAAAAAATAAATAAATAAATAGAATTTCGATTTAGAGTAAAATGAATATATTTGTAACTTGACAAATTAACTAACTATAATGCAGTGACAAACAGACATTTTGGTGACAAATTGTACGTTTGTATGGAACTATAAGAATTTTTTTATGCAATCGAATGCAAGATGCAATTCAACCGCCTCCCTGCTGTAGTGGTCAGCATGTCTGGCTGGCAACCCGGAGGTCTCGGGTTCAATTCCCGGCTATACCTAGACATTTTTTTCTGTAAGTATAGGGTCTGGAAAAAAAAATAAGTGGGAGATAAATTTTACCTAATTTATCGCACGGAGAATTTACCACTGCTCGAAGCCCTTAAAAAAACTTGGATTGGACACCATGATAGTATCTGTAGTATAGGGAAAGTGCAGAGACGGTTCTTCGATGAGCCAGGGAGTCGAGTGAGTTAGTTAGGTTCGGGTCTCCTATAAGTTTAATTGCTGGCTTCTGAATAGTATCCAGTGTGGTAAGAGAATGCTTGGAGGCTGCTCTCCACAAATGAGAGCCATATTCGAGACAGGGACTAATTCGAGCCATGTAGAGTGTGAGAAGCTGCAGGGGTGTGAATGACCAGAAAATAAAGATTTTTAGCATGTAGGCGCTTTTTTAAAAGGGTTGTTGATACTCATAAAATTAAAAAAAAAATCAAACGGGTGAATCGGCTAGTATAAATATATATTTATACAAACCGAGAGAAAATGAAAAATCTCTCTGTCTGGTCAAGTTGAAAAAGTGGATTGTAAAACTTGAGCATTTCAAGTGGCAGGCAGCTGTGGAGAGTGGAGGAAATATGAAAAGTCAATAGCAGAGACGAGTGGTGTTCTGGTGTGGTGGTGTTTGTCAGTTTTCAGCAGAGAATTCATAATGGCGTGTGAAAAGAAACGGAGACGGCGCGTGGACCAGAGGAGATCAGAGACCAGAGGTCCCTGGCCTTCAATTTCCGAGTCCAGCCTCCGGTTCACGCACCTTTTTCCTTCAAGAGCAATGCTCTATCAAACAAACACTACATATATTAAGGTTTCTAAATTTGACATCAACTGTAGAAAAAGATCAATTAAATAATAGGGTTCCGTTTTACCTTTATATCGAACCCTAAAAAGGCAAATTATATGGATTTTTTTTTTTAATTATAATTATGTTTAAAAAATTATTAGTAAAAAGACTATGATTGATTGAATGTAAAGACAGCAAGGATTAAATGAATTTACGCAATTCAATTTAAAGAATTACTAAATTCGAAAGTATTTTAAAAAACGGAACAAATTGATGATATCCATAATAGAATTTAAATTAGAAAAATCATTACTAAAAGTAATCACTTCTTTTAATGGGGTGAGATGTATCATAAATGATTTGAAAAAGGTAAAAGTATTAAAATGAAAAGACTTTGTTTTACCGAGTGAAATTAAGAGAAATCAATATTGATGCACAAATAAACATATACATTTATATAAATAATATATATGTTGCAGTTAAAAGCCGTTTTTAGTAAGAACGGATTCTTACTAGTTAAAACGCGTTTCACTGAATATCTTTGTTGTAACAAGAATTTATTGATGTTGGTTGAGTTTGTTTCAAAGGTCTAGAATCTTCATTTTTGACCTTCCGGCTCATTTTGAGTAATTATTTTCAAAAAATTTTGTCAAAAATTACATCCTCTACCTTGCTTTTAATTTTTTGACATTTTCGTTTGAAAGTTTTTGAAAATAAACACCCAAAATGAGGCGGAAGGTCAAAAATGAAGATTCTAGACCTTTGAACCAAACTGAACCAACATCAGTAAATTCTAGTTGCCATAAAGGTATTCAGTGAAACGCGTTTTAACTAGTAAGAATCCGTTTTTACTAAAAAAACGGGTTTTTACTGCAACATATATATGTGTAATTTATTTGTTAGAGATTATAGTTTGGAAGGTTTGGCATTTATCATCAGCCTTTTTAATCAAAAATATTTTATATATTTTCTCATATTAAGTTCAAATCCCCGATTCGAAGTAGGTAAATTCGTTTTTGTTGTAATATCAAGCTGGTCACATCACAAACGAATTTGAACCAATGATATAGGTATAACAGATAAAATATGTCTAATAAAAAGAATGACGATGAAAGTCGAACCTTCGAAACTATAGTCTCTAGCAAATAAATTAAATATATATAATATGTGTAATAGACTAAAGGGTTGATTAATATGATATAAACCTTTTTAATATACCATAGATACCGACAAAGATTAGAAGACTTAGACAAAACATGTCTATATTAAACCATCAATAAAACTAATCCAAATTATGAGTTGTTATATTGCTTTTGGTTGGAATTAATCAACATTCGGATAAAAGTAAATTATTGTTGAAGAACATATCGAAAATTCGATCAGTAACTGCCCAGTAAGCTTTCCAACGAATTTGAATTCATTTAGGTAGAATAGCTGTAGATATTTGGTGATTTGAGCATGATCTAATATATTATGCAAGTTGCATGCAAATTTTAACTCAACAGGAAGTGCGATCAAATACACAAATTAAGTACAGCTAAAATTTTCTTTTAAGTCTTGAGCTTTCGGGAAGAGTTGAAAGTCGCCATAGTGAATAATTATAATAAAAAAAAATTAAGTAAAATAAAACAAACATGAGTTTTTATTTCGATATATTATATTTCGGGTTACGAGCCCCTCCTCAATGAATATAAAATTAGAAACATGTGTACAAGTAATAATAATAAAAACTCATTTTTGTTTTATTTTATGTGAAACCTACCTCGTAATTTTAATTTCTTATTATTAAAAAATGTTTCACCTTGAACCAACAGCTATTTCATTAAAAGTTATTGAATAATTATGAGCCAAAACCCATGTATAATACTTTAATAAACTTGATAATTACCCACAAATAATTAAAATTAACAAACTTTTGATTTTTCTTTGTCCTCAAAATGTTAAAAGCTTGAAAGGTTGAATGTTGGGAGATTTGTAAATACAAATTGGCTATTACCATCAAATGTAAAATATCTATAGATAATAGAAATACTTTGAATGAGTCGACTGTAATAACACAAATGTCTACGATTTTTAACATGTACATCTAATGCTATACAAAATTATAAGGACTTTTGGCTCAGTGGTATTTTGGGCAGCCTATCGTGCTCTCATTAAAACTTTAACCCTATATTTCTAAGCCCTTTCTCTCAGTGTCACTTTCATTTTTCCCATGAGGTTTCCATTAACTGTAACATCCTATATATCAGCATCCGTATTATCAAAGTCAGTAGGAATAATTCTACAATGTTTTAAAGAGTAAATGTGCAAAATTTTGGTCACATCGAACAAATTCAATTTTATGCTCAAATTTGGGCAGCTGATTCTTGCATCGATAGTTTGTAGATCAGATTAAACTGTGCAAAATTTTGGTCACATCGAACAAATTCAATTTTATGCCCAAATTTGGGCAGCTGATTCTTGCATCGATAGTTTGTAGAGCAGATTAATCGACAAAATTTTGGTCACATCGAACAAATTCAATTTTATACCCAAATTTGGGCAGCTGATTCTTGCATCGATAGTTTGTAGAGCAGATTAAACTGTGCAAAATTTAATTCATGTCGGACAAAGGGTCAGAAGGGTTTAACGAATAAATTACAAACAAACTCACTCTCTTAGATATATATAATGGCGCAGCGTTTTGTTCCACTTTAATAAAATGGAGACCAATCATTAATTTAATAAAAAAAGCGTTCAAATAAATTTACCATAATGCAAAGTTTAAATGAACCAGACCACGCAATCTTAACTTTAACGAGGATTTGGTAAAAAAAATAAAATTAAGAAATTATTTTATTCAATTTCGTTAAATAGAAAATGAAAGTTGAGTAATTTAGAATTAGGAAATTAATATCCGACTATAATAAAAACAAATAAGAAATATTACCGATGATGTCGACAAGAAAACAATTAGAAAGGTCTGAAGGAGAATAGCCAGGCAGATCTTCGAACCACTCTCTCAATCTAATAAGAGATTATGATTAATAATCCGTCTCTTTCCTTCTATTCAAATTACCTACCCTGAAAACGTAATTAGATTATCCAAGAGAGAAAAGAAATCACGGATTCATTAAGGGCTTCGTCCGAGATGAGTTGCATTCAAGGAACATCCCTTTAGAACCCAAATGTCTATTGAATAAAGGGATTAATCTAATCCGAAAGCAGCATTAGTTGAATTTACTTCATAGTTCATGTCATTAAATCCTATTCATATTACAACATGTTAATAGACATACGCAACTAATCTTTCTATAAAATAGGTACATTTTTTAGAAAATTATATTTATTACTAGATGCAAGGCCAGCCTCTTGCCCTCTTGCTAGCCAGGGGGCACGCCCCATGGACCCCCAACCCACGAACCCCACCCTCACACCCCCAGTTTTTGCATTTCTAGCCTTCGAGTGACCGAGAGATTATGTAGGTATACAAAATTTGGTTGAGTTTGGTCCAAGAGAAAGAATTTTCATATTTTGACCCTCCCTCCCTTTTTGGGTGTTTTTTTAGGAGAATATTTTTAAACAAAAGTTGTCAGAAATCACATCCTCTACAACTTTGCTCATAATAAAATTTGCCGTAGACTTAATAGTTTAGGAGTTATTTGATCATTTTCATTCGTACGCCCCCGCAAACCCCCTTTTGGGGTCAAAATATCAAAACATTATATAGCTATAAACATAAGTTAGAAGACATCTGTTCCAAATATAAAAATTCATAATAATCTCTTCACCCGTTTTTACGTGAAACGTGAGCAACTTTTCGCGGAAACTACTGAAACAGACAGACAGACAGGAATTTTGTTGAGAGTGTTTTCGTTCATAATTTTGCTTGAAACGTGTGCAACCAAAATTTGGCGTGATTTGGACCAATGTAGAGACAAAACCTTAATTTTATATATATATAGATTGTAGTTTTTGGAGACTAGCTGATAAGTGAAGTGAGTGGATTTTGATGAGGCAGTCCAAGGTTCAAAAAAATTACAACTATCATTTTTCACTCAAAGCCACGTTTCGGAGGTTTATTCCTTTCTTCTTCAGGGTTTTGAAAGGTCAGTGAAGGAAATACAATGTGATATTCCCATCTGCCTCCTCTCCCAGTGGCAGTAACAATATTATACAGTATTTCATTCTCACTTCACTAAATTCTGCTAAGAATGAAATACAGTATAATTATTATTATCATTTCCGTCCATAATTTGTATTAATTTGAAACTTTATAATAGGAAAATAAGACAAAGTTTTTATGTGTGACTTTTTTATTTATCAGCCAACGTTTCGTCTACTTTGCCGACTTCTTCAGGGCTTCAAATAGTCATGCCATACATTCGTCTAAATTTTCTTGTTATCTTCAATGGTAACAAAGTTAACAAGAAAATTTAGACGAATCTGTGGCATGACTATTTGAAGCCCTGAAGAAGTCGGCAAAGTCGACGAAAAGTTAGCTGATAAATAAAAAAGTCACACATAAAAACTTGTCCTTATTTTCCTATTATAAACTTTTAAATTAATACAGTATAATATTGTTACTGCCACGGTGAGAGGAGACATAGGGTAATGTAACATTGTATTTCCTTCACTGACCTATCAAAACCCTGAAGAAGGAAGGAATAAACCACCGAAACGTCGGGTTTAAGTTAAAAATGATAGTTTTAATATCTCTCTTTTTTGAACCTTGGACTGCCTCATCAAAATCCACTAAATTTTATTTCTTGAAGTAATCCTAAAGATATAGGTAGATTAAAAAATGATTTTGTCTCTGAAACTTTTTAAGAGAAACAATTAATTAATTCAATTAATTTTAAATAAACTTGTCTTATTGCTTTTTATTATTTAATAATAAAATTATTTATTCAATACGAATAAGATAATATTTGATTTCGGAGTCTTGAACCCCTCGTGCGTGCCTTTACGCCCAGTGCAGTAGTCGTATATTTAATATATATCTATTGAATTTGGGAATATTTGAAAAGATTAATTTATTTTAAAAAAGTAGACGGTACTAAATTTTTCTCATCCAAATAAAATTATTCTCCATTCAAACTTCAAAAACACATTTTCACAAGAATGTAACTAGAACGAAAATGCGATGTGAATTTCATTAACATGCAAATATATATATAATGTAAACAATTGATTTAAGAAGGTAATTACAGGCCCAAAAAGCCAATCAGCGAGCGCTTTGCCTGGAAATAGGCAACCCATTCGCCCTACTAATATTCAATCGCAAATTTTGCCGTTAATTTTGAAAAGACTGGATTTTTTGCCTCCCCATACGGTGTTTGCGGTATCTACGGGAACCAATTTACGCCCCTGTTTACATATATAAATTTAAATCAATGTCATACATTGAATGAATTTAAAAGTATAATATGAAATCCTCTGTGAACTCCTGAAAATGGCCTCATACCCCGAAATATATATATATAGAGTTGTGCTAAACAAGCATATTATCTTTTATTTTTGTGAAACCTACCTAGTATTTTATTTTTTAAATTTTAAAAAGTTTCAAAAAATTTTCAAATTTTTTTTTACTTTAATTTGAAATCCATTTGTCAAGAAAAAAATATATACTATATGTACGATTACTAATTTTATTTTGTTTTAGTTGCCACCATGGGGATACTTTCAGATCACACCCGATCTTTGATATTTCTTTTTCTTTTCACTCCGGACTACAGGGGTTGTACCTTTTTAACTTTTTCTTGTGTCAAAATCATTACAAAAGAATAAATAAATAAAAATAATAATATATATAATTGTTCGTATCCATAATCAAATTTGTAATAGGGATCGTAGGAAGTTCGATAAGATTTTTTAAATTAAATGCAGAGTTTTCTTTAAATTAAATGTGCCAAACGTTTCGTCACTGATTTCTGACTTCTTCAGTAGCTCATTTTATAAACTCATTTGTCAGATGGTATAACTACAAGAAAAAACATTTTAAAGGACATCTCCTCTTCGTAACATAAAATTTGTCAAAATTTTATTATTTATATTTATTGTAACAAAAGACTGATTGTTACAGATATTTTATCTTTGATTTAATAACATATTGTTAATGTTTCGGAGAGGAGATGTCCTTTAAAATGTTTTTTTCTTGTAGTTATAACATCTGACAAATGAGTTTATAAAATGAGCCACTGAAGAAATCAGAAATCAGTGACGAAACGTTTGGCACATTTAATTTAAAGAAAACTCTGCGTTTATTGAAGGAGACAATAAAAGAGTGTGTCTTCTGCTGGAATTATACATTTTTAATTTATTTATAACGAGACCATAGTTTCGAGAGCTTTGCCCTCTTTATCAGTCTATCACAAATGATTCACAGGAATTAATAATGTATGTAAGTGAGATTTACACGTAGTCTATAGTCTCGTTATAAATAGATTAAAAATTTATAATTCTAGCAGAAGACACATTTTTTTATTGTCTCCTTCAATTTATAAAAATTCTGCTACTATGGGTAAAAAGAAACTTTCCATTTACTTTGTGTTTAATTTAAAAAATATCATAGAGTGAAACAAAGAGGTTGTCCTCTGTTTGATGCAATAAACATACACACATATATATATAAAATATATATTATTTATTTGTTTGAGACTATAGTTTCGAAGGCTTGGCCCTCATCATCAATCTTTTTAATTATAAATATTATTTTTCATGGGATCAGTTTCATTTAGATATTGAAATTCTTTTTCTTCTTTCTCAGCTTGTGAGCCACACATGATTATTTTTTTTATCTGGGTCACAAGCTGAGAAAGAAGAAAAAAAATTTCAATATCCAAATGATACTGATCCCATTATTAAAAAGAATGATGATGAGGACCAAGCCTTCGAAACTATAGTCTCAAACAAATAAATAATATATAGCGTCGGCTTAGATTGTAAACCTGCTAACTACATTTTTTACCGTTCGAAAGTAAAAGAGATGCAGCATCGTCCAAGTAAAACTGCTACTTAAAATTACGATCGTAAGTTGTAGAAAAAAAGTGTGAAAAATATTTTTTTCCATAACAACAATGTTAAATTTTGTTTGTTTTTTCTCTCCCCTGTAAAATTTCCTTGTTGTGAGTTAGCAGGTTTACTCTCTAAGGCGACGATATATGTGTGTATATTTATTTGCATCAAGCAGAGGACAATCTCTTTGCTTCTCTCTATAAATCAACAACTCTGCTACTCTCGGCAAAATAAAAACTTTTCAATTAAAAGATCTTCTCCAACTCCTTACGATCCCTTTTACAAATAATAATAATAATCATAATTTTCTAATTTGAAAGTATTTTTGTTAACATAGCAGTGATTTTATAATTAAAATTTGTATAAGTTTTTGTGATAGATTATAAATCTATTATGCTAATCACCTGAATTGGAGTGATGGATGTCAGGGAAAAAAATCCTATGCGTATTCATGATGGCCAAAGTTAATGGACATGGAATTTTTCGGGAAAGCCTTATCACCGTTGATTAGGATCTGGAGGGATTGTAAATAAACATTTCATAAAATGGATAATTTATAAACCGAGACGGAGGTTTAATTAATCCGATGGATGAATGAATGAATGACTAGTGATGGACAGCCACTAAAAGCTCTTGGGAATAAAACCAAAGTCGAAAAGAGTCGATTTCAATTAAACCCACTAGCAGGGGGCCCCAAACGCCCATATAATGAGTATCCAATAATTACTATTATTCCAAGCCCGTAATTTACACAAATGAGATATAAATTTATCATTTATGATTAATTATCCCCAGGTAAAAACAAAATAAATTTAAAAGGGATTAAATAAATAAAGTAATACGTGGGTTTTGGACTCAGAAATACTTGTTTTTGCTTTTTTTATCTGTGAATAACATTGAAGGCGTTGTCATTTATTGGATTAATTGGCTTGCTAATAAAACAGAAAAATGTACTAAGAGACGTGAGGGAGATAAGAAATTAATTAGTGAAGAAACAAGGACGAAACAAATAGCGACAAGATATTGTACACAAAAAAAAAAAGTTCTAAGGATAAAAATAAATTATTTACAGCCGAAGGCACAGGATCTGGTAATGAACTCACGCAAATTTTTTTTTTTTATTATTATTATTCGTTTTGGTTCATTGTAGGTATTAATTGAAAAGCTTATTTTTCTGCAGTTTTTGGAAAGAAGCAAACGAACTGGCAGAAATCGTCACGTAACGGAAATGCCCACTCCAGGCGACCTGACTCAATGGAGGGGGATATGAGAGAGAGAGAAATGAATAATGTAGTTATACAATTATTATGTATTAATAATAGCCAGTATTTATGTAGTGTGTTTTTAAAGGGGATAAAATTTTTGCCGGAATTTTATAAACTTTAATATTTTTAAAATAACGTAAAGAACTTCGTTCCTGACGGGGGTCTCCCGACCGCACACGTTTGAATTTTTAATTTTAAATGGTGTTTTTTTTTTAATTTATCCAAATGTTTTGGAAATCTTCTACAATATTCCTTCTTTTAAAGAACCTTTGTTTGTCCAAATTCAATAATAATTAAAAAAGTTCTTTTTAATGTCTAACCATACCTAACAATTTTGTTAAGGGAGAATCGAGGGGTGATCCGCGATTGAAATTAGGTGTACACCTCTTTGGAATCATTTGGAATTATTTTGGAATATTGGAATTACTTGGAGATTTTTGGAATTATTTGGAAATATTTAGAATTACTTGGAAATATTTGGAATTGCTTGGAAATATTTGGAATTACTTGGAAATATTTGGAATTACTTGGAAATATTTGGATGTACTTGGAAATATTTGGAATTACTTGGAAATATTTGGATGTACTTGGAAATATTTGGAATTACTTGGAAATATTTGGAAGTACTGGAATTATTTGGAAATAAAAGTGGAAGTGGAAGTCGGTGTACAGCATAATAAGTCGCGGTTCACCCCTCGGGGAGAATGGTGTGGGTTCTTGGTGAAACATTTTAAATAAAGTAAAAAAAATTTTGAAAAATTTTAGAAACTTTTTAAAATTTTAAATATCAAATACCTACTAGGTAGACTTCACAAAAATATTTTTCAAAATTTTCTTTACTTTATACCTAAACATTCTATTATTGTATTTGCACAAAAAAAAGGTCCACTGAAGAATGAATATTGTACAAAATTTCCCAAATATTTGAATTAATAAAAAAAAAAAAAAAAAAAAAACATCATTTAAAATTAAAAAACTGCTGAAAAATAAGATTTTCACTTATTACCTATAAGAATCCTCAGCACCACTGTGAATCGAGATATTGATTCATTCTGTTTAAAAATGTCTGAAATGTGAAGAAGGGTTTTTCCAACCATTATTTTTATGACTGTTTGCATGTGTGTGTGTGTCCATCCATATGTGTGTCTGGATTGTGATACCCATGATACCTCAAAAACGTAAAGTCATAGAAAGTTCATTCTGTTGCTAAAATGTTTGTAGGTATTTCCAATACAGGGGACTGATTAGATTTTTGGCTTTCTAGCTTTAGAACTTAAGGCTCAAAAATGCAAAAAATTATTTTTTCCCAAGATAAATTTATAATAGTTTATTATATTTAAGTTGTCTGTTTGTTTGTATGTCCTCTGTCTGAGTGTTTGGATCCCGATATCCACGATAACTCAAGAAACTAAAATTGTAGAAAGTTCATTCTGAGACCAATATCGTCGCCTTAGGCCCAGTTGTATGTCGGTTTGTAAAGTCTTTGTTAAAGTTAAAAAAGGGTGAATTCTGAGGTTTTAGTTGACAAAGGGTAAAACCTCAGAATTCACCCTTTTTTAACTTTAACAAAGACTTTACAAACCGATATACAACTGGCCTTTAGAGAGTAAACCTGCTAACTCATAACAAGGAGATTTCACTTTCTCCTACAATTTATATATAAACCATTTTATCAGACTTGTGTTAGCATTAAAATATTAAATTTTTTTGACCACTTATTCAAGGATCAAGTACTCCATTGAAAGCAATTTATCGTCAACGCGAGAAAGGCTCTTTTGTAATGTCTCTTGGCTGAATGGTTACAGATCCGGATTCTCAATTCAGATTGAGCCCATGGCTTCGGCTGTTAAGAAGTGAACAGAACCGGAAAAGTCTTCCAGCTTCAGGTAAAGTAGGGAAGTGACATCTCCAAAAGCATAGGCGCTGCCTGTGGCGGATACCAGCTGCTTCAAGTGAATAACGCTCTAAAAATAGGAAAGAGTATCCTCGTTTTTAAATAAAAGGATCGCTTTCCAAATTAGGATAGTAGCAATAATATCAGTTCTATTATTTTAGAGATAGAAATACATCCTCTGGAATTGGGCTTACTGTACATACAATCAAATCTCTCTCTATGTTAGGAAAATGTAATCTACACACAGATGTAATTTTTATGTCATTTTTTATTCGAACTTCAATAAACCAGTTAACGGATGCGTCTTTGAATAACGCCTTTACAAATTCATAATCTTTAATCCAGTATATCTTTTGCAACATGACACATACAATGACTTTTTTCATGTTTTACATTTTAGTTTGTTTTTTTATGATATATCGTATTTTATACGATGTCTTTTGCAAAACAAATCTACTTCTTGATGATTGTGATAAAAAAAAATCATGGAGTGTGAGTCACACGACTTTTACTTACCACCATCCTTTAACATTTCAAATGAGAAATCAGAAATTCAAGTAATTTATAAAGGAAAAAAGCCTCAAATTAGTCATTTAGTTTAAAATTGTTTATGATTATTTATACAATCAGAGTTACTAAATAAAAAATACCAATAAAATTTCCCCCCCTTAATTTAAATCGAGATATTGTTTATAGCAATTATTATAAATAAAATACCTTCAGATTTAAAATATCTAAAGAAAATCAAGATAGATTGTTACGCCCGGATTGCATTTTTGACACTCGGGTTGAATTCCCGAAAGGGAGAATTCCTATTACCTACATAACCTCTCATATATAATCAAAATAACACATAACATCTTGAATAGAATATCAAGAGAGGTGGTCAACTACTGAATCCAATGTGTTATGGATAATTTTTATTGTGTCAGAAAGGATGAATACAACTGTTTTGACGTAATAAAAATATTATGTATAACACCTCGGATTTAGGAGTTGACCACCTCTTGATTTTCTATAGATACCTTAACTTTGTTACTTTCAGCATTTGTCTTTTATACTATATAGGTACAAAACATCTTGAATTCAGTAGGTGAAAATCGTTTGTGATTTTCTTTTTTACATTTAAATAATCACATCTATTGTGAATAAATTGCAAAAAACTTACAAGTAAAAGGAAATTCTCTTTAAACCAAAAGCTTTCGATACTCATTCAAGTTGATATCTAGCCTACGTTTCAAATTTCGTACGTCTGCGTTCAGAGGGGGTGAGCACAACACAGCCATTATAAAATTTTATACACTTTTAGGTCCCTTGGAACCAGAAAAGCATTTATTTATTTTATTATTATATTTCAAATTAGATTTTTATATCTTTTATGGCTATCGTATACTTTCACTTAGAATTTTATCTTCTTGAGATAGAATTTCTCAAAGATTGAAGCAATCGCAATACTTTTTAACTTAGATTATTACAAGTGAAAATAGTTTGAATATACCATACAATTTGCTTAATTCCCCCGCACATAATTTCACTCAGCTGGAAGAAGGTAAGGTAAGGTCTTTCTTTCATGGTCATTTTTAAATTCTTTATGGTTGCGACTTTGCCAAGGTCTTCTTAATTAATCATTAGAAATTTGTATTTTTTTTATTTTTACTAGGAATTGTCAAGTGTGAAATCTGAACAGAATATATCATCTGAATCTTTAGATTTGAGAAATGATCAAAAAATTATTATCGATAAAGTAATGTAATTTGCAAAGATATTCACTATTAAAACAAAATGAAGAACTCAATATGTAGATATGGTATATCCTCATATGTTTTAGGAGGAATAGTAAATGTTTTAGGATGTGGTAATATAGACGAATTGAAATAAAAAATGCCATTAAAACATGTCCAATTTTTTTTTTTTTTTTTTTTTTCAAATATCGGCATACTCAGCATGTGTATATACAGATATATATTGGGAAAAAAATTGAACATGTTATATGGCATTTTTTATTGCAATTCGTCTATATTACCACCTCCTAAAACATTTACCGAGTGGTGATCCGCGATTGGAAGTAGACGTACACCTCTTTGGAAGTATTTGGAAGTACTTGGAAATATTTGGAAGTGTTTGGAAATATTTGAAAGTACTTGAAAATATTTGGAAGTATTTACCGAGGGGTGATCCGCGATTGGAAGTAGGCGTACACCACTTTGGAAGTATTTGTAAGTACTTGGAAATATTTGAAAGTACTTAGAAATTGAAGGAGACAATAAAAGAGTGTGTCTTCTGCTGGAATTATAAATTTTATTTATTTATAACGAGACTATAGTTTCGAGGGTTTTGCCCTCTTCAGCAGTCTATTACAATGGATTCACAGGAATTAATTTATGAAAAAAAAACTTTCAATTTAATAGGTACTTGGAAATATTTGTAATTGCTTGGAAATATTTGGAAGTACATGGAAATATTTGGAAGTACATGGAAATATTTGGAAGTACTTGGAAATATTTGGAAGTACAAGTGGAAGTAGGTGTACATCATATTAGGTCGCGGTTCACCCCTCGACATTTATTATTCCTCCTGAAACACCCTGTATATAAGAAGAAAAGTTTTTTGATCATAATATAGTTCTTGCTTAAGAAACCTTCCACAATTATTTTTAATACAAATATTTAAACTTTAATATAAATCTAGTAAACGAGATTCAAGCATTCAAGTCACCTACATTCTCTTCGAAATTCACTTAGTAAATTAAGTTGATAATTACTAATAGAAGGAAGGGCATACCATACTACTAATCAGGATATGGTTGAATATCGGGAACAAAACAAAATTGGATTCTCTTTAAATAACCCAATATTGGCTTAAAATTGGGTACTATAATATTTAATATATTGGCCAGATCCTTTCTCTCTGTACTAGCAATAGCACTATACCGTTAGATTTGTAATGGGGATAGAGTCCTTTGGCAATATTCAATAATAGAGAATAAATTTAAATAAAATGTCTACCAAATTTGTTAAAATTATTACTTTACTTCTTTTAGATATCTAGCTCATGATGTACTTAGAATACTTTCTTGTTTTCTTTCCTAAGGAAGAAAGTCTTCGTGTTTTCTGAAAGTGGTTCACAATTTATGGGTTAAAACAGTGTAAATAAAATACTTATGTCCCTACAGACTCAAATACTTAAATTTTCAAGTTTCTTAATTAATATTATGTATATTTGTGCTTTGTGCTTGAACTCTTAAGTGAAAACGATCATAAAACATGATGTATTTTATATTTATTTGCAATGAAAATAAATACAAAATGTTTGAAGGTAAATGAGGATTGAAGAGTGCAGTTTTAATAGATTCGAAAGAGATGAAAATATATAGGAATTCCAAATTTTTAGATTTTTTTAAGTATAATCGAAAGGTTATTATTTTTTTAAGTTTACTCTTTTATGAAAGTAAATTAAGACCCTATTAGTGTCGCTACAGTATCTGTCTCTCAGTCGGAAGGTTAGTCAAAGCATTGTAGCTCGTAAACTAAATAAGGTATTACAAGATACTCGTATATGTATTATTTTCCCCAAAATAAAAAATGTATTCAAATTTTAATCGAATGGCTATTTTAGGAAGGGCCATTTTTTTTTCCTAAGTTCAAAAATATTTTCGAAATTGTTGCAAGAGGGACCCAAAGTGGTCATTTTTGGATGATTTTTGTACCTATTAGAAATATGGAAAAATTCAACAATTTCCGTCATTTCTTCTTATCAACAACAAATAAGAACGGATTTGATATTTTAAAATTATTTTAGATGATACACTTAAGACCCTCAATAAGGGAGTCTAGCTCGCACTTTTTTTTTTTTTTTTTACTATACTAGAGACATGTAAATTAACCAAAGCAAGTAAAAATAGGTCATTGATATCATTCACTATCTCAAATATTTTAGTAATAAAAGATCAGATAAAATGATTGATAAGAAAAATAGTATAGTCCTCCCTCAATCTATGAAGTACTTTTTATAAGCCAGTTTAATTATAAACGGATAATAAACTCTATGGGCATTTATTCAGACTTTTTACACAAAGTCTCATTTTACGTGGTCTCACATTTTTGCACATTTTGTAACTATTCCATTTTTAACGTATGATTATTATTAGTATTGTTTCGTACTGGTAGGTTCTGTTTTAGCAGATTTTTTCCGCATTAATATAAGATGGATGTTTAAATATTTGATCGTATGTAAATAAACTCGTATCAAAATCTATTTTTACATTTAGATGTAGGTAATAGAAAATTTCTAGTCCAATTTGGTATATTTATTAAAAAAAACTGATTTTAATGATATTTACTATATAAAGACACAAGTTGAAGAATTTTAACCATGAAGCGAACAATAAATATAAAAGATGCTTCACCTTCCGACAAGGCCATTTATAACCTATATATCCATATAATAATAGGTACTTATATATACATATTTTATAGGTTTTTAATAGTCAAAGTGACCCTAATATTCAATATAAGTATTTTATCAAGTATTGGATTTAGTTTACTTTATCAAAATTTAAATGATATTCCAATTATGGTATGAATGTCGTATTTTTAGATAAAATAATAATTATTGTCAATCAAAAGTGGTTATCGGAGGAAAAATTTTAATATTTGAATATTAATAGCAAATATTTTTTTTTTAAGATAAGAATGCAAAAATTTGCAATATTTTCATGTCAATATTAACTTTTGAGTATTATATATTACATTTTCAAATTGGCAAACCAAACGATAGTACCTATTCTGCTTGGCATTCAATCTTTTCAAGGCAATCATAACTTCCTTTCCACATTTATCTTTCGCGTTCTTTTAAACTTGAATTCTTCAAAATCTACGTTAACAAGTATTTTCAAATCGAATTTAATCCTTAAAATCTCTTCGTCTTTCCATGATCCGAATCATTATCAATCCTATCTTATAAATTTTGAATGTTCTAAATGAAAATGTGATTTGAATTTTATTAATAATACAAGATCCCGACTTAGGTCGAACTTCACCTATCGAGTTTCCTAATGAAATTGATATTTTGATAATATAATGTATTAATAAACAAAACTTGATAGGGTCGACATCCAATTTCCCTGCATAGCTATTTTATCTAATTTATTAGATTTATTTATTATTTATTTGTTTTTTTTTTAATTATCTACATTTTGATATATAACAATAAAGAAAACTCTATAACTACAAAATACTAATTCGAAGTTACCTGTTGATACCCTGTCTACCTGGACTTATACATGGAACAAAGATGTCCACCCAACTTTGGCATTTTATATACATATTTTACTCTCGATTGGTAATATATTTATCCGGAAACTCGATAACTACATTTGTGTAATAAAATTAACAACTTTAATTTTTTTATTAAAAATAGCTATGCAGAGAAATTGGATGTCGACCCTATCAAGTTTTGTTTATTAATACATTAAATTATCAAAATATTAATTTCATTAGGAAACTCGATAGGTGAAGGTCAACCTAATTCGGGATCTTAGACTATAATTATGTGACTAAAAACAAAGTTATCTTACACATTGTATTTTAAAATTTTATACATGTGCTTATTAAATATCAACGGACCGGATGAAATCTCTTTGGAGCGGTCCAGCTCGAGGACTAATGGTTAACGAGCCCACTGGTTGAGAGAATGAAAATATTATTTCTCCTAAAAAAAGCTTATATGCTGTTTAATCAATAGAATTCGATTTGTGAAGTTCGTTTCCCTTTGTTAAGTTATCCGCACTTGAACTCGCAGTTCAATCAATTAAACAAAACATTTTAATGCAGTGAATGAACATACACTAGTGTGATTTAATCCTCATATTGTGTTTTTGTTTAACAAGGATTAATGAGGGATTTGGATTATTTGAAAGTTTTTTGAAGTTAAAATGATAAAAAAATATTTCATAGCGTGACTTGTGCATAGTACGTGACTTTTACTTATTCTGATTAATTTTCTATCTAACAGCGAAATTATTATACAAAAATAAGTAAATTTACTAAAATTATTATTATAAAATAATTACATATAATATAATCATAACTTTTTGAATATAATATAATTTAATTAAACATTGTGTTACCTCACTTAGAAGAAGACTTATTGGAACAAGAAAGAGGTTTCTTTACTGACCTGAAACAAATAAAAAAAAAAACTATTAAAATATATACAAATAAAAAAAATTTATAATTAATAGGTAGGTATATAGCTAAAATCGTTAGATCGATTTTTGAAGAAAAACAGAGAAAAATAATTAAATAAAAAATTTTTGAAAAAAAGCGATACTTCTAAGGTATTTGACCACAAAATTTGCTCGAATATTTCAATCTGAAAGTTAATTCAAGAGTAAGATTTCATTTCCCCAAGAGAATTAGTGTTTCTAAAATTAGCTACTATAAACAGACAAACAGACAGAAACAACAAGCTGAGTTTGGTCTTATTTTGGATTCAGGGTATGTACATCAATACTTGTTTTGGGAAAAATTGAATTTGTATTTGGATAGTCAGGGATTATTATATCCGGGACCCTTTTAAAAAGTAAACAAGGAATTGGGGTTTTCTAGAACAATCACAATTAATTGATAATTTCTCTCCCGGACTAAAACTTGTCAAGACTTGTCTTTTAGATCTTTGCACGTTCTTACATGTCAATAGAAAATAGATACTCGGGGATTATTATATCCATGACACTTTTAAAAAATAAATTATCATTCCTCATATCCTTCTTTAATCCAATTCGATTTAAACCAGGGCCGACGGTTTCGGTTACCATTATGGTTAACCACCTAAGTAGTAAATGTTGTTCAAGATTTGGAAATTTGTCAATTCACAGATTAAAATCGGTCCACGTGGCAAAAAGTTCTCCCTGGACATACATAAAATAAATAAATAGGTATTTTGACTACCTTGGAGTTATACTGATCCAAAGGCAGAAAGAATAATTAAAATCAGTTCATAAACAAAGAAGTTATGCGTGAACATATATACCTAACAAAAAAGGTCCAATACCAATGAAATTTATAGGAGGCCAATCGGAAACTATACTGAACCCAAAAAAATGCAAAAAAAAATCATCAAAATCGGTTCATAATTGGCGAAGAAATCAGGTAACATAGACACACAAAAAAAATTCAGTCGAATTGATAAACTCCTCCTTTTTTGAAGTCGGTTAAAAATAGATTCGATGAAATATTTATTGTACTAAATTAAGAATGAATTATACGTTGTGAATTGACAAATTTCCATATTTTGAACAAAATTTACTACTGAAGATGGTCAATACATAGTCACTTAACTTTTGGAAGAATCTTAGAAAAAACAGCTATTTTTTCTGCACAATTACAATATTTTTCCTTACTGAGTGTAGTAAAGTAAAAAAGTAAAATGAGATAATGGAAATTGATTCTTGTAAAACAGGTGTAGGTTACTTAATATTTCTCTTTTGACAATTTTTATTCATTGGCTGAAGAAGCTTTGGTCGATGGAGAGAGTGAGTAAGCTGGAAAAAGAAAAGAGCCGAGTCTCTGACAAACGGCCCTTTATCAATTCAATTAGGCTGAACTAATTGAACGTGCACCCTGTAGTCTATATTTAATTGTAGCTCAAAAGAGATTTTTACTCATCTCCTTTTACAAGGACCTTTTTAATTTTTGAGGTTAATTAAATGATTACAAAAGACTGCTTTAATATTAATCAACTCAATTTGGGAATTATGTTTTTGTTGTTCCCATAAATTTACTTGATTAAGCTTTTAAGATAATTCAAAATATTCATAATTCAATAACATAATTGAGTTATAAATACATGGCCAGCTTCTGTCTCCACTAGCAATCTCTTTAAACGTGTAGCTGTTGTGGTTTTTGTATAGAGGGAGAATTTCTACTCCCGATATTCCCTATTCAATTATTTCATGTGTGATGCAAGCAACACGCCTGGAATTAGAGCAGTTATAAATACACCAACACCACTATCTCAAAAACTTCAATCCAAAAAGAAAACCACCGTGTCAGCTGCTTAACTTCGAAATCTGATTGTTTTCAGTGGAATAGAATTTGTACTTAAGGAGGTTCTTTCGCGACAATCGACACAAAAAGTTTTAGCCTCGTAACCACTCTATAAATATGAATGGAACTAAAATTTTAGGTTATGTTGTTTAACGTGACTGTACCACACATACTACGAAATCTCTATATGGATACACACATACTAGCCGGATCGTTTCCAAGCCATTGATCTTATATCTCTCTACTAAAAATAATCGCCCAAATATGTTTTTTTTTTGTTTTTTATCAAAACTAAGATGTAAATAATTTCAATTTTTTTTTTTAAGTTACTCAGAATATATTATTCTAACAAATATTAGTTTTTCATCAAGATGATGAAAGTCCTTCAATGAAAAAAAAATAAAATAATGATCATTTCCCCACCCTTTCCCTATCTACCCTATGTAAAAAATGTCATTTTTAATTGAAATTATTTTTTATTATTATTTTTTTATTTTATCATGTTTGGTGTGGTAAATCGTCTTCTAATTTTAACAGTATGTGTATTATGGTTTTAATGACTTATATTCCAAGTTTCAAATACTTCTTTGAATTTTTGTATTTGTGAAAGAACTACCTTAAATATTTAAATTTAAAATGTTCTATGTTAATCGATAGTTTAATAGTGTATTTATAATATAATAATAAAAATATAAATTACTAGGTAGGTTTCACAAATAAAAGACAAATTGCTTATGAGAAAGACTATATATATTTCGGGTTACGAGCACATCTTCAGAAAACTTTCTATCTGAACTTCTGAAGCTGGGCAGAAATATATATATAGAGTCTTACTCATAAGCAATTTGTCTTTTATTTTGTGAAAACTACAGTAATTTATATTTTTTTAAATTTAAATTTAAATTTTATTAATTATGTTTGACGTAGAACCTACACCATTCTCCCTGAACAAAATTTGTACCTTTTGTAGAGCTGTATAATTATTTTAAAATCATCGTTGAAATCTCAATAAAATCATTCAAAAAATGATTTTTAAAATCTCAATAAAATCATTCAAAAATGATTTTTAAAATCTCAATAAAATCATTAAAAATTGGTTTTTAAAATCTCAATAAAATCATTCAAAAATGATTTTTAAAATTTCCATAAAATCATTCAAAAAATGATTTTTTAAATTTTAATAAAATAATTCAAAAAATGATTTTTAAAATCTCAATAAAATCATTCAAAAAATGATTTTTTTGAATTTTTAAAGCTAGAAAGTCCAAAATCTAATAAGTTCTCTGCATTGTAAATACAAACATTTTAACAAAGAGAAACAAAGAGGTTGTTCTCTGCTTGATGCAAATAAACATACACACATATATATCGAAATGATATATCTAGCTCTCAGCTAAGAAAAAATTTTCAATATCCATACACGGTATTGACTCCATGAAAAACAATATTTATAATTAAAAAAGACTGATTATGAAGACCAAGTCTTCGAAACTATAGTCTCAAACAAATAAATAATATATATATATACAGATAGATCATTTCGATATATATGTGTCTATGTTTATTTGCATCAAGCAGAGGACAACCTCTTTGTTTCTCTTTGTGAATCAACAACTCTGCTTCTCTCGGCAAAACAAGAACTTTTCAATTATATACAAACATTTTAGCTCGAGAACACTTTCTACAACTTTTGGATCTTAAGTTATCGAGGGTACCTGAATGCATACACAGAAAGAGAGAAAAAATAATAATGGATGGAAATTATTTTTCTCCACATTCCAGAAATTTGTTTATTAAAAGCATGAATTGACCATAAATGAATAAATACTTAATATTATAAATGATAATGAATAATGAAATATTTAATATCCATGTTGGACGTATATCATAAAGAGTTTCCTCTTGTTTAGTATCTAACCCTTAGAATATGCATGAGAAATGAGGAATCGGGTTGTTTGTTCCGAATAGAGAGCCTTAATGAGCCGGCCTGAGTGAAGTTGAGGAGTCTTGAGTTCTTCAAGCGAGAAGAACATCATTTACTCCTTCACGAGTCATTTGGGCTCCCACCACTACACCCGCGTCCGCCTCCACATTCATCCATTCCTCCCCCATGTCCATCATTCAATGCAAAGAATTAATTAGATATTGGTTAATTAAATTCTGTTTGTTTTATTAATCAACGTTAGCTATTCAAACATGTAAAGATAACCTTCAAAATTTCAAAGCTTTTAAACTACTCAAGATTGTATAAAAAGCTTGTATAAAAACTATATGGAATATTCGAAATTCACCAGGTGACTAATATATCTAGCGTTTTTTAATAGTCGAGTTTTTTCTTATGTTCAATTTAAAAAATCAATAAATATGTGTGAGTTTCATCCACATACAGCTCACGAGGGAAGTGAAACTTAGTTTATTTTATTGAGAAATCTTCAATAAAAAAAACTAAAAATTAAATATGTATAATAATAATATATTTAAAAATAACATAACATAAATATATTTATATATAACACCTCCATAAAAATAATTAAAAGCCCACATAAAAAAATGTTTTGTTTTGTTCGATATATACAAATAACATCTAAATAAATAAATAATTTAAATTTCCTAATTTTATTAAACCAATTATTTTACATGAATTAATGCATACATTGTATTTGAGCTTCGACTTCGGAGATTACTTCCCCACCATCGACTGTCCTTGATCATCTTTTTAGTCCTTGTTTTTAATAAACTAATTAAATAAAAACTCTTTCCGATAATTATTCCAATTCCATTATTCCTTTGTTTTTCATCTCCATCAATCCAATCCAATCACCCTTCCTAATTTTAATAAATTTTATTTCTTATAATAAAATGTAAGTGGATTTTAAAATAATAATTTAAATTTACTAATTTTAATAAATTGCATTTCCCATGAACGAACGGAGAATTAATTAATGTTCGAAGTCCTTAAAAAACTTAGTAAATTGGATTGTATCTAGCTTTCTGATATTTGCCTGTAATCCCGGCTTTTCCTTCTACTCTTGTTCTTTTCACGATGGAGGGGCCATCCCATACAGGCCTTTTAGGGATGCACCCCTTCATGCATTCCCTCACATCAATATCATTAAAAAAAAACTATATGGGTTTAAAAAAAATGTCTCTCTCTATTGAGTCCTTTCCTTTATTGTAACAAAAAAATAAACAGATACGTCGCTAAATAAGTTTCACTTAAAAAAAAATATGTATGTGATTTACCTAATGCTTATATTTTGAACAAAATTATAATGTCGAAGATAATAATTTTTACATTAAAATATTTATTATTCATGTTCAAAATGTTACTTTTCAGAATTTTTAAAAGGACAGCCAAGTGGACTCTACTTTTTTATTAAATAATTGAGATATCAAATTCGTTTATATTTTTCGTGGATAAGAAGAGGTTAATGTAGGATGACCATTTTTTCCGCGGGGAAATCCGGGACATTGACCCCCCCTCCCCATTAACAATTTTTTCCAATAAATATTAAAAAAAATAAAATTAAAATTAAAAATACAGTAAATAAAATAAAATAAACTGCAACGGATCGTTGCTAAACTTTATCCAAATTCATTTGAAATATTAATATGTTTGTTCCTTTATTATTAATCAGATATCACTTGCAATTTGTAGTTCATATTGACATTAATTCAAAAATAATTCCTCATTTAAGAATGAGGAATGTAACCACCCCCCCACATTGGATTTTGACACTTCGGTTATTATTGTAAATCATTGCTGAAGACAGGAATTCTCTAAAAATCAAAAATATTATCGATTTTCATCTAATACTTGAGGAATAACAATTTACATTAGGTTTTTGACGTTTCGATTATTATTGAAAAATCATTGCTGAAGACATGAGAATCGACTTAAAAATCAAAAAATTAACGATCGATTCTCATCTAATACTAGAGGAATAACCTTATTGCATTCAATTTTTGATGTTTTGACCATTAATGGCAACCCTTCTATTGAAAACGTGGAAGAATCGATCTAAAAATCAAAAAAGACTAAATTCTTTATGGCAAACAACTCAAACTTGAGTCAGCAATGGTTACCAATAATAATCGAAACGTCAAAAAACCTAATGTAGAATTGTTATTCCTCAAGTATTAGATGAGAATCGATGTCTATTTTTTATTTTTAAGTCGATTCCTCCATGTCTTCAGCAATGGTTACCAATAAAAAAACCGAAATGTCAAAAAATCCAATATAGAATTGTTATTCCTCAAGTATTAGATGAATCGATGGCTATTTTGATTTTAAGTCGATTCCTCCATGTCTTCAGCAATGGTTACCAATAAAACCGAAATGTCAAAAAATCCAATATAGAATGATTATTCCTCAAGTACTAGATGAGAATCAATCGCCATTTTTGGTTTAAAGTCGATTTCTCTATGTCTTCAGCAATGGTTACTAATAAAACCGAAACGTCAAAAATCCAATATAGAATGATTATTCCTCAAGTACTAGATGAGAATCAATCGCTATTTTTGGTTTAAAGTCGATTTCTCTATGTCTTCAGCAATGGTTACTAATAAAAACCGAAACGTCAAAAATCCAATATAGAATGATTATTCCTCAAATACTAGATGAGAATCAATCGCTATTTTTGGTTTAAAGTCGATTTCTCTATGTCTTCAGCAATGGTTACTAATAAAACCGAAACGTCAAAAATCCAATATAGAATGATTATTCCTCAAGGTACTAGATGAGAATCAATCGCTATTTTTGGTTTAAAATCGATTTCTCTGTCTTCAGCAAGGTAACGGATAAGAAAACAACGCAGTTGCTATGGTTACTCATAAAAATTCCTCCCAAATTTTTTAGCATTTCACACAGAGAGAAGCCTATCCATTCTTACTTAAGCAAGGCTAAATGAGCTATATTAAAACTTTCAAATGAATAAATTTTAAAGAATTTAAAAAATTAAAAAAAGTACCATCTTACTCTAGAGTAAAGTTAAAATATAATTTTACTAAAAACTTTATTTAACCTTTTTTGTGGTCCCCAAGGTACTTAATTAGGATATTAAATTTCATCAAAATTGGTTAAGCCATTTTCAAGATATTTAGAAAAAACTAAAAAAGTACTGAAATAAAGTACTAATGTTTGTGGGCCGATATGTACCAAAAACTAATCAGCGCTTCATTTTGTTAAACTAATGGTAGGTTTTCAATTTCATTTCAATCGGTGTAACGGTGTGGAAAAAATCGTGGGCCAAAAAAACGATAACATACATCCATCCATACATCCATCCATCCATACATACATCCATCCATACATCCGCACGCACTAAATGAAAAAATCGCACTTTTTAGCCTCTCGACGAGACCCCTTGTAATTTTTGGCAAAACCGTCACGTGCTAAAATTCAACCTAATTGAATACTACAATTTGTGACTTTAATTGAGTCCATGGGTTCCGTAGTCTTTACCTGAGGACCCTTTGAAGCCACGCTTGCCCCGAGAGCGATTACAATACTTTACCCATGCTTTGCATTGGATAAAGTAAAAATTATTTAAAGTATAAATAAAGCGTTCATATAGATAATCAAATATTATACCTAATATTCACATGAAATGATGAATTATATAATTAGGGACATTTTCCGGGACATATAGATATATATATATATATACATAGATTTGTGAAATTTTTTCATAATTTTAAATTTTCTATTTTCAGCTAAATATATGGAATATATTGTATGTTTATTGAAATTGGAGGGTTGAGATCGAAGAGACATGGGTTTATTAGTAATCTCATGTACCAGATAATCATATTTTCATATTTAATTAGTTTCTCAATCTTTCTTAATTTTTTAATTATATTACATTTTATTATTCAAAATTAACAAGTCTTTATATTTTAGATGAAAAGTTCAATGCATATTAAACACTAGTAATTATTCCCAAGAAATAGGGTATAGTCTTCCGCTTGACCACATCAACCCCTTGAATTGTGTTTTGAACTCTGCTATAATTTTCCCATCCTTTGAATATGCATCTATCCATTGAAGTTAAATATCATGGCAATCCACTTATAAACAAAAAGATAATTGGATTATTCATTCCACTGTGTTAAATTTAGAAATCAATTTTATAACAATGTTTAAACTAATCGAATGAAGGAAAGCTTTTAAAGATGAACAAAGAAAAGAAAAAGAGCAAATATTTGACAAAACCATTAAAGGTAAAAACTTTCAATTAATTTTCTATTTGGACTAATCTAGACAAACCAACAAAGTTTTAAAATATTACAATCTAATAAAATCGATATTTAAAATTAAAAATATATTAAAGATTGGGGAAAGAGAAGACCTAAATTTGAATATTACCCCAAAGATCAAGGAAATTAGTTGAGGGTCCTTTAGAGAAATGAGGCAAATAGCTTAGGCTAAAGCCGAGGGGTGAATCGCGATTGGAATTAGGTGTACACTTCTTTGGAATTATTTTGGAATTCATTAAATAATGGCCCTTCATCTATTGTCTTCTACTTGGAAATGAAAGTGGAAGTCGGTCGCGGTTCACCCCTCGGATAAAGCAGAATCTCAGGTGGTGGGTTGCGTCAAAACAGTAAGACCGAAGGGTGAACCGCGACCTAAAATCGTGTACACCTACTTCCACTTCCACTTTCATTTCCAAGTAGAAGACAATAAATGACATTAGAATATCTAATGAATTCCAAATAATTCCAAAGACGGTGTACACCTAATTCCAATCGCGGTTCACCCTTCGAGTAAGACTATATACACTCTGATGACTATCAAATTGTACAAATTAAAATTTTAAGGGAGAAAAAATTCTCAATTCAGATGGTTATTTTCAGGGAGAAATGTTAATTCCATGGACGCCTGCAATGTATGCAACCTAGAGTACAGAACTCATGTAAAATGATTCTCAAGCTATATTATTGAAATTCGGTACTCTTTTCAAGGTGAATTACATAAATACATGTGCATAATTTCAGCTCTGTATCTCAAACGGGTTCAGAGCTGCAGCTCACAATTTTGAAAATGTGATTATGTAAGATATTGATGGGAATTAAATATTTGATTTGTTGACGTATTCCTTAAAAACGTATAAAATCGAAACATGTGAGTGTAATTATGAGATTATCCAAAACATGCGGTTTTGTTTCCACTTAACGCAAATGCACAGGTGAGGTGGCTTTAAAGAGAATATGTTTAATTCACTTAAATGTTAAAACCGGTAGTCATACTGATAATTTTTAATCACTTTGGATTATCATAAATGTAATTAGAGCATTAATTAAACTTCTTACAATTTAGAGATTATTTTTCAAAGAGACAACAAGCGGTAAATCGTTTATTTTTTAATAAATTAAAAATGAAAAAAGTATCAAGAGCCTACTTATAAATTAATCAAAAGTAGACAAAATGGAAAATTTATATTTATCAAGAATTTAATTTACATTTGATTAATTAAATACATTTTTAGTGAAGTGTAAATGATATTGAAAAACAAATATCAAAGGATATTATTATTATTATAAGTTATTAAGACTTCATTTGCAAGTGCTTTTCTTTTTTAATAAGTTTCACCAGTGAGGTAAGTTTTAGCTTTCTAACTGAAAAAACCTGCTAAATCACGAAAAATTGCCGATATTTTTTACTTTTACATTTATATTCTATAGAATATAATGGGAGAGTTTTGCGATGGCCAGTCTGAGTCCTGACTCTTTGAGAGCTTGTATCTCAGAGATGAAAAAAGATAATTTCATTTTGTAACTTCTAGGTGGAAGGAATTGTTGCCCTTAATAGTTGGAAACCAAATTTAGGATAGAAAACCGGAAATTGTGGTCCCCAGAGGCCAAAAAGGGGTCCAAAATCCATTAGTCGTATGTTCGTATGCACGTATGTATGTACCCCCCTACGTTTCGCAACCATAAGTTTCAGAGCTACGAAATTCGAAACTTAAGCTCGATATAGGCTAGAAGGATTACAGCAAGCTTTGCACAGTTGTGGGACACTTTTGGCGCTCCCAGCACTCTGGCCTCGGTTCTGGAGTCCTACTGGCGCCCATATATATAATGTACTTCTTACTAATAGCCACAACATCTGGCGTAATTATTGGACGGCTGATGAGGGTTGCAACCTAAATTGTAAATAAATCTGTTTTCTTTCTGTAAAGGGCTGCCCCCTCTGCGTGGCGTAATAAATCAGTCATTGAAATCAGAAAACCGGAAGTGGACATTTACATGAAATTATTAGTGATGAAAAATTCGTTGGAGCCGTTTTTCAGAAAATAAAAAAAACGAAATAAAGGAAGGGGGTGTAAATTAGTAGTGTCGCGATGACTTCAAATAAATTAAAATGTGAAAGTCGTGTGGTGAACACACCAGTTGATTATTTATTTTTGTCCCTCTAATTGACCTACAATTGATTAATATTTGATCCTGAACTTTAGATATCAATTATATTAATGTATTTAAAATCAGATACTGACTACGAAATTTTGATAGGAGATGCATCAAAGCTCTTCTGAACTCAAAACACCCGATATACGCAAATACTAAAACTGCTTTGAAGTGCCGGCATCAGTTGGAACATCAACAACATACATAAACATTTGCTAATAGTGTTTGTTCGTGTGTGGTTTCTCGTCTCCACCAATGTATATATAACCAGGAACTCAAACGTTTGGCGTGACTTAAGATTAATGAATTAAATTTTATAAATATAATTGTAAGGAAAAATTTATAGAATAGAATTAGTAATCTTATCACATATTGTGTTAAAATGTTGGAGTAAATGAAAGATAATTTGGAGGAAAGAAGGAATACATTTTTCAGACTAGATACGCTCTTAAATATTGCAAATGTATTGGATTTAAGAGTAGAACTATCACATGATTGTTAATTATTTAAGAAGGTCCTTTCCCTTCAGTTGAGTCAAAAGAAGTCTCACACAGAGAAGCAAAGAGGTTGTCCTCTGCTTGATGCAAATAAACATACACACATATTATATCAAGATGATATATCTGTATATATATATATATATATATATATTATTTGTTTATTTATTTACATTTATTTATTTTTTTATACAGATATATCATCTCGATATATATATATATATTATATATATATATATATGTGTGTGTATGTTTATTTGTATCAAGCAGAGGACAACCTCTTTGTTTCTCTTTGTGAATCAACAAGTCTGCTACTCTCGGCAAAACAAAAACTTTTCAATCAAAAGAAGTCTAGTATCTAATATTTAATAAAATAAGTTAAAATACAAATGAAAAATAATAGAATTAAAAAATAAATAGTATGAACTAAAAATAATTAAATTCAAAAGTTAGTTTGATTTATTCAAATCAGCTGATAATAAGTCTTGTGTGATTTGGCAATGCGTTGTATTAATACTGTTTATGTTTACAACCAAACAGCATTTATGTGGTTTTTTTAAGTAATTATCTAGTTAAATTCGTCGGTCAATGATATATTTTATTGCAAAAAAAGAAACATGTATGTTTCAAAAAGCTATTTTTTTTTTAATTTTATATATTCAATTAATACTATGATAATTCAAGAGAAAGTGTCAAGATCTTAATTTTCCATAAGACTCTAAGAAAATGTTTACATTTTCAAAAATTTGCTCGCTAATGTGTGATTCAAACTTCACCAAAGCATAGATAGAGACTTAAAATATTATAAAAATTAAGTTATAATTATATTCTAATATTTTTTATTTAACATTGGCGGCGAAAGGACCTCCTTAAGTCAAATAAAGTAACGAAAATTTTGAAAAATCTTTGAAACTTTTTAAAATTTAAAATATAAAATACTAGGTAGGTTTTACAAAAATAAAAGATCAGATGCTTGTTTAGCAAAACTCTCTCTCTATATATATATATATATCGGGATATAAGCCCATCTTTAGGAATTCACAAAGGACATTTGAACTCCTGGGCTTATACCCCGAAATATATATACCGTATATAGAGAGTTGTGCTAAACAAGCATCTGATCTTTTATTTTTGTAAAACCTACCTAGTATTTTATATTTTAAATTTTAAAAAGTTTCAAAACTTTATTTAAAATAGAAAGAATTTAATTTTTAAGACATATTCTAAGATTTTAATAGAAATATTATTAAATTGCAATATCAGAGGGGATTCGTCCCTTCAGGAGTCGAACCTGATTAAAATTATTCAAAATGTTTCACCAAGAACCCACACCATTCTCCCTTAACAAAAAAAAAAAAATAATACTTAAGTCAAATTGAAAAGTTGTAAATCCAAGAAAATGAATCACGGATAAATAGAAAAACATAAGATATATAGAGGGAGGGGGTTCACATACTAATCGACATGGTCCTATAGATTTTTTAACTATTTCATTCTAAATTAAGGAATCAAAATAATATTTATTTAATATAGATACTCTAAGTTACTTTAACGTTATTTTTACATATTTCTAAATTCAAAGGTTTCAAAATTAAAGCAGGAGAAGAGGGGCAGTTTAGTATTTTCAACAATCTACAAATTACTCACCCTTAGTTACTTGAATTATGTGGATTTATAAATAAAAGATTCAAAAATTAGAAGGGAGACACTGCTAGTGAGATATCAGGCTCAACATTATATTTTTAATAACGTTTTAAAATATCTATTTTACCTCTTTCGATGGAATAGGCTATTTTTCATCAACACTTTAATGTTCATTTTTATTTTTACTATTTATCTACACGTGTGACGGTGCAAATATTAAAAGTATATACGCCTATAAATTTCATCACAATAGGTAATAAATCGTAGGAGTTAAGAAGTTGTGTCAAACGGATATTGCGAAACTATAAGGGTTCCTAGTTACTGCCCTAAAAAGTTAAGTAATTCTGTCAAAAATAGATTTTTTTTTTATTTTTTACTATATTATCTATTACAAGACATTTTAAGTAATAAGAGAGATGAATACTTAAATAATTTTTTACTATATTAAGTTTTATCTATTTTCTCTCATCATACTATTGCTTCAAATTGTCTAATATTTTATTATCGAATAAAAAATCAAATATGTAGAGCACTATAATTTAAAATCTAAAGAAGTAAACCACAAATCAAAGATTATTATTGGATTCAAGCGACCTAGGAATGTGTACTTATAGTGAAAATTTTAAATTAAACTTTGGATCCCTTATCATTATTTCAAATTTTTGTGAGTGAAAGGAAAAAAAGAGTTAAAAATTAGAAAAATATTATTTAATTCAGAAAAAAAATATTATACTTCCTCTGTCCCATAATAATAGTAGCAGTCGAGGGGTGATCCGCAATTGGAAGTAGGTGTACACCTTTTTGGAAGTATTTTGAAAGTACTTAGAAATATTTGGAATCACTTGGAAACATTTGGAAGTACTTGGACATATTTGAAAGTACTTGGAAATATTTGGAAGTACTGGGAAATATTTGGAATACTTGGAAATATTTTGAAGTACAAGTGGGAGTAGGTGTACAGCATATTAGGTAGCGGTTCACCCCTCAGTAGCAGTTGATTAATTTAATTTTTCCCATAATAGTAGTAAAAGAAAATAAATATAGAAAACAACATTTATTATCAAAAAACTAGATTAAATTAAACAATAAATTAAAAATTTTATTGCTAATTTTTATTTTGAGTGTTCAGATATTATATATTTAATGTTCCCGTTTAAATATTCACTTACTACTATTATTATGGGACAGAGGTAGAAATTCTTTTCACAAAAACTTAATATTCTATCAGGCAGGTGTTGTTTATATTGAATTTTTGAACTCTGAAATCCAAAAGAATAAAATGAGAAAGATTTTCCCTGATGAAATGTTGTTTTTGCACTCTTTCTTTTGTCGAGTGTTGAAATGGACTCATGTGTGCTTTTGTTTTTATTTTTTATTTTCCAGGACTTTTTGGAGGGGAACAAACCAAAGCTTGGGTTCTGAAAGAAAAGAAACGAATGGATCCCAAATGAACCCCGAAGACGGACAGACAGACAGACCTAGAGACAGGTAGATCAGAAGCTGGTGGAGGCTAGTGCTGGAGCTGCCGCGAGAGGGGGCTGAGAGGCTGGAAGGCTGGAGCCTCTGGAGGAAAACCGGCCGAGAAGCCGGGGCAAGGTCGCCGAGTGCAGCAGACGGTATTGAGAACCTGGCAACCTGGCAAGCATCTCAATCAAATCATTCATTTGTACCGGATTTCTCATATGAATGCCAAAATAGAGACAAGCTGCGAAAAAACGTTCGCCCTAAAAAAAGTCCAGAGTAATTACGCGTTTATACACCAAGGGATCGAACAGAGAGCAGACAGACGCTTCATTAGGCCCTATTTAACCTTGATGAGCCCATAAGCAACCTGAATGAGCAGCGAAAACGAGCCTCTCGAGCTCTAATCACATCCATTAAATGATTCAGTTTGATGGCAGATATCGTAATCAGTTAATATTCCAAATTATAAATATAAATTGTATATACACTCACGAGCAAAGAAATGGAATCACTTTCTTTTATAAAGATAAGAGTAAATAAATATTATTTTTAATTATATTATATTTATTATATTTAATATTGATTTACTATGAGTTAAGGATTCTTGGTCACTTGTTTCACATTAAAATTAAAAAATTAAAAGATATAAAAAATTTTATTTTTCAATATATATATATTTCGGGCTATCAACCCACCTTCAGGAAGTACAGAAAATAACTCACGAGCAAAGAAATGGAATCACTTTCTTTTAAAAAGATAAGAGTAAATAAATATTATATTTAATATTGATTTACTATGAGTTAAGGATTCTTGGTCACTTGTTTCACATTAAAATTAAAAAGATATAAAAAATTTTATTTTTCAATATATATATATATATATTTCGGCTATCAACCCATCTTCAGGAAGTACAGAAAATAACTTGACTTCCTGAAGATGGGTTGATAGCCCGAAATATATATATATATTGAAAAAGAAATTTTTTATATCTTTTAATTTTTTAATTTTTAATGTGAGACCAAGAATCCTTAACTCATAATAAATCAATATTAAATATAATATTTATTTAATCTTATCTTTATTAAAGATGTTTCACCTTGCACCAACACCACAATCTCTACTAATTATCACTTTCTTTTATTAATTTAATGATACTTTGTAGTTTATTAGAAATTTAAATATTTTTTTAAAGAGGGTGGGGGGAGGGGGCCCCCCCCCATTACTAAATATTAAAAAATGCTTAAATAAAGTTTTTATTATTGTTTTATTTTTTATTTTATTTATTTTTTTTTTTTTTATTGAATTTGAATTATATCCGACCTCCAAAATTTTCATTTTTTTCCTAATTTTTCATTCCAAGTCAAATAATTAAAAACTAACTGGATGACTTTTGATGTAATCTTTAATCTTTGGCTTTAATACGGTATAATTTATATTAATATAACATTATTTATATTTGAGAATGAAAATTACATTTAGGAGTTGATTCCAATTATTTGCACGTGAGTGTATAAATAAATACAAATCTCTTATAAAAAACAATTTTCAAAAGTTTATTAAAATCTCAACCGTTTCGGGAAAATTTCTCCATCTTTTTTTCTAAATAGTTACTTTATGAAATAAATTTTAAAGTAACACTGTGGAGCATTACATTACAAAAAGCAACTTTTTTACTTTTTTGAAAAAAAAATTGATTAATTCAATTGATAAAGGGAGAAATCGAGGGGTGAACCGCGATTGGAATTAGGTGTACACCGTCTTTGAAATTATGTGGAATTATTTTGAAATTCATTAGATAATGCTCCTTCATCTATTGTCTTCTACTTGGAAATGAAAGTGGAAGTGGAAGTAGGTGTACACGATATTAAGTCGTGGTTCACCCCTCGGGAGAAATTCTCCCAAAACATTTGAAATTTTAATAAACAAAGTAAGGAAAATTTTGAAAAATTTTAGAAACTTTTTAAAATTTAAAATATAAAATACTAGGTAGATTTCACAAAATTTTCCAAAATTTTCCTTAATTTATTTAAAATATTTCACCAAGGACCCACACCATTCTCCCTTAACAAAATTTTAATAAAAGTTTGAAAATTGATTTTTCTATAAAAAATTTATTTATTTATATAAAAATTTTCAGAAAAAATAAATTACGATCTCCGACCCCCCAAAAGATTTTTGAGTACGTGCCTTTAATATTTAATTGTCATCGCAAATAAATAAGTGGCTAAAATTTCAAAAAAAATCTGATTGGAAAAAATGGACATAAGTTAAACAAAAGCATCTAACATAATAATAAATAAATGCAAGTTAGAGGAATTTTTTATTTATTTATCTGAATGAATAGGAACTTCGTTGAGGGTTTTTTGAAAAATTTCTAAAGATGATTCAGCAGTGGAATTCCAGAACGGATTTTTTGTTGTTAATGATTATAAAAGCGAAAACAACCTGTTGTAAATTTACAAATTGACTGAGAGCTAAATTTTTTTTTTTTGAAACTAATTAGATATTTATAAACACTAAACTATTCCTAAAAATCCTAAGAAAAAAATTGATAATCCTATTTAAAGGCTCATTTGGAAACCTCTAATATTTCTTTGCAGTTAAATTAAAAACAAAAATCGATAATTATTCTTTTATTCAGAATCAGACGAACCTAAAATTATTGATCTTGCAAAAAAATAGTAAATTCAGATTTTTCCTCTTATCTGCACGCTACCATTTAATTATATACGAACATTCTCAATAAATTAAAAAGGAACATTTAAGTATAATTATTAAACAAAATTAATTTTTAACACAAATAAATATTTTTACTTTAGCATATAGCGTATGGTCAAATATTGTAATTTTTTTATAAGCTGCATATTCGTGTGAAATTTATTAATAATTGAAAGTGTTGTTGTATTGAATAGGTCGAAATTAATTTTCACTCGATTCTCGCTGGAGGAAGTTTCAATTTGTATCTGTTTTCGTTCCAGAATTATTAATTAAATTCAGTGAGTTTTCCATAATAATGAAAAGTTACAATTAAAATATTTAACGTTTTAGTTTGATTTTGCCTATGAAATAAATTAGCTAACGAAATTCTAACCTTAAAGAATCTTCAACTTATAGGTTAATTTATGATTGTCTTTGGGGGTTCGTGACTGTTTATCATTTTTATAAGAAAATTCTCAAATGTTTATGTTAATGTATTAAATATTTATTCCCGAAATTTTAAGTTGATCGTCTATCCCACTACCGAGAAATAAATTATTGAAAATTGTCCTTTTAACATGGAAGTAAATGGACCGAGCTTTTAAAAGGGCTATAACTTCTATACAAATTATACCATTTTCAACAAATTTATACAAATCAATAATTAAACTTTTATGAATCGAATGATACATTTTTCAATAGATTTGACAGTCTAGTTAATTAGTTATTCATAAATTTAAAAAATAAAAAGTTAGTTGCAGCCAACAGAATATATCAAAAGCACTAGTGTAGAATTCAAACTCTATTTCTTGAAATCGTTTTTGTGTTAAATAATAGTTTTTATAATGAGAAAAAATTTATCTCAATATTATTTTTATTAATATTATCCAAACAAAGATTTTTATTCGAAATTAACCTCATTATTAACAATTTTTTTATTAAAAAATTTATTATGCAGATGTTGTCAGTCTGCAGAAATACAAAATATTTGTTCGTGGATCAACCAGATAGATAAGCTGTCCCGAACATCCTTAAGGTAGGCTTTGAAATACTTTAAGAAAGATATTTGGCTGCATACTCTTTAAGTTTCATCAATCGATTTCATATTTTTTTCATAATATAGACTGTTATGTTTATTCAAAGCTAGCTAAATATTTCCCAAGTTTAGACTAAGCTTTTGACTAACATTTATTATATCGAAATATTATAATAAGCGTTTCGACTAATATCGAAAATTATTACTACACACAATTTTAACTTTTTAAAAATTTTTAACATTACGTATTATTATTATTACGTATCCCCCCTGTACTTTTTCTGTTTTTAAGAAATCCCTAAAAAAGGGATTAGACGAATTTGATCTAATTTTTTAATTGAAAATAGAGATCTAAGTTAAAGGGGGAAAAGTAGATTTAATTTCTGGGAGGATAAAATGGTTGGCAACATCTTTACTCGTACAGCTGAATAAGAAAGAATCTTCTCATTTTAATATAAATACTCAACATTTGGCAATTATTGCAACAGTCGGGATTAAAATGGGTATACTATACATTATTTTTTTCTTGTCATAAAACTCACCCTTAAAAGAAACAGAAAGTAATTTGGTGGCTTTTTAACTGATATTACATCTGTAGCAGCTTGACTAATGTTATAACAGGCAGAAGATTTTTTTTTATTTCAATTTCTTTATATCCTAAGAAGGCGTTTGCAATTTTTCTCAGCCTAGAACAGGAGATGATTTATTTTCTACTTTAATGTGTCCTTGATTAGTTTTCTCAATTGTATTGAAACGATTAAAAAAAAAAAAAGAATGATAATAAATAAATGTAAAGTTGTGTCCTTGCAATCCTTTTTTAGTTACAAATGTGTGATCTTGCTAGCTTTTTAATATCATTCGATGAGATTACGTAAAAGAAAAGGATCGACCTTCTATATTATATATTCTCTATAAAAAATATACTATAACTATATTAAGAAATCATTGTTCTAATCCT
Source organism: Forficula auricularia (assembly GCA_024734495.1). NCBI lineage: Eukaryota > Metazoa > Arthropoda > Insecta > Dermaptera > Forficulidae > Forficula > Forficula auricularia. Next base: position 23,849,611 of record JALMQS010000153.1, on the reverse strand, counting down.
AATTGGAAAAGAAAAACATATTTCTTTAAATCACAGTACATTTTGTGATTTCAATCTTGGATTAAAATTAGTGATGAGCAAAGCAAGACCAAGACCAAGACTGCAAGAGCAAGACCAATTCTGCTCATCACTAATTAATATAGGCAGTGGGTGTGTTTGTAGTCTTCTATAGGGTGTTTAGAAAGTCCTGATCACTTTTAAGAAAATATTATTAATATTATATTGATTTTGAGTATTAATATTAGTGATGAGCAAAGGAAGACCAAGAGCAATTCTGCTCATCACTAATTAATATAGGCAGAGGGTGTGTTTGTAAAGTCTTCTATAGGGTGTTTACAAAGTCTGAATCACTTTTAAGAAAATATTATTATGATTTTGATTTTGAGTATTAATATTAGTGATCAGCAAAGCAAGACCAAGACCAAGAGCAATTCTGCTCATCACTAATTAATATAGGCAGAAGGTGTGTTTGTAAAGTCTTCTATAGGGTGTTTAGAAAGTCCTGATCACTTTTAAGAAAAATATTACATATTATTATTTTGATTTTGAGTATTAATATTAGTGATGAGCAAAGCAAGACCAAGACCAATTCTGCTTCTCACTAATTAGAATATATTTAGAAAACGGTATGTGCAAAATAAGTTTAAAATTTGTTATAATAATGGATAGTGTAATTAAAAAAGGTATTATTTGTTTTAAAAAATTTAAAAAAAAAAAAGATTAAATTTAAACAATAATAAATGGTGTGATGTGAAATTCGTGAAATGTCTAAAATGTATACTAGAAATTTTCAAATGAACAGAAAAAGAATTAAACAAATTAATAGAATAAATTGAATTGATAAAGAATTCTTGAATATCCAAAAAGTATAAATTTACATGAATTTCAAAAATAAGAACATACATAAGTTTCTTTTATAAATGTGGATAAAATTAATTTAATTATTTTATAAAAATACAATTTCAAAATTTTTAATAAATTTTCAAACGTTTTGGGAGAAATTTTCTCTTTATCAATGGAAAATTTTAAAAATAGTTTCTTTATTGAAAATTTAATAATTATTATTCGCTTTTTCAAATAGGAACTGTAATTTATTATGAAAACTATTAAATATTTCTAATGTATAAGGGTACTTATTTCAAAAACTTTTTTATTTATTTTTTATTAAAAATTATTTAAAGATACATCTTAGAGACATTTAATGTTTTCATTGATTGAATTTAAGGAGTACTTTAAACTAAATATTAACTATAATAGTAAATTGTTTAATTGAGATTATTCCTAATCATAAATATTCTAGCTATACGTTTTTGTTTATGAATCTAATTAGGAAAACCATTATTATTTTTATTATTATTATTATGTCATTTATAGTAATGTGAAAAAATTTCCATAATCTCTAATGACTATTAAATTCATCTTTAAAACAAAAAAAACTTAATTGAGTCATTATATGAATAGATGAAATATATTTATTTCAGTCCGGAAGGAAGTTGTAAAGTATTTTTAGTATTTCCTTTGAAGATGAAAATTATTCTCGCTCCTTTTCAATTAGAGAATTTTATGTATGAAAATTACCAATAAATTGTGTTGAATAGAGGGGGAGAGAGAAAAAAAACGTTATTTAAAATGGAAAAATGAGTTAATTAACGGAGATGGATGTTTCCCTGGGGGCTCAAGATTCTTTCATTCTAAAACTAAATGAAACGTTGAAAAGGCCAAGGAACTGATTCCAGGGAATATTTATGCCTGTCTCTGGGACAAAAGGGCAACACCCTGCCCATAAATGCAACGCCCAAATGATCACTGCTCTAAATTCGAACAATGAAACACACACTGGAGGAGACTTCAAGGTGTCGTTTTGATTTTTTCTAGATTTGATATAAATAGAGGATGATCTGGAATAGTTGTTTACAAATTCACTCTGTAAGACATAGCTTTTTCTGGGATTAAGTATGAAAAAAAAAATTCTTTGGGACCGATAAATAACAAGCGTGTTGACGCCAGACATCATTAGCGCACCTCAGAAAAAAAAATATTCCCCGAATGCAACAAGTAGAATCGTTTCGGAATTCTAGACCAACTACACAAATTGGGCATATAATTGAAAATAATGAAGTCGAGAAATTACGAGAATATGCATACTCTTGAAGTATGGGAGTTGAAAATTCATGGCGAAGATTTACCAAGTTTAATTTTGCAAAGAAACAAAACTGTAAACGCTATAATCAGAGCCGGCTGAAGCCATAGGCCATAGAGTAATATAGAGTGGGAAGCTACTGTATATAGAAAAAGCACTCTCTAGCGACTGCAGGGCGAAAACTCTTAGTTTTTAAGAGCTATCCAAATATCATGGAACATTCAAAGCCTTTGTCATAGATAAAAGATACATACACTTTATATTATATATATATAAGCGCATTTTTTACTCTTGATAAAATATTTTGAATCATCCGCTACCTGTTTGTAACGTCACCAAAATTTCTCCCGAAGAGAGCGGTTCCCACCATTTTATTCCCCAATGGTCTCGCCCTGCTCTCGCCAGAGAGCTCTGTAACTCGAATACGCTAAAATACATTGACTCCTTATGGAGCCTTCCACTCTATATTACTCTATGACATAGGAGAGCTAGGCAGCCACCTAGGGCGCCAAATTTCAGATTATTTTTAGCAATTCATTTTTATTTTTTGACAAAAGACCTATTTTTACTTTGCATTAATTGATGTAGCTCTCGAGTCAATTGAGAAACGATTTAGTCAGTTACAGCAGATATCTTCTATTTTTGGCTATTTGTATGATATTCTTAGTCTCCAAAATGAATCTACGAAAGTCATAATGGATCATTGTAAAAAGCTTGAAGGGGCCTTAAAAGACGACGAGTCAAAAGATTTGAACGCTATTGAATTATGCAATGAGATTAATTTTATTTTGCCAAGAATTTCTCAAAAATCAACACCACTTCAAGTTCTACAATATATCTGTAAAAATAATTTGATGAGTGATTTGCCTAAAATTTGTCTGTTGCAATAGGGATTCTTTTGACTCTTCCTGTCTTTGTAGCAACTGGCAAGTTAAAATTAATTAAGAACTTTCATCGGACTACAATGTCTTGTTAATTTAGCTAGAATTTCGATTGAGCACAAAATTTCTTATGAAATTGACGTGCACGATATATTGTAAAGCGTTTTGCCAAAGTAAAATATAGAAAAGTTAATTTTTAATGTTAATTATTTTTTGTGATTGTCATAAATAAAGAATATTTATGTAAACGATAGAACGGTATTAATAATATTAATTTGTTAGAATGCCTTTCACACTACCTTTTACGTATATAATACACATTAACCCAAAAGTGCATATAAATGTATGCCTTGAATTTCAAATTTAGGGGCGCCAAACAAAAACTCGCCTAGAACGCCCTTAGGCCGGCAATTGCTACAATAAATTTAAATTAGAAATATATCAATATACAATTAAAATTTCAAGAGTATGCAGTTTACTAATTGCAGCGATTGTCAATGAAAACATGAGTCATTGAAATTGTATGTTTATACTAAGAGTAAAAAAACTGTTTTATAAACAAATATATCCCTAAAATACCAGATGTCACAGCTTTCAAATTTTCAAGAAAATTAATTGGATAAGTCTAATTTTCATGAAGTAATAATTCCTAAATTAATAGAATGGTTTCTTCTTCGTCTCTAATATGCAAAATAAGATATATGTTAATGTTTCTATATTAAACGGCAATTAATTATTCTTTCAAAGTCTAAACGATTAACAGTTAATTTATAAAGAATAAATTAATGAATTTATTTTCTGAATATTAACTATTTATTTAGTTAGTGTTTGTTTGAGTTGAATGTTTTGAAGTTTTTATAGGCAAGTGATCACACATCAATCGAGTTTTCAATCAAATAACATCACTAAGTTCAAGTTCAATCATCAATTGTTTTAATTTAAATTTCTATACGTTTAGATATGGAAATCGCGAAATTCTGTCTCTAATAATCACCCAAAAAGCCTCAATTTTGTGTGGGGAGAGACAGATCACAATTGACCTGAATTACTAGAAAATATTTAAGAGTGCAGCGTCTTAAATAAAAGAATATTTAAACTTTTATTTACTTTAGCCATTTTTTGAAATTAAAATATTATAATATTATATATATGTATTTAATTAAATTTCTAAGATAGTATATTCTTTGAGACTGGTCAGTAATAAATGGAACAAAAGAATTAACAAATATAGTGCTCAAATAGAGAAATTAAAGATTTTAGATAAATATTTTTATTTATTTAAGACTATACTATAGTTAGGAAGCCCTCGATGCCTTTATCATCAGTTTACTGATTTGGACTAGGTATTTTTTAAATATAATTTCAGTCAAAATTGAAATTAGGTACCTAATAGTACTTCTTTTCTTTTAGGTTTTCTGAAAATATAGCATGAGAAAAATCAAAATATTCAAGAATATTCGAATATTCGAATGTTTAATATGTTTCTTAAAAGCCTAAGTTAAATTTCTTAACAGCAAAGTGATTTCTAATAAAAATATGCGCCAAATCAATTCAATAAGTGAACATTTTTTAACTGTTATTCGAAAGGAATCTAATCTGATTAATAGGCCTCAAAAATGAGATAAAAACGAAAAATAAATTGATTTTTTTTTTTAGCCTAATAATTTCAATATAATGAGTAAATTAAGGGGTGCCCCCATAGCTTAAGGTGAGCATTCGTCCCGTATTTAACGGGACAGTTCCGTATTTAGACGCTATGTCCCGTATATTTTGAAACAATAAAATTGCCCCCTTTTTAAACTAGTGTCCCGTAAAAGTCCCGCTTTCCAGAAATACTTATAATCTAAATTTCTTTCGGTGTTTATTTTAAGTTGGTTTTATAAAGGTACATTTACTTATGTATTCATTAAAATGAATTTTTTTGGCTAATTAAATTTTAAAAATGTTCTGGAATTAAAAATTAATTATTAATCTTACATAGAACCATCATTACCCCTATCTAGACTTCTAATTAGGTATATGTGCCATATTTGGCTTAAAGATAAATGATCACCTTACGCTAGCTTCATGAGTTAAAGGGGACTAACTTAAGTTAGCCTCAATTTTTTGTGTATAAATAGTATATATTTAGGGTTAATTTAAACTGCTAGATATCTTTCACTACAAGCAAAATCAACTAGCCATCAAATATTTGTGCAATCACCTAAAGTCGAGACAAAGTTGCTTGCAATTATAAGACCTATTTTAAACTCAAGTCAAGTTTAACCAGAGGAGAATAAGTAATTTTGAATTTTTTCTATTAAATCTTAGGGGTGATAAATTCTGATTTTCCTAATCTCATTTAAAATCAAAAAGATCAAAGTTTCAATTTGCAGCTGGTGATAGATAATATTTAATTGTAATGTTGTTTTTCAAATTATTAATGTCACTTTCAAATAAATTTAACATAAATTTCATTGACTAACGATAATCCTTTGGATTATATAAGAACATTTGATGAAAAATCAAGCAATAATTTTGTAGTTTATTGAAATTGCTAGAGATAAATGCTGAGAGTGAGGGAGTAGAAAATGAATTGAGCGAATTAGAAAGTTGGTCCGCCTACAAAAATTATTCCCTATGGAAATGAAATGTAAATTTTCTTGTTCTTATATTCATATGTTTTTAACATTTTTTTGTTTTTTATTTATTTTTTTTTTTTAACAGAAAAAAATTTAATTTATCTTTCACCCAACTGGTTTATTGAAATGTTTTCTCTTAAAATTTACAACATCGATATGTGAAAAATTATTAAAAATTTCTTTTTCCGGATTAATCTAATTAAATATTCAAACTTTTAAATTTATTAGGATCATTTTTTGTATTTCTCTCTGCTGTGTGAACAGGCTTTTTGAATGATATATACTATTAGAGTATAATGTTAGATCGAAAGACCGGATTTTTGAGTAATAAAAAAAAAACCCTCTTTTGTGCAGTAAAAACATTTATTCATGCAGTTAAATGATTATTTCGTGTAGGAACAAAACTCGTTTTAAAACTTTATTTAATCAAAAAATTTATTAAAATCTATATAAATAAAAATGTACTGTTACGCTTAAGTGATATGTTGAAGGATCTCCGAAAGTTATTCACCGATTTCTTTGAAATTTTCACACAACATTCCATTCAAATACACGAGTGTTTTTTATATATAGTGTTTTTATAGATATCACATCTGTGGCATGTAAAAAATATTTTTCTCAAAGAAACAACGCCAGCGCCTCTCTGGGAGGTAAAAGCAAACAAACAAAATGGCCGATAATAGATTTTTTGGAAATCTTTCAACTGTCAATATTATTTTTGGTTAAGGGAACAATTTTGACAAGTAATATATAATTCATTTACTGTTTTAATACCTATTCTATAATTTTTGCGTTTTCAATTTATTTTCAAAACTATTATTATTTTTTAAATATATTTAAATTTTCGATCAAATCAATTTTGACAGATAAGCCATATATAATCATTTATTTGGGTCAGCTTTTATCTAAATAAATTTTAGTCATAAAATGAGACGCTCCCCGCCAGGGGTTTACAATAAAAAGCATTTTCACGATGTAATTTAGTAATGTATAATATGGATTATTTAAAATAAACATTTATGGGCAGAAAATGAATGTCCTATATAATTAGTAAAATTTGGAAATTGTTTCAGAATCCAATTTGTGATCTCTTTTAAATCAAAATTACTCAAAATTTTGTTTTTGTAGCTTTAATGGCCTAGTTAATGACTTGGATGATTTTTCGTGCTGAACTGCCATGGTGAAATTTGAAAATTTTAAACGATTTCCCCATGGGTGGTCCAAATCTTCCCAACCTACCTATCAAAGCCAGAATTTTTTTTATTAATCAAGATTCAAGTCAGATCTAAGAGATTGAATGACAACGGATTCTTCTGAAAGAATTCCAACTTCCCAATAATTTAAATCTTAATTTAAAATTCTTTATAATAGAACAAAAAGAATCTACGATTTTTTCTATTTTTAACGATGTAGGAAAGTAATTTTTCAAAAAGACTGAAGCCTTACTAAAACGTTGAATTTAAAATCAAACGAATTAATAGAAAAAAGTAAAATTAAAATAAAAAAAAATATATATTTGTGAGCCTCATCCACATAAGCTCACGGGGCAAGTGAAACTTATTTAACCGTAGATGTTATTTGAAATAATTTAAATTTCCTAATTTTAATAAATTTTATTTATCATGAAATATTAGTGGGTTTTAAAATAATAATTCAAATTTCCTAATTTTAATAATAAATTTTATTTGTCATGAAATAATAGTGGGTTTTAAAAAAAATATGTCCCTCTATTGAGTCATTTCCCCTTTATTGTAACAAAAAATCAAACAGATACGTCGCTAAAGAAGTTTCACTTTAAAGAAATTATTTCCCCTCTATTGAGTCATTTCCCCTTTATTGTAACAAAAAATCAAACAGATACGTCGCTAAAGAAGTTTCACTTTAAAAAAATTATTTCCCCTCTATTGAGTCATTTCCCCTTTATTGTAACAAAAAATCAAACAGATACGTCGCTAAAGAACTTCAAAAATTCATTATAAATTAATGTGCAATAAAATAATAAAATTTGAAATTTCATCAAATAAAGCTTAAAAATTTCGTGCAGAATCAGTAGTAAATAGGTAAGATTCGTATGAATATTAAACCATATTATTGTTATCTATCTGTTAAGACAAAAAAAATTATAATAAATTTCGTGATATATCAATAAAATCTTAAAAATATGTTTTAGCCATGATCGAGATAAATAATTTCTAAATCCCGGATAATCGAGTAAATTAAGGCCGGGGTCCGCTTCCTTTCCAAGGTTAGCTGATCTTATCATCATACCCACACTCCTTTAGATTATATTATTTATGGGCGAAAGGTGTCCTGGACCTATTTATCTATTGATAATATGAACACGAAACACGGTTGAATGTCGCTATTATCGCATTTACTATAACTACTACTTTTGGATCAAATACTTTTATATCTCGTTGAGAAATCTTTATCTTTATAGTATTTTGATAAAAAAAACTTAATTATTAATAAACGTATCACGTCATTAAATCAAGAGCGAAAATTCACTTCCTTATTGTGTAGTTAGCTGTAGTATATTGCAGCATACTATTTATGTGTGGAAGCAGCACTTGCCTTAACAAAGGGCTTGTAAACTTTTAACTCTAATTATTTATCAATTTAAGAGAAAATTGTTGAGGTAATGTTTTGGTGGTAAGGTTAAATAATTTTAGATGAAACCATTTAGATTAGGTATTTCCATGAGGTTAGAATATATAAGGTCTCTAGTTCCAACTAATTATTTAATAGAAACAAAAATAATGTTTAATATTGATCGATTAGAACATTTTTTTTAATCTGAGGGCTAGGGGGGGGGGGGGGCAAAGTGGCAAATTTTAAGAAGTGGCAAGCGGGGAACTTTTTGTATATGTTGCAATAAAAACCCGTTTTTAGTAAGAAGGGGTTCTTGCTAGTTAAAACGCTTTTCACTGAATACCTTTGTGCCAACTAGAATTTACTGATGTTGGTTGAGTTTGATTCAAAGTTCTAGAATCTTCATTTTTGACCTTCCGCCTAATTTTGGGTGTTTATTTTCAAAAAATTTTAAACGAAAATGTCAAAATTAAATCTTCTTCAAGCTTCTAATTTTTGACATTTTCGTTTAAAACTTTTTGAAAATAAACACCCAAAATGAGGCGGAAGGTCAAAAATGAAGAGACCTATAGCTAGACCTTTGAACCAAACTCAACCAACTTCAGTAAATTCTAGTTGCCACAAAGGTATTCAGTGAAACGCGTTTTAACTAGTAAGAACCCACATTTACTAAGAAACGGGTTTTTACTGCAACATATATATTTAGCATTGAAAGGAGCTGCGGCAAAATCTAGCTTGGCCCCCCTGACAAAATACCTATATCCGGCTCTGCCGAAGGCTGCTGAAAATTTAAAAAAATAAAAATAATATTGTGTTCTTTTAAATTTTCGATATAAGTAATATAAAAAAAATTAAGGGCATCGATACCTTCCACCTAGAAGTTACAAAATTAAATGAACTTTTTTCATCTCTGAGATACAAGCTCTTAAGATCAGGAAACAGACTGGCCATCGGAATACTTCCCCATTATATTCTATGAATATAAATGTGAAAGTATTATATCTAATATCAACACCTACGTAAGAATAGCTACGTATATTATTATGATATTACCTATCTAGATAAAATTACAGGACACATTTTCTTTATTTAAATATTTTAAATATAATTTAAAAATTAATTAAAAAATCCCCCAAGAAATGTAAATGTGATTAAAAAGAAAAGATAGACATTCAAGGGGGAAAAGAAAATAAATGTGAAAAAAGTTTTAAGGTATATAACTCTCTGAATGGAATGAAAGAAAGAAATGAAATGCGGAAAAGAAATCTGTTTTAGATAAAGATCCTAAATGAATTCAATTTTATCTAATATTAGAAGAAATATTTAATGTAATCACGTATTTTGGACAAAGTTTATAATTAAATCGAATATGGATGAAAAAATATCATTTTTTCGGTATAAACGAACAAAATTACATAAAAAAATAATAAAACAAAAGGTTTGAAACCCAATTAAGATAATATTGAAATGGAAAAGCAAACACAATAATAAATCTACATAAAATTTTCGATTTTGGTCAAAAAGTTAATTAAATTAATTTTTTCAAAAAAAAACCATTAAGATCTTCATTCGTGGTGTAAATTTAATTTTAATTTCTACATTTTCTATTGATTGGGCACTCTTCACTCCTGAATGAGTGCATTTTCTAAGTGCTTATTTATACCTTGCATTTTCAACTACATAAAAAAGAAATAAGCTGACGTGTTCTGATGTGGCCATCCACTTGACTTTACCATACATCCTGGCCACTAAAATTATTTATAATAATGTAGGAGGAGGGGTTAGTTTTTGCATTTTTATACTTCTGGTGACCCACTGATTATGTATACAAAATTTGGTTGAGTTTGGTAAATAGCCAAGATTTTCATTTTTTGACACTACCCCCCCCCCCCCCATTTTGAGCAGTTAGTTTTTGCATTTTTAGACTTCTGGGGGTCCACTAATTATGTATACAAAATTTGGTTGAGTTTGCTCAAACGGCCTAGATTTTTTATTTTTAACCCCCCTCCACCCCCCTTAATTTTGGGTCGATATGCACCAAAATTTAATCAGCTCTTAATCTCTATGGACTAAAACTACGTATGAAATTTAATTTCGATATTCACACTATTTTTTGAGCAAGCTCGTCCACAAAAATTTGGCAACGCACAGACAAACAGACAGACTAACTAACAGACATTTTAACAAAACAATTATTATCTCGAAAAATATAATTTTTTCGATGTTCACTTATTAGAGCTTTTTTGTAGAGCAAAATGACATGGTTTCGCTCAATTTTTTTAATCAAAATAGATTCAGCCGTTTTTAAGATATTTCGAAAAAAATGATGGAAAAAACCCACTTTTTTCATGCACGGTTACAATACTTGACCATATCCGGTATGGTAAAGTAAAAATACCTTATCCTACTTTGTTCTGCGACGCTATAGATAAATGAAAAATTACAAATTAATTTTTATTACATTTGAATTAAGCCTTCAATCGCTTAACAGGAAAAAATTTAATTGACTTCATTAGTACTCTATACTCTTCTTCAAACTATCAAGAATTAAATTCCCTAAAAGTGAAAAATAGAGTACTTTTACATTTAAACTTACAATGGGTGAATCAAAAAGAATAATAAATTTCTAATGACGACATTTTAGTCTCTAATCGAATAAAATAGACTTCAATTAAAAAGCTTTTGAAATTTTAAAATAAAAAATACTAGGTAGGTTTCGTTTGTGAACTCCTGAAGATGGGCTTATACCTCGAAATATATATAGAGTCGTGCTAAACAAGCATCTGATCTTTTATTTTTGTAAAACCTACCTAGTATTTTATATTTTAAATTTTCAAAAGTTTCAAAAAATTTTCAAAATTTTCTTTATTTAAAATGTTTCATCAAGAACCCACACCATTCTCCATTAACTTTTAATATTAAACCATCCAGAAAAAGAGCCCTCATACGCGACATTTCATTCGGTAGTTATTTAAAAAGTAACTCATGACTCTGTTTTACAAACAAATTTCATTAACTTGGTATCTGTAATTCAAAGCGCTTTTATCATTTAGTTATCAGTTTTTTTATATTATAAACAACTCAACGTTAGATAATGCGTAAATGTAAAGAACAATTAGTGGTCTAAATAACGCCTCATACACCTGTAGGGGTGCAGTGTGAGCAAGCCAAAAAATTCATTTAAAATATAGGCATTTGGGGAGAAGACACTCAAAGGTCTGGCGGGAACGTTTAGTTACGTCATTGGCGCAAAAATAAATTTTTTCAAAATATTTTAACGAAATTAAATTTTTCAGCTATATAAAATACTCTTATAAATAAATGTATACTTTCGTGGATTATTTTCTTATCAAAATCGAAAAAATTGGGAACAGACACTATGAAATATTTTTTTTTCTTGAATATAGGTCCAAAAGAGATTTATTTCGAGATAAAAAAGCATATACAACCCCCCCCCCCCCGAAAAAAATTTAGTACAAATAACAAAATCCTAATCAACTCGAAGACGTTCGGATTTTCTAAAATATAAGTTTTTATTTAACCATCATCCTTCCTTGCTATCGATATTATACGAGGGGTGAGTCGCGACCTAAAATCGTGTACACCTACTTCCACTTCCACTTTCATTTCCAAGTAGAAGACAATAGATGACAATAGATTATCTAATGAATTCCAAATTAATTCCAAAGAAGGTATACACCTACTTCCAATCGCGGTTCACCCCTCGATATTAAATAACCTTTCAATAACAAAAATTAAACATTGTTAGGTATATAAAAGATTATAGATTATTGAGATATAAGGGACCGTTCATAAATTAAGTCACACAGTAAGGGAGGGCATCTCAGATTTGTGACAAAATGTGACAGGGGAGCCCAGGTATCTTAAAAATTGTGATGTCACAAAAGTCATATTAAAAAATTATATGGTATAAAAGTGATAGTGTGACGTCACATACAGGGAGAGCTCAATGAAAATGAAAATATGAGACAGGGGGGGGGTCTAAAAATTTTGAATTTCGTGGGACGTAATTTATGGACGGCCCTCAAGTGGGGCTAATCAGTACTAAAAATATTATTCCTTGAATAAGAAATTTATTTTAAGATAAAAGAGCATATAAAACGAATAACCTTGTGGTCAGTATTAGCCTCGTAATAACAAAATCAACTGGAAGAGGTTCGAATTTTCTAAAATATAAGTTTTTATTAGACCATCCTTCCTCGCTGTTAATATTATTTGACCTTTCGATGACAAAAATTAAACATGGTTAGGTATATAGAAGAGCCACCCCATTATAGATTATTGGGACACAAAAGGGGTGCGGGGGTTAAGGAGGGCAATCAGCCCTACGCAGCTTGACTCTACTCGTATATAATATCGATATAATGCAATTGAAGTTTGGGTGTCAGTTTAGATAATTACTAAATTGAATCAGTCTTTATGGTACATACATCTATCTATTTGTGAATTTCCGATCATACACGCTCTGTCTCTCTCTATCTTTGATAATATGAGAATGCTTTTGTTCAATAAGTGAATGGATTGTAAAAGAGAAAATAATTAATTTCAACATTTTAGAATATTATTAACATTACATTATGATGTCATAATAGTACAAATATTGAGATAATCAAATGGGATGTAGACGGATATAACGATAAAAAAGGATTATAGTAAATAAATTAAAAGAATATAAGTTTTTAAATTTCAAATAGGAAATTGACAGAAAATAGTGAAAACTTCATCACGACTAAAAATACAGTCGAAAATTTTATTAATTTGGAAAAACAAACGTTTTAAGTTAGAAAGATGAAACTTAACTCAAACGAATAGTTTATTAATATAATATAAACATGTGCCGATTTCTCTAATTTTTGAATCTAAGAATCTCAAAATCTAATCAGTTCTTTGTTTTGGAAATACTAAAATTTTAGTGACTAGTATTCTTCTGTACATCTGCCTTTCGAGTGTACTAATTAATAGGGATTGTGGTGTTGGTGCAAGGTGAAATATCTTTAATAAAGATAAAAGTAAATAAATATTATATGAAATATTCATTTACTATGAGTTAAGATTTCTAGATCACTTGTTTCACATTAAAATTAAAAAAATACAAGAGGTTAATTATACTCAGTTATAATTCTGTACTTTCCTGAAGATGAGCTCACAGCTCGAAATATTTATATTGAAAAAATTTACCTCTTGTATTTTTTTAATTTTAATGTGAAACAAGTGACCTAGAAATCTTAACTCATAATAAATGAATATTTCATATAATATTTATTTTTATCTTTATTTCGAGTGTACCATATAGTTGGGAATACTCTATTTCAAATTTGGAATAGCCATTATAATTGCTTCTTTGACTGTATTATACAAAAAGATTCGTAATAATTTACTAAGAATACGTACATATAATAACAGTTTACTGTCAGACAAATCTTAAAATAATTTCAATAAAAATTCAAAAATCCTTTTAATTAGTAGCCCCCAACAATAATTTCTTGGTCAAATTATTGATATATGTATAAAAATATTGGGTCCATGTTGGAAATTTACTATATTCATTATATGAATCAGTAACAAGAAATCTCTTAGGCTAGTTGATGCCTAGAGTCCTAGAGATTGATTGATGGCTCGCATTTATCAAAACTTAAAGACTAGCATGTAAATAGAACCCGAAACAGTATAATAGTTAATCTAATTACAAGCCAAAATGCAAAGACTTTAAATTTGATCTTTTGTCATGATTACTAATAGCGAAGGCTGAACCGCGACCTAATATCGTGTACACCTACTTTCACTTACACTTTAATTTCCTAGTAGAAGACAATAGATGAAGGGGCATTATCTAATGAATTCCAAAATAATTTCACATAATTCCAAAGACGTGAACACCTAATTCCAATTGCAGTTTGCCCCTCGACTAATAGTTTCCCCTGAGAGGCCTAGGGAAATTTTTGGGTCCGTGACTGAAAATTAATCATTCTTACAGTTAAAAAAGACATAAAATTAAAATTTAAAAATATAAATTCCTATTGGTAGGATTCACAAATAAAAGAGAAATTGCTTGTGAGCAAGACTCTATATATATTTTTCTCCTGAAGACGGGCTCGTAACCTGAAATATATAGTCTTGATCACAAGCAATTTGTCTTTTATTTATGAATCCTACCTAGTAATTTATATTTTTAAATTTTAATTTTATTAAATGTCACCTAGAACCTGTCCACCTCTCCATGTACAAAATTAAAAAAAAAGACATGTAAAACTTTTAATATTTTTTATAAAACGCCGAAATTCAAGTTCGTTACTTAAAAACATTAAATAGAAAGAAAATGTTTTAACCCGTGATAAATGTCTCAAATAACACTTCTTCTCGGAGGCTTTGGTTCCCCCGTTTTCATCGTCTTTAGCCGAAAGAAGACAAGATAGATGCCCTACTCAAGCTTATTAAAAAAAAAAAAAAAAAAAATTAAATTAAATACCTATATACATATATGGTGTACGTTTATAAAAAAATAAAATTTTCAAATCAAATATCAAAAACATTTTCCCTTCTTGCGTAAATCTTTGGCGACACTTAGCATGGATAATAAAATGAAAAAGAAAAAAGTACAAACTTTCTAACATAATATATAATCGATACTTATTTCATTTGCAATTGATTTAATCAGCTGTTCCATATTTGAATGATAAGGAAAGTGAGAAAAAAAAATCATCCGAAAGTTAAATACCAAATATCTAAAAAATAAAAAGTAAAATCAATCACAATAAAGAGTATACAACTTTTGTTTATAAGAAATAATTTAAAGAGTGTTTCGTTTGATTAATGTAAATAAGTATACATGTAGAAGAATTTCTGTGGACAAAAAACAAGATATGGTAAGCTGGTAACTCAACAATCGATTACTCTAGATCCTAAGAAATAAATTATATATACTTATAGTATAAATATTTTTTTTATTTGCTTCAAGTAGAGGACAACTTCATTTCTCCTAATGAATTACCAATTTTAAAATACCTAGTCTCGAAAATTCGTTCACTTTTTTCCCTCTAATTTTATTATTTTAATTTATTATTTTCAGGGAGGCGCCAAGTCCCTTTTGCGCCGTCGTGCGAAATTCTGATTGGCGACTTTATATGCTACAAATACTCTAGCGAGCACAAGGTGGGGGACAGACACAACGTGTTCAAACCTGTCGCGGCACACTCGCTGTTTGTCAGTAGGAGCATCAGTGAGGTCATTTAATAGCAACATATCCTATAATGGGACCCCTGCTATATAGACAACTCATTTACCAGATCAGTTAAAAGTATATCTACCCTGCAAAAAAAAGGCGCAAGCCATTCTCTATTTTTACTTCATTCAATGCAAAGCATGGATGGATGGATGTATGGATCTACGTATGCTACCCTTTTTTCCATACAGTTCAACCAATTGAAATGAAATTGAAAATCTACCATTACTTTTTAACAAAATGAAGGGCTGATTATTTTTTGTACCTTTCAGCCAACAAACATTAGTGCTTTAATCCAGTACTGTGGGTTTTTGTCAAAATTTTATAACAATTTAAAATTTAAAAATGAAAGACAATGCTTTAAATATGGACATTGGCAGAGAGTGTTGACTCGATGCCGAAATTATAATAATAAATAATATGTTAAATATACAATCAAGTAAAATGATTACCTCCACGTATGTACTTATATCATAAAGAAATTTAACAGTCAAAGTTTTGATTGCATGTGAAATGAGGAAAAGTATAAAAAAATGAGTAAATTTGATTAATTAGTGATTAATTAATTCGAGATCTGATTGAAGATTATTAGAGAAATAATTTTCGAATGTAAAAACCGTGAAGGTCATCAGGCGAGGGGCGAAACGAAGGCTCTCTTTGTGGAAAACCTCGGCGAATCACGAAAGGAATTTTTTCGTGTACCGTGAGGGAAGAAAAGAAAAGAATGGGCGGGAAAAGGTCCAGCCAGGAGAAGAAAGAAAGAAAGAAAGAAAGAGAGAGAGCATTTGGAAGAATTGGAGAAGAAAGGAGAGAGTGAGAATGCTGGCTGGTCCAGGCAGGGAAGATGACGCCGTACTGGCTACAGCCAGCAGCAGCAGCGCTTATCAACGACCCAAGGATTGATTATCAATGACGGGGCATTCTTGCATTATATCCAGCCAGGAGAAACTGGTTGTGCAGAAAACATAGTGAGCGACTGAATAAAATTAATTAAGGGCCTTTGATCGAAACTCGAAGAGGAGTCCGAGAAAAATCGCTACTCATTTATCCAACCAACATTAACCATCGCGATTCTTGAACGGTGAGAAAAGCAGCCCTATTATCTATCCCTTAAATTCATTTACCATAAGAGAATATATTATTTTTTTTTAACTCTTTTAATAATTATACAATTCACAGTCAATACATGTTGCTGGATTGCTGTTTCCTTATTATTTTATAGTATTTCTGGTAACAATTAGCTGGGAACAATACATTGTCCACTAAAAATACCGCTGGTATATTAAAATTATAATTCACAATTAGTGTTCATCATTTTGATTACATCCTTTTATTAAATACATTTTTCAGTTGAGTATTGAATAGAAGACAGTCTAGGAATAAATAAAAAGATAATTCGCAATACTGCTGACTCTTGGGGTCGGATCTAGGGAGGGCAAAGGGGGCACGTCCCCCCGGTGGCAAATTTAAGAAACGGCACATTTTGGGATTGTGGGGAGCGGATTCAAGCTTGTCCCCCTGACAAAAGACCTCGGCCTCTGTTTGGCTGCCCTTTATGTTTGGAAATGTTAACCAAAATACTATAAACTATACTAATGTCATATTATGTTGTTCTGACTGTATTTCTCTGACTTAGTGTATTGTATCATATTATTGTTGTAACTGCTGTTGTACATAATATATTAATTCTTAGTTTATTGAATCAAATGTCTTGTATGTTGTATCTGTACTTCAAGGCATTTGTCGTTTAATAAATAAATAAATAAAAGAATATTTATTGAAAGCTTTTTACAGATTTTTAACTGACGTTTCGGGGGATCTTCCCTCCTTCAGGGTTCAAATGATCAACGAAGGAATCATGTAATAATTTTCCTTCTTGTTTTTCCTACTCTATTATATTGATGATGGAAAGACAAAAAATATTTTCTCAACAACAATGTGTACTCAAAAAAGATACAAGAGAAATTATTACATCCCGTCATTGACCCTCTGAACCCTGAAAAAGGAATAAAGATTCACTGAAACGTCGGTTCAAAAGCTGTAAAATGAAAATCTTCCAAAAAATATGCTTTTATTGGGAATCATCTTTTTATTTTTACTGTATTCTATTAAATCATCAATTCTTATATATTTTTTTTCATTTTACTCGGTACGACTAGCAGGCAGGCTCAACTACTAGAAATTAATTCCTTAATTTCTATTATTCTAGGCCTTTTGACTAGGTAAGAAAATATTAAATCGAAATGAATATCTGATTTAGATATTTATCCTTTAAATTATTAATTACCCGAAACTGTTCTGAGTTTTGAAAAAATATCATTTTTTCCTTCAATTATTACTTAAATTAATTTAAGCAAAAATAAATAAAAATAAAAAAAAAACTTTTTGAAAATCACGCCTTTATAACAGAATTTAAGAAAAAGCAGAAAATATAATTTTCATTTTTTTATGGTGCTTCAAAGATTACTTGTCATACAAGTGAAATGAATATGATATAATTTGATTTTAAGGAAATTAATTCTTTATTATTTAAAAAAAGATGGTATTAATTGAAAAATTAATTCGATTTTAGATTATTATCGGCCTTCTGAGATTTTCAAGTTTTAAATTTTAATATTTTAAAATCATAGCTCTTAATTAAAATTTTTAACAAAAGTGATGTTAATTTTTGAATTTGTTTTTTTTTTTGAAATTCATGGGAAAATTTTACTTTTTTAGTTGTAGTAAATTTGAGTGAAAGTGATTTGCTTAAATCATAACTATGTCAGAAGGATCTCATCTCTATGGAAAGGCCATCTGGCCGGAAAGCTTGATTATAACGAATTTGTAAATATTGTGCGTGGGACGTGAACTCAAGTTACCATCTTGGAAACCGGTAACCAATTCGGCTCACCAAATTAAACTGAATTATTATATAATATTCTTAAATTATAACTTGTAATAAAAGACAATAAAATCTTTCTGATTAAGCAAACACGTTTCGGCAATTTTTTAGTTTCCCTTAAAATAATAAATCAGAATAAAGATTTGAAAAATAATTTTGAATCAGAATTTTTCTTTTTTAATCTAATAAATGAATAAACATACAATTAGATTAATATGGTCACAAAATGTTTACTCCCCTATGGTTATTTTATTTTTATTAAAAAATATATATTTTTGTTTTCCTTTTAGTAGATTACTTGAGATAGAATAAAAGTTGTTATTTTTTGTTTTTGGTGGGAATTTAATATTATTAAAGAAACAACCCCAAAAACACAAATTGAAATTAAGTAACTATTAAACTGTGAAAATCAATAGTAAATTATTTATTAAATTGTTTTTCGTTTTCACATGCAAGCTCAAGCAAACAAGATGTGATTGGAATCTCCCATTTGATGGAATTAAACAAACAAACCGCGCTTTCAGTCTATCCTTTAGAATGTCTCAAAAAGACAAAAACTCAATTAATAATGAACTAAAAACAAAGTCGAGGAAATTCTTTTTTCTATTTGAAATTGATCGTGTTCACTTTGGGTGGGCTAAGGAAATAATTTGTCTGGACATATTGCGTGCAATCTTTGATCTACCTTATCTTCTAAAATTGATCGTGATAACATAAATAAGAATGAAAAGGGTTGAATCTATTTCGGTAAATTTTACCCTATATTTAAGGACAAATACACGTTTAGTTGAAATTTTTCGCTGTCAGCAAAAATATTTTTTAATAGAGGGAAATCATTGATGTTGCCCTCTGCTTGATGCAAATAAATATACATATAATATAACAAATATCATTACATGTATAAATATATAATTCATTTGTTAGCGAGACTATAATTTCGAAGATTTAACTTTCATCATCAGTCTTTTAAGGAGCAGCAGCTCTATCTGGTTGATCTACGAAAAAATAATTTGTATTTTTGCAGAGTGACAACTTCTGCCTACTAAATTTTTTAATAAAAAAAAATTGTTAATAATGAGATTAATTTCGAATACAAATCTTTGTTTTGATAATATTAATAAAAATAATATTGAGATAAATTTTTTCTCATTATAAAAACATTTATTTAACACAAAAACGATTTCAAGAAATAGAGTTTGATTCTACACTAGTGCTTTTGGTATACTCTGTTGGCTGCCAATAACTTTTTATTCTTACATTTATGAATAACTAATTAACTAGACTGTCAAATCTATTGATAAATGTATCATTCGATTCATAAAAGTTGAATTAATGATCTGTATAAATTTGTTGAAAATGGTATAATTTGTATAGAAGTTAAAGCCCTTTTAACGGTCCATTTACTTCCATGTTTAAAAGACAATTTTCAATAATTTATTTCTCGGTAATGGAACGGTAAAACAACTTCAAATTTCGGGAATAAATATTTAATACATCAATGATCGATGGTAAAAATTTTAAAATTTTCTTATAAAATTGATAAACAGTCCCGAACCCCCTTAATTAGAAATATTTATTTGTTATTTCAAATGAGTTCAAATATCCGAATCGATATAGATAAATTCATTTTGTTATTGTAGCTAGCAACAAAACAAACGATAGTATATTTTATGTTTATTTGCATCAAGCCAACGACAACCTCATTGATTTCGCTTTATGAATAAACATCTCTGCCACACTTGGCAAAACAAAATCTTTTAATTAGAAGTGAATTTAATTTTATTTAGGAACGAATCAAAGATTTTAGTAGACATATTTTTATATTGCATATCATAGGGCCTCGTCCCCTCGGGAATCCCAAGCGCTAACTAGTTTGCCGGGCCGTTAGCCAAACCCTTAAGACCTTGCTTGGGTTCGATTGCCGAAGGGAAGAAGCCCTCTGATATGCAATGTAAAAATATTTCTACTAAAATCATTGATTCGTTCCTAAATAAAATTAAATTCACTTCTTAATTTTATAATGGTTTTTTACCTAACCTGGGTTGATTTTTGAAAAAATTCCAACTTTCTTCAAAAAAAGAAACTCAAAAAAGATACTTAAATCTTTTAAATTATATTTTTTAATGCTATCCTCTATCGTTTTAACATAATTTTATCAATCAAACGATAAACGACAAGTTTTGAAAATACCAAGTAAAATTTATTGATTGAAAACTCCACTAATATATACGCATTTACCAAATTTAAAAACGATATTTTCATCAATGTCTTTAAATGGGCTTTTATATAAAAATAAATATCACCAAAAATATATATGCGAAAAACTTATAAATTTTTCTACATTCCGAAAATTGACTCAAGATATCGATCTTGTTGAAAAAGTTTGATAGAGACTGTTGTAAGCTTTTCTATGCATGAGAATATCTCATTTTTAATGCACATGCATATATAATTTAAAGAGAAATTATCCCTTAGCTCGGCAGATGTTTACATTTCCTGAACCCTGGAGAATGCCTTGTAATATATTCTTAAAATTTACTGTTATGAGGAGAATATGAACATACAATTTGAAAAATTAAATATATTATGAATACTTAATTTTGCTCCATTTTACTAAGCTCTCCATTATTTTAATAAATGAATTTTTCAAGTCTTAAAATTAAACAAACATTCCGAGCGCTTAGTTAATTTTTTTATTTATTTTTTATTTTAATACAGTTTTATAATTACGTCACATTAATTAAAGTAGAAATATCCTGTTTATTATATTATCTTTGAAAACATATCTATATATATGCAAAAAAAATTAGTTATCTATAATATACTCTGATTAAACTTTTTCATTTTTTCATAATCATACGGTTATAATTATAAAAAGGCAGCCGGGTATTATTATTATTATTAGTTTTTAAAGTGTAATTATAAGTCGATTTAAGGGTGTATAAGGCATAAGTATAGTCGGTCTCAAAAGACGACATTAAGATATGGACAAAATATACTCTTTAAATACACATATAGCAGCAGTATTTGTTAAAATGAAAAAATACACGTTTTAAGGTATAAAACTCTTTTTTAACGAAAGGAGGTCTTCGGGCCAATCACCATTTATAGAATAAGATCTAGTTCTTAAAGCAATTCATTTAGGGTAATAATAAAGTTCAGAAGTTCTCCTGAGATATTCAGTGGAGGTAAAAATTCATTTTTTCTGGAAATTATTCCTGAATACATTTTAGAAAAAAATGAGAATGTGTCTTCTGGGTGATGATGATATGTTTGGGGTTATAGATTCAAAAAATTTGCTTTCATCTTCAGTTTAAGATTAATATTGAGACGAATATTTGATAGAATTTTAGTCGAAATTGTAAATATTTTAATAGAAAGATTAGAAGAAAATCTATTGAACTAAAATAATTAAGTATTTTGATTATTTATGTCCGTCGATTAAATTAATAAGTTGTTGTAGGGAAATAAGGACAATAGATTATGCAAATAATTTTTATTTTTTGCCAACCTTTCGTCAACTTTGTTGATTTCCTCAAGGCTCAAACAAATTAATTTCTTTGCATATTTGTCATTCTATTAATATTCATTCTTAACAAACACATAAGGCCAGTCATCGAACAGATCTGTTGTTGAATGACAAATTATGCAAAGAAGAGAGTTAATTTGGTTGAGCCCTGAGGAAGTCAACAAAGTTGACGAAACGTTGACAAAACATAAAAATTATTTGTATAAACCATTGTCCTTATTTCCCTACAACAACTTATTACTAATTAAGTATATTTAGGCTTTAAGAATGTGATTATTTTACAATTCAAAAAAATGATGTTATTCGAAAAGTTCACCTGACTGAAAATTTTCAAAAAAATAATTTCAAAATCTCAAAATGGCGATTATTAAGATGTAATGATATGATTTTTATAATATCAGACCGCCCTAAGGAGTCGAACCGAAGCACCAATCTAGCTATCTGGGCACATGGTCGGAGGGATCTCGTCTCTATATGGAAAGGCCATATCCATATAGAGACGAGATCCCTCCGACATATAGTTATAAAATAAGCCAATAAATTTAACTTAGATTTACTAGAAATCAAAAAGTAAAATCCTTTTTTGTTAAGGGAGAATGGTCTAGGTTCTTGGTAAAATATTTTAAATAAATTAAAGAAAATTTTGAAAAATTTAAAATATAAGTATTTTCTATTTTAAATTTTAAAAAGTTTCTTGAATTTTTCAAAATAAAATCCTGCTCTGAACTGAACGCAAATTCCAGTATACCTACACATAAGACCGTATTTAAAATTAAGGTTTTAAGAATGTGAGTTTTTTAAAATTAAAAAAATTATTTTAAACGAAAAGCTCACCCTTCCTCTGAATAATTTTTTTTTCAAGATTCTAAGATTTTAAAATTTAAAAAATTCCAAAATCCCATTTAGTTTAAATTCTTTAAGCTATACTTTAAAACAATATAATAAAATAAAGGTAATTAATTAATTTGGTTTGATCCAATCGGAAAAATAATGTCTAATTAACTAGAAACAATTTATTTGTAAAGTAATAAAAATATAAGTAAGGGGTAATTCTTTAATTTTACAATTGAATTGCTTATAGTGTTAGTCGATGCGTTTTATAGAATAGAACCCTGATAGTCAAATTTAGTACAGAATAATGGTATCTAAACAGTGTAAACATTTAAAAAAAATTGATGTTTTTTCTTGTATTTTAATGATTCACATAAACAGATCTCAATATTTCATGTTAAATAAAATTCCCAAAATTCAAGTCACATCGTTTTAATTTTGAAATTTAATTATTTAAGTAAAACTAAAATAAACTTGAATAAGTAGCTTAGATTTTTATAGTTTCCTAAAAAAAATAAACAGCAACGGATCGTTGCTAAACTTTACCCAATGTACTATCTTATTCTAGGGAGAAGTACTTTAAAATATAATTCTACAAAAAACTTTATATGACCTTATTTGTGGTTCTCAAGGTACCTAATTATAATATTAAATTTCATCAAAATTGGTTAAGTCATTTTCAAAATATTTAGAAAAAACTAAAAAAGTACTGAAATAAATGATTGTGGGCCGATATGTACCAAAAACTAATCAGCGGTTCATTTTTTTAAATTAATGGTAGGTTTTCAATTTCATTTCAATCGGTTGTACGGGGTGGAAAAAATCGTCGAAGAAAAAAACGATAACTTATAACATCCATCCCCACGTACTTCCTGAAAAATCGCACTTCTTGGCCTCTGAACGAGATCCCATGTAATTTTTGGCAAAACCGTCACGTGCTAAAATTCAACCTAATTGAATGCTATAATTTATTCCTTTAATTGAGACCATGGGTTCCGTAGTCTTTACCTGAGGACCCTTTGAAGTCGCGGTTGCCATGAGACCGATTACAAAACTTTACCCATGCTTTTGCAATGGATAAAGTAAAACAAAAAAAGAAACTAAAACCAATATTCAAGTCAGAGTATCCTCTTTTCAACTTTTGTTTTTAGAACGATTTTTTTTTTTTTTTTATTTTGTTGTTTCCTTATTTATCCACCCCTTTGTCAAAAGCACCTCAAATCAAAATAAATAAAAGATTAAAAGAATTTTCATCATAAATCGAGCGGACAAAAGGATTCTGTAAGAGAGGTAAATATTTCCATTCTGGTTGTTTGGTTTTTGTTCTTGTCTTGGTTTTTTTTTTTTTTTTTTTTTTTTGTTTATTTCCGATTTAATTTCATTAAATGAATGGAAAAGAAAAACTAATTGAGACTTCTTGAAACGAATGGAATCCAAATCAGATAAGGGAAGAATTCCAGGTTGGCATTTTGACTGACGAAGATGAGATGAGTTTTTTTTTTTTTTGGTTTGTTTTTTGTTCAGAAGGGTAAAATAATCAAAATCAAATCAAATGACCAGCCAAGATAAGCACTTGAATTATTAATAATTCTTAATTAAACAGATGATCTTAATTTTTTCAATGTTAAGGAGACTATTTTAATTCACTAATTATGATCTTTAAAATAAGAAACAATTTTGCGCCTGAATATCTAAAAAAGAAATTAAAATATACACATTTGGGGGGCTGTTATGATTTGAGAAGTGGGAAGAACTTCGAGATAGATATTTGCAAGACGAATAAAAAATTTAAAACTTTATTTTATAAGGGTTTGTTGTAGTATAATAAAGAATCTATGAATTTAAGGAGGGATGTTGTAATTTGTGATTTCAAAGAGATTATCGTGACAGAGTAGAGAGGACGATCCTTTTGGAGCAGAATTATGGATTCACTAATACATACAGGGCCGTATTTAGGAGTGAGCCCCTAGGCTGGGCCTGTGGCGCGAGCCCTATCGGGGAAAGTATTTTGATTTTTAAATTAACCTACAAAAACCTCATTTTCACCAACTATCCAATTAAAAACTTAAAAATAAACGTTTAAAGTTTATTATTAAATTATATAAAATTTACGTACGACATACCTATACAGTACCAGTAGGTATTTCGAATTTTATGGTGCGGGCCCCCTTTGTGGTGCGAGGCCCTTTGTGGTGCGGGCCCAGAGGCTGCAGCCTATGCTTAAATCTAGACCTGTATACATAAGTATATGTTGCAGTAAAAACCTGTTTTTAGTAAGAACGCGTTTTTACTAGTTAAAACGCGTTTCACTGAATACCTTTGTGGCAACTAGAGTTAACTTATGTTGGTTGAGTTTGGTACAAAGGTATAGAATCTCCATTTTTGAACTTCCCCTCATTTCGTGAATTTATTTTCAAAATGTTTTAAACGAAAATGTCAAAAATTAAAAGAAAAGTTGTTGAGGATGTAATTTTTGACATTTTAGTTTAAAACATTTTGAAAATAAACACACGAAGTGAGGCGGAAAATCAAAAATGAAGATTCTAGACCTTTGAACCAAACTCAACCAACTTCAGTAAATCCTAGTTGACATAAAGGTATTCAGCGAAACGCGTTTAAACTAGTAAGAACACGATCTTATTAAAAAAACGGGTTTTTACTGCAACATTATACATTGTTATCATAAAGTAAAGAAAATGTTTTGATAAATGTTTTTTTGGAACTTTTTAAAAAAATTTTAAAATATAAAATACTAGGTAGGTTTCACATAAATTTTCTTTACTTTAATATGTTTCACCAAGAACCTACACCATTCTCCCTTAACAACATTGTTATCATATTGTATTGTTCACTGTTATCATTTTGAATTGTTGAGTGTCTTATTGTTTGTTCTTCATTGGTATAGTGATATTTTGTGTTTAACTGTATTATTTGAGACAAATTTCTTGTATTTCATGGATTGTAAATATTATGTATAGTAGCTAATAACAAATTAATTATAAAGACAAAAAGACGTTTGTCGAGTCGTTACTCGTTAATCTTGTTATTTCGAATAATTTTCTTTATGTTTATGAAATATTTTATTAACCAATAGTTTCAGTTCTCAATTAATAGTTTGCCTTTTAAAACAATAGTGTTTGTCTTTTAAAATAATGTGTCAGTTATTTGAATATACTATATATGTTTAGAAAATGCAAAGTAATTTAATTCAACACTTAGTTTGTTTCTATGATTCTTAACTGGAATTTTATTACTGATCATATTTTTCTAATGACATACAATCTTCAAACCTTCAAGCTCCATAAGTAATTTTGACTCTAAACTAACCCCGGTGGAAATATCTCTCTCTTACTTCCAGGATGCGAGATTCTAAATACTACCTCTTTTTAAATTAATAACTTGTTTGATTATGAAAAAAAAAATATTGTACCTATTTGAATTGAGTATTTTCCCTTTAAAAGTTATTTCAAATATTTTTAAATAAAATACCCATTTAAAATGGAATGGAATAAAAATAAAAAGAACTGGTCGGTGAACACAGAATCCCTGTTGGAAAAGGTAAAAAATATTTATAAAAGTATTTAAAGGGAACTCGTTTTTCAACATTGCCGAAAAATTGTTAAAAATTTTTAAAAATATAAAGGATGCCTTAACTTCAAGTTTTTTAGATGCATTTTTTTGTGATTTAGCTAGTTAAAATAGCATTTTACTACGAGTGAATAAATAGAAAAAGAAGATATTTATAATCTTTTAACACTAATTTCTAAATGCATATGATTAGGTGCTGTTTTGACACAATTGGTTCAAATATAGGCCTTAGGTTTGTTTCCGATACAAGAGTAAAATATTTACTAAGAAATTAATCTTAAAAAACTAAGAAATCGATAAAATCTTGGATGTTAATCAAGAGTTCTTTTTATAAAGAGAAACAAAGAGGTTGTTATATATATATATTATTTATTTGTTTCAGACTATAGTATCGAAGACTTGTCATGTTTATTTGCATCAAGCAGAGGACAACCTCTTTGTTTCTCTTTGTGAATCAACAACTCTGCTACTCTCGGCAAAACAAAAACTTTTCAATTAGTTCGTTTTATATTAAAGATTTCATCAATATAGACTTATCAGCCTGACCAGAAAATCATTAAAATACTGAATTTTTTATTTATTATATTGTTGACAGTATTTGGCCTTCTTCAGGATTTTGGAAATATTGAGATTTGAATGAATAAACATCACAGCTTATATAGTTAATAACATTAAGATATCTATAATCTAAAGTTCAGAAAAAGTAGAATACTGTCACAAAAATGATTATATTTTGTCAAAGTTTTTGTTTATAATAATTTATAAAAATGAAACAATAATCTTTTCTTATATTTTTATTTAAATTGTTTAGTCTTAACGCTCAAAGCCTATGTAAGAAACATTTTAACCAGACCAGCAGAAAGCCTACCCTATAGGCGTCTATAAATCTACTCTTATTAAACGAGCAAAAATTGTATATTTATTTATTTGTTTATATATATATTTATTTGTTTGTATATATATTTGTATCTTGGTTCTATTTTGAAAACCAATCTACCGATTTTGATGAAATTCACGGGTTAGGGGGTTTTTGGGGTGACAATTCGATCTGTCACGGTCTCATCTTCGACAAAATTGTTTTTGATGGGTTTTTTCGTAATCAAATTAATTATTCTCAGGTAGACAAATCCTATTCTTAGGGTTTTAAAAAAGTTTACTCTTTTCCTTTTGTACCCAGGCAGACAATGGGTCGGGTTAATCCTTTATTCTCAAAGGCCTTGAAGAAGTATTGTGATTGTGGATTTTAACATATTTTGTTCTCCCTAAACGTTAGAAATATTAATAAACGTTTTATAATTGTTTTTATAAAGAACTTTATTTATTTAATAGAATAAAAAATAATCAAGAATTTATTTAAAAATATATTTCGCATAAGCAGGTCTCAATTTTCTGAAAAAACAACACATTTTGATAGGTTTTATTTATTAACAATTAGATGAATAAAAATGAATCATATGGTTGAATCAAAACAGTTGCAGGAGGCGGGGTGCAGTGGTGGGGGATCCAGGGGTAGGGCAAGGTTTCGGGGGTGGGGTCGAGCAGGGTGGAGGTGGGTGTGGGCGAATATTATATATTTTTTTATTTTTTTTTATTTGAAAACGGCTCTCAAATAAAAATCAACATTTTTATCTGAATTTTAAATTAAAAATAATATTAAAATAAAGCTTTTAAGTGAAGGAAGAAGTTACCGAGAATCGCTTGGTGCCTCCAGGTACTTATATTTATTGATGAATAAAGGGTCAAACAAATATAATATATGAATTAAAATCCATCCCTTTCATTTCATTTACCGCTTTGTGATAAATATATGTCTAAAGGTTTAGCCAGAAAATCATTAATTAATAAATCTCGTTAGTGATTTTTTTGAGAAATAAATTTTTTTTATTAGTAAAGATAAAATGTTCGATTAATATTTGTAGGGTGGTATTTGAAATAAAATTGTATCTATGTATATAAGAGGCTTGTATTGACTAACAAATTCTGTCTAAGCCTCTCAAGTCATCTACACTCAAGGGGTAAAGTCGCGAACTTAATTAATTTCTCAAATTAAACGTTTGAACTTAAAATAATAACGCTCTTTGATTAGCCTTTAGAACTCGATTAATTAATGGAGGGTGACTGACCCGAAGACCTTACCGAAAAAAGAAAAATATTTCTTAAAAATTATTTTCAAAATTATTCAAGTATAAAATTAAATTAAAATCATAGAGTAATATAGAGTGGAAGGCTCCATAAGGAGCCAATGTATTTTAGCGTATACGAGTTACAGAGTTCTCTCGCGAGATCAGGTCGAAACCATTGGGCAATAAAATGGCTGAAACCGCTCTTTTAGGAGCAAATTTTGGTGACATTATCAAGAGTAAAAAATACGCTTATACATATAACATAAAGGGTATCTATCTTTTATCTATGACAAAGGCTTTGAATGTTCTATGATCTTTGGATAGCTCTTAAGAACTAAGAGTTTTCGCCCTTCAGTCGCTAGAGAGCGCTTTTTCTATATACGGTAGCCTTCCACTCTATGATTAAAGCGCCTAATTTGAAATGTGAAAAATCAATAAGGAATCAGTGGATAAAAAGAAAAAATATTTAGTGTATTTTTAAAAAATAATGTAATATTAACCCTCCAAGTTTCACTTTAAATTATATATATATATATATATTTGTAAAAGTATGTCTGATAATTTAGAAAGTTTATTCGATTTATATAGTTTATGTAAAATTAGAAAATTGTAAGTTATTTAAATGAACTCACAACATTTCGGTCTCTAATTTTGGAGCCCTTTTAAGTGTTTATAGAATCAAAACATTACTGTACACAATTAAATCTTCTTCTCGAGCTTGTGTGGCTCTTTTAGTCAATTTTAAGCGCTTTTCTAATTTCACTGTGAATAATTTAATCAGGGAAAAACTTTTCTAATAATCAATCTAACCATCAAAGACTCAAACAAATTAATGTTAAACGAAAAATAGGGTGATAATTTAGTAGATTTTTCTGAGTAAAATTAAAAAATTGTAAAGGTTATTTAAATAAAATTCACAATGTCTTGATCTTCTTGGAACCTTTTTCGAGTGATTATAGATGCTAGCAAGGCATTATAAATAGTATTTTACAATTTTTATCTTCGCGTGATTTAACCCTGAAAAAACCTTTCAAATCATCAATCTAAACACCAAATAATTTAATGATTAGCTTTATAAATGGTTGGGCACAGTTATTACAACAAAATCTAGCTCGCAACGGCATTAAAAATGAAGTTATTTATATAAGAATTTTATGCTCTTTCTGGTGGAATTTTAGTAGGTTTATGATTAAAATTGAACGTTTTTACTTTATTTTTTTATCATAGAAATCCCCAAAATGAATTCACACCCAGGGCACGCACATTATAACTATCCATATTTAATTTAGTATAGGGGTATGTGTTTTCATCATAAAAAATATAATAAAGTTTCGCCTTGATATTCATTCTAAAATAATGAGATAAAACAAAAACTCGCTATTAATTATAATAATTATAAACAAGTATAATGTTTTAAAAGAGATTTGACATTTTTTATTGATAAATCGAATATGTTATCATTTTTTAAATAAACCGTGGAATTATTTTTCCATTTATACGGAATCAGTCAATATATAGAGAGTGAGTGAGAAACAGCGTTTTTTTGATGAGTTATTTTCTTCAAGGATGATAAGAAAAAGATAATAATAATAATGATAAGAAATGTTTAAAAAAGTAAATCGAAATAGTAGAAATGCATGTATACGAATTCTTAGATTCTATATGTGTAGAAATTTCCCTAGAAAATTCGTGAAGTTTATTTAGCCCAAGAGGTTAGCTGGAGTTTCTCAAAAATTTAAAGAAAAAATATACTAATGTTTTTTCTTATTTTTTTATTTCAATCAAAATTATATTTTATATAATAATTTTGATTGAAAGAAAAAACATTAGTATATTTTTTCATTAAATTTTTGAGAAACTCCAGCTACCTCTTGGGCTAAATAAACCTCCCGAATTATCTAGGGTAATTTCTACACATAAGTATAATCGAGGGGTGAACCGCGACCTAATATCGTGTACACCTACTTCCACTTCCACTTTCATTTCCAAGTAGAAGACAATAGATGACAATAGATTATCTAATGAATTCCAAAGTAATTCCAAATAATTCTAAAGACGGTGTACACCTAATTCCAATCGCGGTTCACCCCTCGAGTATAATATAGTGCATCTACATATATATTCTATATTACGATTGGGACGAGAATTATCCATTCGTGGTGTTGTGATTCAAGTTCACTTGTTTAATATTTTTCTTCTTTTAATCAGAATTATAGTTATATAATTAAATATAGATTTATTAGAAATTGATAAAAATTTAATTTCTTATGAAAATAATTAGAAACTGGATTCCAAGTCAATGTCAATGATAAATTAAAGAAACAAAAAGAAAATCAAGAATTTGTTTTTTAATACAATTATTTTGTTTAGGCTTATAAAAAAAAGAAATTGGACATTGAAAGACTTTTCTTTGTGAGCATCCAAAAACTAAATTCAATAGCAAAAGAAAATCAAAATTGTGGATTTGCTAGAGCGAATACAAAATTTGTAACTCACAGAGAAATTCACATGAAAATTCACGAAAAAATAGATGCACTAATAGACATTTAAAAAAAATATTAATATCTCTCAAAAAGTTATTGTTTTATGCTCACCGAGGGGTGAACCGAGGCCTAAAATCGTGTACGCCTACTTCCACTTCCACTTTCATTTCCAAGTAGAAGACAATAGATTATCTAATGAATTCCAAAGTAATTCCAAATAATTCCAAAGACGGTGTACACCTAATTCCAATCGAGGTTCACCCCTCGATGCTCACTATATATGTACCTATACCTAAGACTCCTTTGAAGTGATTTTGCTCATTTTTTTTTATCAAAATAATTTTAGTCATTTTTGAAATATTTTGAAACAATACAATACTTGACGATATTGTGTATTGGTCAAGTAAAAGCAAAAATAATTTGATTTATGAGTATAGCTAACCCTCGGTTTACGATGGTTCAATTTAAGCCAGTTCAGAACAACGCCTGCTGAGTGCCTCTATCCCCATCGGGTTAATTTTAAGCCGATTCGCTATACTACAGTTCTTTCAAAAATGGAACCGAGGCCAACATGCGATATACCATAAGTAAATAAGGAAAATATCGTTTGTAATCTTCATCTGGTCAAAATCGAGCTAATAGCATCAACTGTTTATAGAGAAACAACTGAACAAAACAATTTTCTAAAAATTGAATCTGTTATGAATTTTTGAATATTTAGGACTAAAAAAGCGTAGTTTTGAATTATAGCCGTTTATTTTTTGACAATTTTTAAGCAGACAAAAATAGGGGATTTGTTCCATTTTTACCCTCGCTATCATTCTATTCCGAATGAAAATTTGCTGCTGAATTCAAATATGTAATTAAAAATTATATCCATCACATTTAACTTACATTTTTGCCATTTCTAATAAACTGGTAGGTGAAGATAAGGGCCCTTTTCCCTGACACCATCACATACCATATATTAAAATCAGAAGAATTTGGAAAAAAAACCTTGAAATTATTGTTGATCAGATGCGATTTTATTCACTCACATTTCGATCGCTAGATCTCCGGATATCAAATAAAAATGAAGTCATTTTTCGAGAGAGCTCAATGCGTTGCGCTTAGAAACTGATTGATTGTCTTTGTTAATATAATTTATTAAAGTTAAGGGTTGAAATTTTGTTTAAATCACACATAATTATTTATTGAACACGAAGAAATTATAGAATAAAAATAACTACAGCGTTTAGATTAACTTATTCTAGGATTGTTCTCAAGTATTTAGGTTAACCTAAAATCAGAGAGTTCTTATACTTGAGAACGATCGCAGAATAAGTCGATCGAATCGTCATAGTTATATTGTATATATTATTTGTTCGTGTTTAATAAATAATTATAATTAATTATGTATGATTTAAACAAAATTTCAACCCTTAATAAATTTAATCACAAAAATACAAGCTTTAACAACTACATATTTTTCATTAATAACGTTTTAAAAAATATTTTTTTAATTCGATTTATTTAAAATACTGCACTATAGTTAAAGGAATCTTAGGGAGTTGAACATGACATTAAATTAAATACAAGTTTTCATTTAAATACGCCAAACGTTTCGTTTTTGCAACTTATTCAGTGGCTCATTTATTAAACTTATCTATCTGGAGTCTGTTTGAAAATGGTTTTTCTCTTAGTTAAAACTCCAGACAAATAAGTTTAATAAATGAGTCACTGAAGAAGTTGCAAAACAGCAACGAAACGTTTGGCGTATTTAAATGAAAACTTGTATTTAATTTAAAGTCATGTCCAACTCCCTACGATTCCTTTAATTATTAATCATGGACACGAATAATGAAATATTGCTCTATAGTTTTCTACTAGATAGACGAATAGCCGAAAATATATTGAGTTAGAAAAAAGCTTTCATTTTATGAAACCTTGTGTCAAGAATCCCTTTTATAGTAAATTATTATAATATTTTACCCAAAACCAGCATTCCATAAATATGATCACTCAAATCCAGCATTCCATAAATATGATCACAAATAATTTCTTAAAATAGGGATTATATCTTTAAAACAGAAATAACTTTGGTTAAATATTTAAAGACTTTATAGATAATGCAACTAACGGGAAGATGTGTTACTTTGCGTTTGTGATATTTCATAAATAATACAAGATTGATCGGCTATGACAGCCCATCTATAAAGAAGAATATTTGAAAAAAAAATCTTTCGAAATTTCAATGTAGGAGTGTTCATAGCTAAATAAAGATCACACCATATTTATTTGATAACAATATAAAAGTTAAAATATCCCATCAAAACAATGTTTATATTTTTTGTGATTTTAGTCAAAATTTTTCAACATCATATCAATCGAAAACGCTTTAACTCACAAATATTAAAAATCCTTAAGAAAATCACGAAAAACGAAAAATCTTACATGTAAACGTAAACACTGATGATATTTTTTGTGATTTGAGCCGAAATTTTTCAATATCATATCTATCGAAAAAGTTAGAACTCACAAATATTAAACATTCTTTATTAAGATGCATTTTTTGGATAATTTTCAAAAGAATAAAAATAGAAAACAGTGTTACATAAAAGAGTTGGCCAGATAAATTTCGATTGGATTCAGGGTGAATCGCCACGTGCTTGTTTGTCAAACGCTGTCATAGTTCTAAACACCCGAACATATATACATCAACTTTTTTCATTAAGAATCGGAAAATATACCATAAATAAGGAGTATAAAAATACTGTAAAAATTTGTGATTTTTTGAGCTAAAATAAAAGTAGGCTTTTTTCAGGAATAAGTAAATTAAAAATCACATCAGAAATGTTGTTTACATGTGCATAAATGACATAAATAAATAATGTTGTGGTTTTTTGTTGTGTTTTTTAGTTTCTAATAAAAAAAAAAGTTTTCACTGAGTCTATCAGCTGATGCTGCTAATAAATTAAGCCAAGGTATATTGAATAATCATTGGAAGTGAGAGTGATTTGGTAAGAGAAAACATATGCATGCTGGATTGGATTTATCCAAGAAAAGATGTGAGTAAATGAAGACAATGTGTGAGTAAAAATGTTCCCTAGCTTGGAAATAAGCGGCATGTCGCAAGAAAGGTGATGGGTCGCCTTTTTACCTTGAGCCTCCAATGTCAACATCCAGTTGACGGCCAGGAACAGTGTCCAGAAGGTTTTCCATAATTGCAGGCTGTTAGTCCGTTCCATGTTGATGGGGCACCGTTAAGAAACACACAACAAGGGTAGGTTCATTTACATTTTGCTCGGGGGATGCGCCCACGAGGAAATAAACCCGATGTTCGCTTTGAAAGCACTACGCGCACATGGTATATAGGTGCTGCCTTGATGCCGGTCAACTCGCGACTGACGGACTCAATTCCCCTCAAGCGGTTCGGTGCTGCGCCGTCCCCCTTTTTGCCGCCCTTCCCTTTGCCGCCCCTCAACGAACAGATCGTGGACCAAACACGCACGCATCCCGAGAAGACGGCGACAGATACACCTTGTAATTTTCGGGCAAAGGGGGACAAAAAAAAATTTGATTTCCAATTTATGATAATTAAAAATTGAAATTGAAATTTTAGGGGTAGTAAGAAAAAACCAATACGACAGTCATGCCATCTATGCGTGGGTGGAAGAATAAAACTAAGCGCTTGTTTTTGATATAGGGGTGGCGGGGAAACATCCCTTAGATCTAATTTTATTTATTTTCTTAGAAAGACGGTCTGGTAAGCGAAATAAGTAGGTTATAATTAGAGACTGGATTTTACGCAGTAAAAACTGCCAAAATATGAAGTTAAAAATGCTGAAATATGCAAGTATTATGCAGAATACGGTGAAATATGCGGTCGCTTAAATTGTGTATGCTTATATTATGACTAATGTATCACCTTATATTTTGTATTTCTTGTATGTTTATATTTTGATTAACGTATCACCTTATATTTTTGTATTTTTGTATGTTTATATTATGATTAAAGTATCAGCTTATATTTTTGTATTTCTTGTATGTTTATATTTTGATTAACGTATCACATTATATTCTTGTATTTCTTGTATGTTTATATTATGACTAATGTATCACCTTATATTTTGTATTTCTCGTATGTTTATATTATGATTAACGTATCACCTTATATTTTTGTAAATTTATTTTATACTTGTATTGTTATGTATAAGGACACTTTTGTCCGTCTACTGATTTAAAATAAATTAAAATAAAAAAAAAAAAAATAAAAAAAAATTGATTTATACGATGAAAAAGATCGCTCCACATCCAAAGACACAAAGGGGCGAATTTAAAGGAACTTAAACTCCCTACTTTTACTTTGGAAGAAAAATATGGCAAACTTTTCGTCATTTTCGTGTAGAATATAGTATCTAGTACAACTGAATAATAAGAAAAATGAGTAGGTTGTTGTTTTGTAGCTTGTTTACAACCTTTGAATTTCAACTTTCTACTTCGTAGTCAAACACTGTACTACGTGTCGTTGAGGCCTCTTCGAATTTAAATTAGTGTGTGTCCCCTGTTTTATATTTAATCTATTTTTTCATTCTTTCGCCGAAAAATTACTTTTAAAACCTCTGTATTAGGCACGAAATATGCAATTTTATGCAATATTAGTCAAATATGCAAAAATATGCAGTATAAAATTTAACCCACACAGTATCCTAGATGCATGATTCGGATAGATAATTGATCCCCTGGGTCGTACGTGGTGGCAAACAAAATATGCAATTGTATAAGAATCCGGTCTCTAGTTTTAATGAAAGGCAGTCCAAATTATTTAAATTTTTTTATTCAAATTCCGACGTTTCGGAGATCTTTTTCTCTTCTTCTTCAGGGTATTGAATAGTTATTGATGGGTGAGTATAACTCGGCTCCTATTTGCCTCTCTTTTCAATGATAACAACAATATTACAATACTTTTCACCATTGTATCATAAGGGAATGACTAAGTACACTTATGATATAATGGTAATATTGTTGTTATCACTGAAAACAAAGACAAATGGGAGCCGACCCTAGTAGCACAATGTTTCAAACTAGATAGTGCTTATATAGATTCTCAAAATCTATATAAGCACTATGTAGTTACTATAGTTTGAAACATTGTGCTACTAGGGGAGTTATACTCACCCATCAATAACTATTCAATGCCCTGAAGAAGGAGAGAAAAGGTCTCCGAAACGCCGGAATTTGAATAAAAAAATTTAAATAATTTGGACTACCTTTCATTATAACCTATTTATCCCTTAGATCATCGTTTCTCACACTTTGAGGACCAATTTTTCTGCTGATTATTTTAAGTAGATAATTATAAGCTTAACTTAATAAACTATCAGGTGCAAAAAATAACCAAGTTTAGAATAATTAAAAATCATTTTTCATCTTATATTTCTATTTTTTAAATAGTTATTATTTCAGTAACTAAAAATAATTAAAAAGTGTGCGGATAGAATGATCTCTCTTCCTTTATAGCAGCTAAGGCTAGGATTTCAAATTCAAGTTCAGACCTACAGCGAAGGCAAGGATTCCAAATACATGTTCAGACCTGCAGCGAAGGCAAGGATTCCAAATACAAGCTCAGACTAGACTTAGACTAGTAGAAGTTAATTTCTTAATTTCTATTAGTCAAGGAATGGCCTTTTGACTATTACACTTGAACTAATTGGATAAAATGATTTAAAAACAAAATCCTGAAGGAAAAGAACTCAAAGATTATTATGCTATGATATTTTTTTTTTTTTTGTCTTGGTGGATATCATCAATCTACATAATTAACTATATTTTTTGATTAACAAATATCAATGAAATTAGTAAATTTTATATGCGATCCGAGGCATTTGTTTTTCCTTCAAATGCAGCCCGTGTAAGCCAAAAGGTTGGACACATCTGCCCTATATTGTCAATCTCTCAAAATGATAGAGTCAAGCATGATTGACCGTCTAGGAACCCGTTTGACTCTTGAGTCAATCATTGAAGGTAATTGATAGTAAGTTTGATTGATTCAAATGATTGAACATAGCGCATCTAGAAGGGTTTTGATCAATCACACACTCGGAAGCAACCATAGAAGACTCTCCGCTAGCTTTCAACACCAAAACCTAGTCGGAACGTGAGTTTATTAGCCTGTTGATAGATTTGTACCGGGATTGCCCAGATCTGTGGAAAGTAAAAAACAAAGACTACTTTTTAATAGAAATAAAAGAAGTGCGGCATTTAAAAAAATTATGGGGGCTTTACAAGCGAAAGCATAAATCTGTATTTGAGACCATGGTTTCAATGATAGGTACACATTATAAGTCAGGAAAACGTAGCTACACAAAAAAAGCACAATTTCACTATTCATTCATAAAAGTCTTACATAAATAAATCTTCCATCACGGAAACTTCACTACGAATGAGTTCTGATCAAAAGATTGAGGGAACGATTGAAGCGCGTGTCAACGATTGACTCAGTCTTTTGATCAAAATCATTGACCATCTAGGGCCTTCTTTACTCTTAAGGAAAATTTATCATTTTTTTAGTTCCTATATTTTAATACTGGCGTTGCTCGATAATTTTTTGCTTTAGTTAAAACCGATATATAAAGAGAAATCAATGAGCGTGTTCTCTGTTTTCTTCAAATAAACATATACATATATAAACCAAATACAAAAATATATTTTATTTGCATCAAGCAGAGGACAGCCTCATTGATTTATCATTATGAATTATAATCTTTTTCCCAAAGAACATTCTAAAATTCACAATCTTTACAATAAGTTTTATATGATTTATTTTTAGTTGACTTCAAAAAAGGACAAAATTATTTATATTCATGAATCTACCTGTACTTATTTACCAAGCATAAAAGTAACTCTTTAATTTATTTCTTATAAACTTTAATTTGATCTTGTTTATATACTTTTGCCTCGGTTGCATTTCTAATCGCCATTTTCCAAACCTCTGCATATATTCTTCGTCTCGCTTCGCGTTTGCTGACTGTGCTCATAAAAATTGCATCTCCACCTAAAGCGTGTAATTATTCCAAAGTACAATAAGGACTTTTCTTGAAGCAACTCGCTATCAAAGCTAATTAGCTTCAGTTTAATATGCAGCTAATTAAATTCCAATAATATCCGATTCTTTTACTCAGGGAAAAACTTGAAATAAATAAAATAAACATCTTAATACTTATTATATTAAATTGGCAGAAAATTATAGGCGATTCCAATACTTTATCTGATTCGCTTTGGATAAAGTAAAAAGAAATAATAAACTTTTTTTGCCCTAAGCGCCTTGCAGTGAACCACAGGCGCGCCTGTAGGGTAGGCAACCGGAAACGAAGAAAGGGATGGATTTTGGCCGCCCTAGAGAGAAGGAAGGGATTCTATACAAATTCTAGTTCTACACGAAATTATTTAATATATAACTTTTTCATTTATATACTAGTATATTTCGAGAAGATTATAATACTGCATCTGTTCTCAACCTTTTAATAAAAATAAAAACAAATTTTCTATATCCAATCGGTAATTGACCACATGAGAATAACAGATAAAATATTTGCAATTAAAGGCTGACGTTGAAGTTCAAGCCTTCAAAACTATAGTCTCAACATATACCGGGTGAGTTTTTTTTCTTGAGACAGTCTTATAACTCAAAAACAGTGCATTATATGGAAAAAAGTTTCAAATAAAAGTTTAAATTGAAAGTTTTTGCCGAGAGTAGCAGAATTTTTATATATTGAAGGAGACAATAAAAGAGTGTGTCTTCTGCTGGAATTATAAATTTTATTTATTTATAACAAGACTATAGTTTCGAGGGCTTTGCCCTCTTCATCAGTCTATTACAATGGATTCACAGGAATTAATTTATGAAGAGTGCAAAGCCCTCGAAACTATAGTCTCGTTATAAATAAATAAAATTTATAATTCCAGCAGAAGACACACTCTTTTATTGTCTCCTTCAATAAATAAAAGTTTGTTTATATCGAGGGGGAAACTAAACTACGCTATTGTTTGTCGGCGTAGAACAAGCTTTCAAGGGTATTTCAATGAAGAGTTTTGTTTTTTAAATGGAACCCTATATTTTTCTATACGTCTACTTAATCTACGAAAAAAATTGAACAACTTTCATAAGATTAAATTAGGTTGGAGTTGGTGGTGTTTCACAAGGAGAAAAATTAAAATACAAAGATTTTTTTTAGTTTACTCTATATATTTCGAGCTCTTAACTCATCGTCAGGAGAACATTGACTAAAGATAACATGATATTTTGAACAGAATTTATTTTAATTTTAATATGATGGACAGTTATTTATGACATAGTGTAAATATGAAAGAATTATCAGAAGGATGGAATGGCTTTAGAAAGCCAAATGACCAGATGTAGGGACAAAGGGCTGGGACAAAGAAAAGATATTTATACTTGAAAGTTGCCGAAAATTATGAATGTGTAATAAAGGAAGGCAATAAACTATAGAATGCAATGAGGGTGCATAGCGAAAATTTAATCTCTCATTTTCTATTTAAAAAAATAAATAAAATTAAAAATAAACCCACCATACACCCTCATCGCACTCCAATTCAAATTAAATATCATTGATTAAGATGTCAATTATTGGTGAAGTTTTGATGTCTGTTTGATTGTTCAAGATGTTTTGATTAAGGTGTATGGCCTTTTTAATTTCAGCTGACTCCAATAAATCTAATTTCCTACTTTTTGGAATGAAATGTAAAGGGAGGGGGTTAGTTTCTTTCATAAGAACTATTTTTTATAAGACATCAAATAAACAAAATACTTGAATCAATTAGATCTCAAAATTTTTTTAATAATTATTTTTAACAATTATTTAACTGTATTATTAAATAATTAATTATTGAGTCGTTTTTAGGGGTATCGACCATTGAAGATGTCAAAAAATAGCCTAAAATCACCTTATTCATTACATATGACTCTTAAACTGTTTACTCTACGGCAAATTCTATTAGAATCAAAATTGTAGAAGATGTAATTGTTGACATTTTTGTTAAAAATTTTTTTTGAAAATAACCACAAAAAATGGGGGGAGGGTCAAAAATGAAAATTCTAGCCCTTTCGACCAAACTCAACCAAATTTCCTATACATATTATGTGGACCACCAGAAGGCTAGAAATGGAAAAACTAACCACTCAAAATGGTGGGGGGGGGGTCAAATATGAAAATTTTAGCTCTTTCGACCAAATTCAATCAAATTTTGACATCTCAGTGGTTACCCCTAAAAACGACTCGATTTGGCGAGTAAGAATTTGACTTTCTTGTGTGCTGATCAGACTACAGTATGGGATATGTTATTTTGGTTTTGAAATCAGCTTCCAAAATGGTCAATAGCTCTCGGTCTATTCGTTACGGTCAGTAAATGTTAAACAAGTTATTGTTTTGAGACAGAAAATAGAAACAGTACTTGAACAAATATTCGCTTTTTTTGTTTATTTTTAGCTCAAAAATATAATTAATTCAATGTTATGATAATTTTCATTAAAAAAAAATATATCTATTTAGTAAGTTTGCCTACCAAAGCTTAAGCTTGAGGAAGTCCTGCAGAGGATAAACGTTGTCTCCGCGTCCCAAGAATCCAACTTCCGTCTTCAGCTAAAAGAAAAAGGCACTAATTAATCGATATGGTCTTAATTTAAGGCTTATAAAAACTCGATAAAATTTTAAAACCCGGTTTTCGGTTTTTCCTAAAGTGAAAAATCAGTCAACCGGTTTTTAGTCGGGTTTTTTAATAAAGTATGAAAATAAATTTGCTCACCATGCAGTTTTCCTTTGGCTGACAGTCAGTTCGCCTCCTCGATGATGTCAAGTCGTGGGATAGAAATGTCGCAAGATGTTTTTTCGGACCTGAAAGTTAAAAGGACGTGAGGAGTCACTGGTCACGGAAATTCACGGAAATTCACCTCTAAACTCTTCCCCATTACCATCATTGAGACTAACTTAATGGAATAAATTTACAGAAATTTTACAATGAAATTATTTTAAATTGTTAAAATATCAAAGAAGAAATAGTTAATCACAAGGAGAGAGAAAGAGTCATGGGGTTTTTATATAATAGTTCAATTTAAAGGCAATTAATTAATAAAATAAAGGGAGTGTAGTTTCACATTGAATGAAATAAAACTCAAAGAGGTTAATATTAGTTTTTAATCTGTAAACTCCTGATGATGGAATAATAATCCGAAATATATTGAGTTTGTATAAACCTCTTTGAGTTTTATTTCATTCGCTGTGAAACTACACTCCCTTTACTTTATTAATTAAATCATGTTTCACCTAAAATCTACACCACTTTCTCTAATTAAAATTAAAGGCAATTCATTGAGCAAGTGGATTTTTTGAGATTAGGACACCCACGGTCAGATTATAAAATAGATTTTTAAGAATCATAAATACTATTTCTATACCTTTTGAAACTTCAAATTTGGATTAATTATCTTGAAATTATCAATTTTTAAATGAATTTATAACATGGAGTTATTTAATTCCATCTGTTACAAATTGAAGAAAAGGCGAAACTTTTCAAGACATGGTACGTTGTTTGCAGTTTTGGTGAATAATGTAAAACACACCTGACCGATTGTTTATTTTTTTACTATAGAATCTGATTAAAATCGCAAAAAATTATGTAAAAAATTGTTGAATAATTATGCATTTATTAACCGAAAGATCTGAAGCTAGAAAACTCAAAATGTAATCAGTTTTGCGCATTGGAAATACAAACATTTTAGCACAAGAATGATCTTAGATCTGCAGCTAGAAAGCTCAAAATATCAGTTTTGCGCATTGCAAATACAAACATTTTAGCACAAGAACGAACTTTCCAAGTCTTTTCGTTCTTAAGTATCGTGGGTATCTGAATCCAGGCACACAGACAGACAGACATTCAGAAACACAGGCAGATACACATATATAGATAAAAATCATATGCTCGAAAATGATTTTTCTCAACGTTTTAGATATTATACAACACAATGAGCCAAAAATAAATTTGAAGATTTTTTCTTGAATTCAATGCCTTCGTGAATAATTCGAAAGACAACTCTTCGATTATTTATTATTATTATTATTTTTTGTTTACTATAGAAAAGGATTGAAAAATTATTTAAAATATGATATTACTTTATTAATTTTGCATTTTTTAACCGAAATATCTGAAGTTAGAAAGCCTTCGTCTGCTTGCCGGGTGTACTGAATAAAATAGAAACAATAAATAACTAGCAATAATCTATATTCTAATTTTGTAATTGATATTGATTAATCCCAATTTAATGTTGAGAAGGTATGGTATTAACTACAAAAAAAAATATTAATATAAAATAAAAAGGCGGTCAAGGAATTTTCATTTGAAAAATAAAATTGAAAAAAAAAAATGTACAAATTTTAATATAAAATCTTGTTTAAAATTAATTAAACTTTGAATGTTTTCGGATATTTTAGAATATATTTACTATATGAGAGTATTTTTTATTAAATTTTATTTTTTATCAAAATCATAAGAAATCTCATTGTAAAATTTTCACTTTTGCGGGAGGAACAAAAAAAGATAGTGGTATTTTGAAGATATTATTAATTTTTTTTTTTTTTTTTTTAATATTTTTTAAAAATAATTTCCCGGAAAATAAAATCAAAAACAGAAATATTTTCATTAGCGATAATCCATTGAAAAATTATCTCTTGCGTAAGGCTAGAAAGTGAAGTTTTTCGAGATATTTTGACGGTAATAAATTTCAGGTTATCTTAATAAGATATTATATTAAAATTAGCATAGAGAAATTAAATTTTATTTTACTATCAAAATCGGAGAACTATTCTTAAATGGGGACCTCTTTTTCTCCCAGAGTGTTTAAAAAGTGAAGTTTTTACGAGAGGTTGTAAAAAGTGAACTCTAAATAAAATATTCTATAGAGAAATGAAATTTTATTTCACTATCAAAATTGGAGAATATTAAGTGTAAATGTTCTCTCTTGCGAGGGAGTGCAAAAAGTGGATTTTGAATCAACATCAAAATTTTAGAAAATTTAATATGAATTACTACTATGTAAAGAATATATAAATAAAAAAAAAAATTCGAAATAAAAATAGTATTTTTTTATCCAAAATAATTTAGATGATTATGCTTTTGGAACTTCGTTTAGCGTGAGCTATTTTCTGAAATGATAAAAAATCTAGTGATCCAAATAGCTATATATTTTTTCACTTTTTCATTTCTCATAATACGTAATTAGGTATGTATTTATTAAAAAAAAATATAGGTAAATGTCGTTTGACAACCCCAATATATTCTAATCTAGAATTTGTAAAATACTGATCTATTAGAATCTTTATGATGAAAATAAATTCTAGTATAAAAATAAATATCATTCTCAAATCGAAATTTTCCTTTATTATAAAATAAAAACATATATTTACCATGTAGAAACTCGGTATCCCTAGCGCAAAAAGTCTTAAGTTGGTGGCCATCAATAGTAGAGCAAGCTGAAGCGAGATTCTGAGATCTAAGACATAGCTCAAAAAATATTAGTTTACACTTCCATTTACAAAGAAAAATCCTTGTAAATAGAAGTAGACAATCAGAGGCAACAAATAAAAATAAATAATATATTTTTGCCTCTATGCTGATCCAAATTGCATAATTGCTTTGAATCAAAAATCTCATCATTTGATTACAAAGAAATCTGGTTTGGATTTGTTCTCAAATAAAATCGCGAAGTCCAAGGGTCAATCGCTTCAATTAAAATTCTCATAATTTCAATTTAAAAACGAAAGATTTGGACTTTTAGAGTCGGAAACCGCGCACCGCGAGAACCGGCCAGTGAAGAAGAAGTTTGATTCTTTAGACCCCAGAAAATGAACCCAGGGTTCCTGAAAGAGATCCTACCTAGCCTGTACCTGTATAGGTATAAGAGACGAAAGGGGTACTTTAATTGTGAGGCGACCGAAACCAAGGCGGGTAACGCATCGCACAGTCCCTAGCAACAGGAGAGCCTCTTCGGGGAATACCCACATTAGACGATCTTATGATCTTTTGTTGGTTGTCTGTTTGGATATTCCGTCCCTAGATCCGAAAGCG
This sequence comes from Forficula auricularia, assembly GCA_024734495.1. NCBI lineage: Eukaryota > Metazoa > Arthropoda > Insecta > Dermaptera > Forficulidae > Forficula > Forficula auricularia. The sequence goes on along the minus strand of JALMQS010000153.1, from coordinate 23,805,583 downwards.
CAACAGCATTGACTGTCAGAGAGATGTACAAATGAGTTTACAAAGGTAGAGGATCTTTCTGTCAGTCATCGCCCAAAAATTTCCTGAAGTCTACACACGTGTTCCGGGCAGATCCGGAAATAAGAGGCACTCCTCCTGGAGTCATTCACCGGGCGAAATCTAGCATCGAACCCTTGTTCTCTGGCTATATTGTGTAAGATCTATTCGATCTCCCGAAATCGCATTGCATCTTAAGATTAGAGGAGACCTGGACCTCAACCGTTAAGTCCGGTCTGGCCGACTCCCCTCGTGGTTCGTTTGTGGCGAGAACAAGACAATGACTTCGATATTAGCTCTCTGCTGGACTCTACAGCTAACACATGCACAATTAAGGACCTAACCAGAGCGAACTAGCTAAGATTAGAGGGAAACCTGAGAGATAAACTTAAAATCTAAATGATCATAATTGTCCAGCAGAGGCCTAAGATGGAAAACACTGAGCATGATCTCCCCTCTAATCGACTCACGAGGAAAGCCTGCAGGCTCCGGGCGACAGACTTCAATCCACGCGATAATGAATCCTCAAAGCAATTATATCGTTAGTATTCTTAGATTTTATCAATAGTGAATATTTACTTTATTATAATAATTTATTATTTAAAATTACTCTAAAAGAGAATTAAGATCCTCGAAAAATAAATAAATTAATTAATATAAAATTACTCTGTTATAATTAAAATAAGAAATGTTTGATTTAAACATTTGAAATTTAATATTTACATTTTTTAATTAATTTTGAAAAATTTTATATTACTTTATATATACACAATACCTATATATCCACATATTATTATATTTTATATTTAATTTTTGATAATATTTGAAAGGCAAGAAATTTTTTTTTTAAATAAAGTTTTTAAAATATAATTAATAAAAAGTTTTAAATTTGAATTTGATATTTTTGACCGAAATTTAATTTTTAATAAATACCTAATTATTTTATCATTTTTGATTGAAAAAAAATAAAGTAAAAATTAAATTATGATTAATATGCAGAAGGTAGAAATTTTTTTAATGATTTTTATTTCTCATTTATGTAATATTATTGATTAACTTAAATATTTGTTTAATTTACCATATATGTGGAGATTTGTTATTTGCTCTGAGAAATCAAAACGTTGAATTGGTCTGTCAGAGGTGTCTTAAATATATTTGGTTGTACTTTTTTTTTATTTTATTTTATTTTTTTTTATTATGTGTATTTGATATTTTTGTTTTCAATCGTTGGCAAAGGCGCATCCCCCCATGCCCTTTAACTATGTATGAATTTAATCAGCAATCTAGTCTACTAAGTAAGAGATGTACGTGACAATTTTCGTTAAGGCGGACCGAAAGAAAGTCCCTTAAATCCGGGACAAATACGCACATCTCAGCCCTAATCATCTGAATAGCTAAGGTACCAAGTTGATGATGAATCCCACGGTGGTCGAGGGCTGCGTCTCTGAAAGAGAATCTCTGCAGCACATTAAATGCAACAACTAAGTGAAACATACTAACAACAAGCCCTAATCACTCTTACTTTGTGAAGCGAAGACCAACCAACAAACCTCATTCTCGTAGAGCCTCGGAGAACCTAAATGATGATGGGACTCTGAAAATCCTAATTTGAGCTCTAACTATTAAATTCTGAAAAGGAGAATTTAAAATTTTGAAAAGAGAATTGTATTTCATTTTAATATTCAAAGGAGGAAGGGTTGTTTTTTATTTAGAAGTAAGTAGGGGTGAATATTAAAACTTAAATACATTCTATATAGATTTAGTCGAAATAAATTCAACTGACTTAAATTTTTCATAAAATTTAAATTTATTACTTTATTTTTTCAATTGGAAAAATATAATTTTATTTCAATATTTGAATAAACAGAAGAGGTTTTGAGTTTTTATAATTGTTTTATTATACATTTGATACCTGTGGAGAGAAAGATTATTAATCGGGTAATATTGAAATAAATTATATTTTTATTTTTATAAGTACTTTATGAAAATTATTTGAAGAATTATAAAATTTAAGAAAATTCAATTTAATTAAAAATTATTTAAAAATTAACTCTTTAACAAATCTTTATGAGTATTCCAATTCTGTAATTTAATTTTTTTATTACTTAATTAAAAGTTAAATTTCTATAAATTTGCTCAAATATGTTTTATATGAAATCTAGTAAGAGAAAAAGAGGGTAGGGAAAAAAAGAAAAAACCTGAAAGAGAAACCTATGCATCCTATGGAGCTAAACTACAATTAACTAAACTGAATGAAAATCAAACAAGTCCGAAAGAGTTTGTTTTAACTAAATTTTGAAATTGACACCCCAGAATCTAATGCGCCAATGCATAAGTAAATACCTTATTTATTTGGTCCAGGTGGATGACTGATGAATGCTCAGGGCTGGAAGCGATGCTCGATGCTCTGTAGATACAGCAGGACGTTGCTGAAGAAATTTGAAGATCTCTTTGAAGATCAGAGCTGGAGATCTCGCCGGGGATAGTTACTGTATTGAGAAATGATTTGATCAAAATTAAAAAGAATGAAAGGAATTTTAGGATATGATAAAATATTTTATTTTAAGAAAATGAATATAATGAATTTATTAAAATGAAATTTTAATCTATGTTTAATTAAAAAACTCAAAAATATTTTATTAACTTAGAAACGTTAATTTACAGGCTCGTCATCAAGGCCTTCAGGTCTCCAAATGAGCTTAAGAAAAAATTTAAAATGGTAAAATAATTTAATTACAAAAGTATTCGACGCTGAATTCAATTGAAAATATACTAAAAAAATTTCGAGAAAATGGCTCACCCACCAAATTTATGAAATTATTTCGAATTAAATGAGTATTCGATACTGAATAGAAATTTCGAGAAATAAGTCCGTTATTTTATTCGAAAAAATTAGATAATTAATATTATATATTTCTATTTATTAAAAATTTTATTAAAATATAAAAAAAGATATTCTAAGAATCATAATTGGGTCGATTAAAGAATTAATTTGACTCTGCCAAGGGAAGGTAGGTACCCTATATATGTATTATATAATGTACATAGCGTGTGAAGTAACCGATTGGGCGCTCTAATAAGAATCCCCAAAAACATTCAAATTTATTATCTTCTATTCAAAGATAATAAAAAAAAAAACAAAGATATGTTAAATAAAATATTAAAACATGCAAAATCCTTATACATAGATATTATTATACAAATAGACAAGCAAAAAATTAATTTTATATTAATAAAGCAAATATATGTACATATAATGAAAAATTTCAAAATTAAACTCAAAATATCTTGAATTTAATACAAAGAAAATTTCAAAAAATTTGAAAAAGCAAAAGAAAAAAATTTAAATATTAATATTAGTGGGTATATGATAAATTCGAAAAATGAAAAATTTGTTTTGTCAGTAAAAAAGCTACGGCTGAACGTCGACATTTATAATGAGATATTCTCATCAAAAGACACAACATGAATATGAATTCGATTTCAAATGAAAGAGAACATTTGAATTCAGATAGAGACTTGCAAGAATTGACCACTTTTAAAACATTTGAAAACGATTAAAATTAGGTATCGAAACGTTGTGCATTCCAGTCAGAATATACCATACTATCAATTTCATTCGAAAAAATTTTAATGATACAAAATATAGATAATAGATTGAAACTTACATCGAAGATGTACCGGACCATGCCATGATGATGATTATGGTACACTATGAGACGGCATCCCTGGTGGTCACAGATCATCTGATCGCTGAAAAATAAATTCTCGATTAAAACTCAAATAAATAATCAATTAAAATATATGGGTCGATTTTCAGACAAATTAGTGGCATCGAAGATCCCCTAATTTTTCATGGAAATGCACAAATATTGAAATATTTCGAAAATGCAAATTGAAAATATCATCATAAATAGTTATCTACATAATATAATAGATATATTTTAACTCACCTGTATTTTGGATTATAAATTTGATAAATCGTTGTTCGGATGCAAAAATTCCTTCAGGTAATTTGACGGAGTTCCGAGTCACCGATGCTACTGAACTGGGAGTCAATGGGCGGGTGCAAAGGGCGCCTCGACAAGTTCAGACTCGAATCACAAGCTTGTGACGTCAGAGCCCTATGCACCTATTAGCAAATAAAATAATATTATATCAAATATATACATAATTCACGCACACACATACACACACGCTTCTACAGATATCTAATGAGAGAGAATGAGAGAGAGGTGGAAGTTCTTCCCCTCTCACTCATACTTATGCACTGATTAGAACTCTCGCTCATACTTATTTATATTCAAGGGGCAGGGGATCTAAACATAAAAAATATTTGGGGCCCGGGCAGGCCCCCTATCACCTTCCGAAACTCTCTGATTGAATTAATTAAATTAATCTTAAGAAATTCAAAGAGAAATTCAAAGATGTTTTTATCTCTTTGAATTTCTTAAGATTAATTTAATTAATTTGATAATTTTCTATATTTGTATAAATATAGTAGAAATACAAATTTACTTATAATTTGTTAAAAATTCCGTTGAGTGGATTTGCTCGCGAATTTACTCCGCGGAATTCTAAATTAATTTCTCTCTGATTGACACTAAATGTAAATCGAAATTAACAAAAATCTAAAATAAAATATAATATGTTTAAAATTTTATTTAAAATAATTTTTTTTCGAATTTTTTTTTATAAAAAAATTTAACTAAAATAACGTTGCTTAGCCAATTGGATCAAAATCTCTACTTTCAACAAGAAAAATATTAAATAATCCCAAAAGAAAAAATGTTTTTTAAATAAAACAAATGATTTTTATCCATTCAAGATTTGAACAGAGTGAATTTCGCTTGACCCTCTAGATCTAAGTTGATTTTTTTAACATTTGAAAATATTAAAATGATGTAAAATAAGCTGACGTGTTCTGATGTGGCCATCCACTTGACTTTACCATACAACCTGGCCCCTCACTTATATTTAATATTTAATAAAATTATTTATAATCATGTAGGGGAGGGGGGTTAGTTTTTGCATTTTTAGACTTCTGGGGGCCCACTGATTATGTATACAAAATTTGGTTGAGTTTGGTAAATGGCCAAGATATTCATTTTTTACCTTAACCCCCCCCCCCTTTGGGCAGTTAGTTTTTGCATTTTTAGACTTCTGGGGTCCCACTGATTATGTATACATAATTTGGTTGAGTTTGGTACAAGAGCCTAGATTTTCATTTTTGACCCTACACTCCCCCTCCCCATTTTGGGCAGTTTGATTTTACATTTTTAGACTTCTGGGGGTCCACTGATTATGTAGGTATATAAAATTTGGTTGAGTTTGCTCAAATGGCTTAGATTTTTAATTTTTAACACCCCTATGCACCAAAATCTAATCAACTCTTAATCTCAATGGACCAAAACTACGTATGAAATTCGGTTTTGATATTCCCACTAGTTTTTGAGCTAGCTCGTCCACAAAATTTGGTAACGCACAGACTAACAACCAAACTAACAACCAGACTAACTAACTAACAGACATTTTGACAAAACAATTATTATCTCGAATAATATAATTTTTTCTACGTTCACTTATTAGGGCTTTTTTGAAGACCGAATTGCCATGGTTTCGCTCAATTTTTTTAATAAAAATAGTTTCAGCCGTTTTTGAGATATTTTGAAAAAAAAGAAGGAAAAAAACCACTTTTTTCAAGCACGATTAACAATACTTGACCATACCCTGTATGGTAAAGTAAAAATTTAATGGAATAATGCACTTGTGCAAAAAGGTGAAAATTAAAGATTAGAAAAATCACACTTAAACTATGAATTAGAATAAAGGTAGAAAAGTAGAGCCAAGTTCCGGCTCACAGCTAGTTTCTTTATTTAAATGCACAAGCCTACATTGACGCATTAATATTTTTCTTTTTTTCCCAAGTAGCCAGGAAGCTGAAATTTAGCAAATTCTTCTTAATTTGTACTTGAAAGAATCTTGAGCTTTTGATTAATGATTTATTTCACAAAATGGAATCAAAAAACACTTTATTCAAATACAATAAATATAATTGACCATGCTGCATATTATAGATAGAGTACAATGTATCGCATAAATTGAAAAAAAATCAGCTAAGTAGGTTATATTTTTTAAACCTTTAAAAAATATTCTAGAGTTTATTTGAATAAAAGTTCTAAATAAGATCATTACAAATATATTTTTACAATCTTAATGAGAAAATCATTTTTTTATTTTTTTTTTTTTTATAATTACTTATATATTTTAAATTTTATAATAATAGCTAAGTTGCTGAAAATATAGGTGTATATATATAAATTTACTACAATGCCCATCTGTCTTATTCTTTGGGGAATCGAACTAAAGAGTTGAATATATATATTTAAGATTTGATTATATGACCTATTCGGGGATTCATCGCTTAAATGGAAAAGGCATCTGCGGGCTTAACGCAGAAGATATCGGATCGTACCCGACTGGGTCCATATTTTTTTCAACTCTTGGTTCAGTATCAAAACGAATCAGGTCCCATTGCACCAAAATAGGACAGTGACCTAATAAAAGTTTTAACTTTCGCCTTCATCTAACGTTAACATATAAACATTCTAAATAAAATTTAATATTGAATATCTGAACAAAATTCATCTGTTTCGATTTCCCAAAGATATATTTATATATACTAGCTGCGAGGGCCATTGTTGTTTTAAATCTGCCACTCCGAAGTTTGTTGGATTTCTAGAACTATCCCTTGACTAATGTGTTATATGAATAATTCAACAAACTTGTGTGAGAAACAGATGATAAATACTTGGAAAGAGATAATCCCGTCTCAATACAAAAAAATTCAATTAACGCAAAAAGAACAAAAATTGCATTACTTTCCTATCATTTAATTTAAACTCTAATTACAAATGAAGAAGTCAATATTTTAGCATTAATTCTAAAAGAAATACAAAAGTTGATATGCAGAGACCAATGAAAAGAATAATGAAAGCAACTTGTAAATCGTCCATATTGAAGACCCTAATTAAGGGTTCTTTCTTTTCTTTCATTAAAATTTCCATCAATTCCTTCCACTCATTCATTTGCTCTTCCCACTGGCCAATTCCACTTTCGAAATAGGACAAGAGCAATTGATGCATTTGATTTTCGAATGGAAAATCCTCGTATATAAGTGGATAAGAAACAATTATTTCTTTTACGACATGTAATTTTTTTGAAAACATTGAGATTGAATTAATCATTAATTGTGCATGTTCACAGGATGTTATCAGAGCCTTGTTTGGATTGTGAAAAACTTCATGTAATAATGTATAATTGGGTTTCTTAGCAAAATATAGAGATTCACGTGTCACCTGAATTAGCATTTCTTCAAATAATGGATCAGTACTGTGGGAATAGCCTATAGGTATTCCTCTAAAAATCATTTTACACGAACTGGTACAGATGATGGAGAGATTTAATTCTTTAATTTGCTTAATTTCATTTATGGGCGGATATAACATTGGTACTCTCATATTCTTATAAAGATTACTATTAAATGCAGTGATGATTACGATTGACATCAGCATGAATAGTCCAGCTGTAAATCTGCTCAAATTGCTGTTTAACTTTGGTAACCATGAAATCGGCTCTGTTACTATTAGACTGTATATATCAGACAAAGATTGTGACAAAGAACTTTGTTTATTGATGAAAAACCAAGCCAGTCCAGAGATAAACCAAATTACTGTCAGCCAAACCCAAACCTTCCAGTGGAAACACCAAATGATTACCTCCCATTTCGGATGTTCCTTTCCTTTTTGAACTACAAAACACATTGAAATAATTCTATAAGCGCCAACAATCACTCGTGAGCCTGGTGAATAGAATGGCTCAACAAATATCGTAGAGGTACGCCGACTAAACGGAACATTAACCATATTCCATTTTTCAAACCAGAAATTCTTAAAAATTTGCAGTGAATTATCTCCAGGTTTTTCTACCATTTGTCTATCATGAATGGTTGTTAAGAATGAAACATCGGTGCCATGCAAATTAGGCTTTTTATTAAAATAGGCCTCTTTGATATTTTCAATTTTTCTTCCAGGATTTTCCGACCAGGGTTCACGAACCCAGATTTCATATTCAATCGAACAATTTTTCCGGAAATGAAATAAAAAGATCGACTGAAACAATTGATACCAAATATCATCCTGATCTATATCATTTAAATATTGCATCCATGAACATGTAGAATAATTTTCTCTCAAATCTATATAAAAGAGATATTTATTTTTATGAGGTAATTCATAATACATTATGTCTTTAGGGTCCATTTCTAAAATTAGTACATTTTTTTCACTTTGTTGATACTCATAGAGCCTGTCTTCATCACTATCTTTTATATATACCGGCCAATTTTCACTGAGTACTTTGCATAGCTGATTTATATATTTATATCGCCTTGCTCTTGGGTTGTCCAGCACCCACGTATCTTGATTCGGGTAGAAATGGAGTTTTGAAATATTAACCAGAAGATCGAAATTTGTTTCACTTTCCATAAATAGACATTCACTTGTATTAATAATATTTATTAATAATATTAACATTATATATATAATATCCATGATGTTGGCTATGAATATATAATAACTCTAATAATATTTATTAATAATATTAACATTATATATATAATATCCATGTTGGCTATGAATATATACACCCCAAGTTACTTAACGACTTGTTGAACCAAAGGCCACTGAGTGACGACTGGAATTGACATAGAAACAAAGAAAATATTTTAATAAAATCGATTGCTTTGAATTTTATGTTTTATTATATATATTAATGGCTGATCGTTGATTCATTTCTGTCATTGTTATCTTGGAAATATCATCAAGAATTTCAAAACTGTTCATGTGTTCATTCACTTATATTGATTGGCTTTAATGGAAGCTTCCATTTCAATAAATACTTATAAAATCAATATAGCGTATTATTAAATTTTGTCATATTTAAAAGTCTTGAAACAAAGTTCTATCGATTTTTAACCGACTTCAAAAAAGGAGGAGGTTATCAATTCGACTGATTTTTTTTGTATCTATGTTACCTCATTTCTTCGTCAATTGTAAACCGATTTTGATGATTTTTTTGCATTGGGTTCAGTCTAGTTCCCGATTGGTCTCATTTAAATTTCATTGGTATTGGACCTTTTTTGTTATGTATGTTCACGCATAACTTCTTTGTTTATGGACTGATTTCAATGATTCTTTTTTTATTGGAAAGAGGATACCTTAGGAGATGTCCCATATTAATTTACTCAAGTTCTGATGATATGATCAATGGCGAAATAACGTAAATCTTCAATTCTAATGAGCAAATAATCGAAATTATAATAAATAAAATCTTTTATAAAAAACAATCTCAAAACGTTCATTTAAAACCCGCAGATGTTTCGAGAGAATTTCTATATTTATGAATTGAATTTTATTATCATTTTCAGATTCATTCGCCCGACGCTTTCTCTTACGATATGTATGCAAAATATTATTTTAAGTTGATATTAATAATATCACTAAAAAGAGAAAAATAATTTTTATAAAAAAAAAAAAAATAAAACGACTTCAAAAAAATTAAATACAACAAATAAAATAATAAGAACTCAAAAATAAAATAAAATGCACTAAAAGTTATAAAATAATTATTTAATTTAGTTACAAGTAAATTTTTACATGAAATCACTTTTTGAAGTCGGTGCTAAACAAACTATATAAGCGAGCTTACTCGCCAAACGTACTAAGTAAGATCGGTCGAGTGCGATTCATAAAATGTATATGTTTGGCACTGACTTCAAAAAGTGATTTCATGTAAAAATTTCGTCGTTTAGTTGTAACTAAATTAGATAATTATTTTATAACTTTTAGTGCATTTTATTTGATTTTTGAGTTCTTGTTATTTTATTTGTTGTATTTAATTTTTTTGAAGTCGGTTTTTTTTTGTATACATAATCAGTGAGACCCCAGAAGTCTAAAATTGCAAAAACTAACCGCCCAAAATGGGGGGGGGGGGGGTCAAAAAATGAAAATCTAGGCTCTTGTACAAAACTCAACCAAATTTTGTATGCATAATCAGTGGGCCCCCAGGAGTCTAAAAATGCAAAAAGTAACCGCTCTCCCCTACATGATTATAAATAATTTTATTAAATATAAGTGAGGGGGCCAGGTTGTATGGTAAAGTCAAGTGAATGGCCACATCAGAACACGTCAGCTTATTTTGTATTTCAATGCTTCACCTTTCTAAACTAAACCCATATCGATATCATTTCTAAAGATAAAAGTAAATAAATATTATATGAAATATTCATTTACTATGAGTTAAGATTTCTAGTTCACTTGTTTCAAATTAAAATTAAAAAAATAAAAGAGGTAAATTTTTTCTTTAATTTTAATGTGAAACAAGTGACCTAGAAATAATTACTCATAGTAAATGAATATTTCATATAATATTTATTTACTTTTATCTTATTATAGATGTTTCAATTTGCACCAACACCACAATCCCTATTAATTATGATATCATTTCTGGTTTAAGAGATCTTGAAAAACTTTGAAAACACATTTTGGGGCCCTTTCCACCTTTAGGGTTTGAATTTCAAAAAATCCCTTCTTAGCACACCCATAAATCGTTGAAAGAATATATACTCAAAATTTAATCCTTCTAGGTCAAGCGGTTTAGGCTATGCGTTGATAGAATGAATGGATACAACATGACCTTCTCTTTTTATACAGGGTGGTGACTTGGCCGACGCAGCATAGCGATTACAATGTTAATTTTTGAATGTGCATTTATTTGCTCCACTAATTATTTTAGAGTTAAAGTTCTTATAGGTTTTTTGTTGAGAAAAAAATACTGAATCCGAACATATTTTTGTTTTCAAATTTTGAAATTTCAGAATCGTAATAATCAACATTATAAATAATTGTATTTTTACAAAAATCACTGAGGCCATGGAATTATTAAAACAAACAAGGCATTTTCATTTGTTGTTTCTAAGTGACGTTTGTTATATTTGAACTTTTTAAAATCAGTTCTTATTAGAATTTATTGATTACCATAATGAGAAACTCGTTAAATTTGAATGGGCTGAGTTTTCTATTCGTCATTGATAGATAAAAATAGTAGATTCACGTAGATGAAGTTTAGAACGAGCTTTTAAATTTTCACAAGAATAATCAACGAAATTATAAGTAATATTTTTAAACGTAATTAAAACAATAAAATTAGTAACGTAAACAGAATTTAATTTTATAACATAATTAACAAATGCATAAAATTATAACAAAAAATAACAATCATAGCAAATGTTCGAATAAACCACCATTTACCACTAAACAATGGCCCAACCTTTCGTAAAATTTTCGTCTGACATTTGCTAATTGGTATTGTGATATTTTATCACATTCGGCTTGTATACGATTTTTGAGTTGATCTAAGTTTTGAAATGTTTGTCCAGAGTAAATCTTTGATTTTAAATGTCCCTAAAGAAAACAAATCGTTGGGAGAAAGATCGGGGGACCTTGCAGGCCAGCTAATCGTAAACCTCGGACCAATGATTTTATTTTCAAAATGATTATTTAAAAATTCACGGACATCGCGGCTGTTGTGTGCGGGGCAACCATCCATCTGGAACCAAATATCTTGGTTTTCTCGAGCATTTTCCGTTACAGCCGGAACTATATCCTCTTCCAATAACTGCAAAAAGCACTGTCCAGTTAAATTTTCATTTAAGAAAAATGATCCTAAAATGCTATGACCGAATATTCCCGCCCAAACGTTAATTTTTTGGGGATATTGGGTCCTGGTCTTTACAACATTGTGTGGATTTTCAGTAGCCCACACTCTACAATTTTGAACGTTAGGTTCATTATGGAGTGTAAACGTGCATTCGTCCGTGAAAACAATGTTTTTTAAAAAATCTCTGTCTTCATTACTTTTTTCTATCATTTCAAGGCAAAACGCATTTCTTCTATCCAAATCATTTTCTTGCAACTCTTGATGACATTGATATTTATAAGAGTGGTATTTGTGCTTTTTTAAAATTCGCAATACTCTGGAATGATGTAATACATTGTAATAAGAACTGACTTTAAAAAGTTAAGTTTTGTTTTATAATCATAGATTTGTTCACCAATATGAATCCATTTTGAGACTAGTAAAAACAATAAAACTTAAAAAATCGACAACAATAAAAGTTTTGAATTTAAATTTTTTAAATAAATATCTACATTTTTAAAATCGTTTTTTTTTTGGACTTTTAAATTATGATTAGACAAAATCTGATGTAATTATCTTTTAGAATTTCAATTCTGCTCAGTTTTTTGTATTCTAATTATGCTCTAAAATAATCACTAAAGACATCACTATTAAACGTCAAATAAAAACAACAAATGAAAATGCCTTGTTTGTTTTAATAATTCCATGGCCTCAGTGATTTTTGTAAAAATACAATTATTTATAATGTTGATTATTACGGTTCTGAAATTTCAAAATTTGAAAACAAAAATATGTTCAGATTCAGTATTTTTTTCTCAACAAAAAACCTATAAGAACTTTAACTCTAAAATAATTAGGGGAGCAAATAAATGCGCTTTCAAAAATTAACATTGTAATCGCTATGCTGCGTCGGCCAAGTCCCCACCCTGTATAAATTAAGATATATATATATATTCTGAATATAAATATTATATAAGATGAAGATGCCTACCTTATAGATGCACAGGATGAGGCCAAGACGATTGCAGAAATCTTTTCCCTGGACTGCGATTTTTTCTTGCTGTAAATAGAATTAATATTAAACAACATTTAATATATGTATAATTGATGAAGAAATATTCTAGTCAATGAGCCAAATGAACAAATTACAATACAAATACATATCAATTTGAAATCTCTATTACTCATTACTTTTTTCTTAAATCTATAAAATCTAAGATATATTTAGTCCCACTTGATTAAAAATTAGCCAAAAAAAAAATTCAATTCGAATTAAGATATATTAATTAAGATATATTGTATATAAAAAATTTAGGTTAATAGATGAGAAGCATACCATGAAAATTAATTCCACTGACTGTTTTCAGAAAACATTTAATAGAGATCACTTGTGCAAGGGAAAGTAAAAATGATATTCAAATCGAAAATATAATTTATCTAACTCAAATTAAAAAATTGGTTGAGATATCGAAAGAGCATCATTTTGATAGCCACGGCTTCGTTTGATTGTCGGGGGGCCAAAGAGACTCTTGAAAAAGAAGTCACATTTCTCAATGCATCTATTAGTATTGAAATGAACAAATAATATAAAGAAATAGGTGAAAGGGATTGAGGGGGAGAGGGAGGGTGCCTGGACAAGTCCGGGCAGGTTTGAGCTGCGTTGCCATGTTCTCAAAAATTATACTAAAAAAAACTAACTAAAAAATAAGCTGACGTGTTTTGATGTGGCCATCCACTTGACTTTACCATTCAACCTGGCCCCTCACTTATATTTAATATTTAATAAAATTATTTATATTCATGTAGGGTGGGGGGGGGTAGTTTTTGCATTTTTAGACTCCTCGGGGCCCAGCTTTTTTACTTTATCCAATGCGAAGCTTGGGTAAAGTATTGTAATCGGTCTCTCGGCAAGCGCGACTTTAAAGGGTTCTCAGGTAAAGACTACGCAACCCATGGTCTCAATTAAAGTCACAAATTGTAGTATTCAATTAGATTGAATTTTAGCACGTGACAGTTTTGCCAAAAATTACATGGGGTCTCGTCCAGAGGCCAAAAAGAGCGATTTTTTCACTAAGTGCGTGCAGATGGATGTATGTTATCGTTTATTTCGTCCACTATTTTTTCCACACCGTTGCACCGATTGAAATAAAATTGAAAACTTGCCATTACTTTAACCAAATGAAGCGCTGATTAGTTTTTGCTACATATCGGGCCACAAACATTAGTACTTTATTTCAGTACTTTTTTAGTTTTTTTCTAAATATTTTGAAAATGACTAAACCAATTTTGATGAAATTTTATATTTTAATTAAGTACCGTGAGGACCACCAAAAAAGTCATATAAAGTTTTTTGTAAAATTATATTTTGAAGTACTTTACCCTAGAATAAGATAGTACATTGGATAAAGTTTAGCAACGATCCGTTGCAGTTTATTTCACCTAATTACGCACGCTTTGTTCAAGGCCCTTTTGTTTATGTGCGCTGGGAATTACATTCATAGCCTAGGAGACAACCAAGACATTCGCTGGATGGGTGGGTTGGGAGTGCAAATGCCCCTGACCTCCAGCTGTTTCGTTCTTTCGAACATGGCCCAGTGATTATATATACAAAATTTGGTTGAGTTTGGTACAAGAGCCTAGATTTTCATTTTTTGACCATACATTAGAATTTTCTACTTTATTCACGACATTTGACTCGTGATTCCAAATTCGTCACGGTTTTATTAAATCGTTTTCTTGTCTGTCTGTTCGAAACAAATTTTGCAATCGATTCAACCGAGATTTACGGAAACCCCCTTCAGATAGCTTACAAATCAATCCTAAGAGCATAGCACTTGCATACCCTACAGGCGATGCCACATTTGAAATTTTATTTTCGCGCGAAAATTCAAAATTTTAATATAAAGAGTATTGTTTTCACTCAAGACTCAGACTTTATTTACTTGTCGTAATTTGAAATATATGAATTTTGAAGTAAAGTTACCAGGTTTTTATTAACTCGCTTTCTAGTCTGTCTGTCTGTTTGGTACACATTTTGCAATCGATTTTAAACTAACTTCCATTTAATGGTTGGGGTTGTTGGTTTTATCGACTGTTAAACAATAATTTTTCAGGCCCCGGAGCCCCGCTTGTGCACTTGGACCCCCTCCTTGTGGGAGCCATGAGGGGCGGCAATAATTAGATTTTCCATTAATTTTTTAAAATACTATTCGGCGGACATCTCCGCTAGCCCTGAACCCCCACCTCCACACCCACTAAGCACCCTTCTCCCCCATTCTACCCCGGGCCCCCAGCCGCCGAACCCCAACCCCATTCCACATCCGCACCCACCCTGCAACCCACTATGCACTCTTCCCACCCATTCCACACCCACACTCACCCCGTGCCCCCTGCATTCCACCCCCGCACCCAGATTTTGCATTTCTAGCCTTCTAGTGGCCCACAGATTATGTATACAAAATTTGGTTGAGTTTGGTCCAAGGGCAAGAAAGATACGAAGCCTGTTGTGTTTTAGACCCCAAAATCAAAAATCCCACATTTTCTCAGCTCAGGGGTCAAATTTCAAAAAAATAAAAATCTTCCCGAGATTTAGCATTAATAAACCTATGTACCAAATTTGAATGCTAAAACTTAAAAACTCGAGGAGATAGACCACTTTAAAAATTTCAAAAATCTTCACCAAAATGACTATATCTCCCTTTCGGGGACAAATAGAGAAAAATACTCAAATAATTGAACTTTCTAATTTAATTAATATTTGTAATTATTTGTTTAGCCATCAAATAATTGGCTAACTTATTTTATTTTTATTTTATTTCAATTCAATTACATTGTGTTTGAAGACAAGAGGATCATCTCACAAACCATAAGTTTCGAATTTCTATTGATTTTCTCTCTCTTTAATAGTTATTAAAACTCGGTAAACTAGGATTTTACCTATCTTTCTGAGATCAGACTTGTGATTCCGATTTCTTTCTTTCTTTTTTTTCTCTCTTTCTATTCAATAATTTACACCCTCTCGCTCATTCTATTATACATCATGTCTACATTGAGCATCCACTATTCCAATATTCGCGGTCTCTTTAGCAATAAAACTTCCGTTTTCCAACATCTCGAAGACGAAAGACCCTCCATTTTGGCCCTCAGTGAAACCCGCAATTGACACAGACAAATCCGATACTCCAGATCTCAAATTCGGGAAATATATTCTCCCCCAAATTCCGCCGGTATAACGGCGTCTCGTTACTACGTTCGCGATAACATCCCCTGCGAACGACTTGGATCTTTAGAAAAAAACTGACAGCGCTTTATGGCTTAATACTAATACCTAAGACCTCAAGTAGAATTCTCTGTACAATCTATAGATCTCCTAATGATAAAAAATTTAAAGAATTTTTCCGATTATCTCGGCAATTGTGTGAATGTAATTCTTTTCACGTTTTCCAAATTCTGAAGTCTCTTTCCTAGGTGACTTCAATGTACACAATAAGGACTGGTTGACATTCTCCAGATACAACACCTCTGAAGGCAACGCTGCTCACATATTTGCAACTTCATGTGACTTAACTCCAAATTACAGATCGCCCCACTAGGATTCCAGGACAACCCAAACGATACCCCATATCTCCTCGACCTCTTTCTGTCATCTGCCCCATCTCAATTCTCTTTTAGTATCTCTGCACCTCTAGGTAACTCAGACCACAACTTGATTAAAAATAAAATCACATATCGACTTAGTAAAACCCGCTCTATCCTGCCCAAAGCCCAGAGAAATAAGGCTTTTTCTTAAAGCCAACTGGGATGAAATGCGTAACTTCTTCGGCTCTTTCCCATGGAGTGATTACTGCTTCAGAAACAAAAATGCCACCGAATGTGCGTCTGCATTCTCTGAAGTGAATTCAAATGGAGCATCGAGTTATTTGTCCCTTTCAAACGGGTAATTGGAAAACAGGACTCCAAGCCCTGGTTCAATAAGTCTTGCTCCGAAGCAGTCAAACAAAAAAATCATGCTTTCTATAATTGGTCTTCGACACCATCAGAGTACAATCGCGTTCTCCTCACAAAAGCCCGCGCCCACTGTAAAAACAATCGATAATGCGATGAAGTCCTTCATTCAGAAAAAGCTGACAGGCTAGCAGCTTGCCCTAGCAGTTCAAACAAATTCTGGTCCCTTGATAAGTATGTAAAAGAAATTTTACAAACTCATCATTTCCCCTCTCAATCTCTCCGACAACTCGATAGCCATTGACGCCTCCGACAAAGCCGAAGCTTTTGCCTCATATTTCGCGTCCAACTCAAACCTGGACGACAAAGGGCTTGAACCACCCACATACCCCCCCAGTACTAATATAATGTCAGATACTGTTTTCAGGATACCAGCAATTCTAAAGATCATCCGGAATCTAAAGAAAAACTCTTCTGCTGGCCCCGACGATATCCCTGCCATTCTCATTAAAAAGTGCGCCCCTGAACTTGCTCCTATACTATCCAAATTATACAATCTCTCCTATAACTCTGGAATATTTCCTGAAGCCTGGAAACTAGCCAGAATCCAACCAATTAAGAAAAAAGGCGATTCTTCCAACATAAAAAACTATCGACCCATAGCAATCACTTCTGTCTTATCCAAAATCATGGAAAAGGCCATCAGCGAGCAAGTTCTACGACACTTAGAGTCAAATAAATTTATCCACGATAGGCAATACGGCTTCAGGAAATTCCGGTCGACTGGTGACATCCTAGCATATGTAACTCATATCTGGAACAAAACCCTGGAGGCCGGGAATGAAACCCTCGCGGTAGCTTTAGACATTTCAAAAGCCTTCGATATGGTCTGGCACAAAAATCTTCTTGCCAAATTGACCTCCGTCGGCCTTGCACCGAAACTCTGTAAGTTGCTCGAAAGTTTTCTTTCAGACCGTAGTATTAAGGTTGTCATCGATGGAATATCATCTTCCCCTTCCACACCAACGCTGGAGTTCCTCAGGGATCGGTTATCTCCCCTACGCTTTTTCTTATCTATATCAACGACCTTCTAAACTTGCCCTCCAATCCGGTACATTGTTACGCAGATGACAGCACCCTACATAACGCCCCTGCATCGCATAAAAACCGTGCAGACATTGCCTCTTCAATTAATTTAGACTTGTGCAAACTTAAAAACTGGGGATCCCAAAACTTAGTTAACTTCAATGCAGGGAAAACTCAGTGTTGCCTTATTTCTAGGCGCGTCGACAGAAACCTCCCAAACATATCATTCGACTCAAACTCACTAGAATTCAGGGATAAAATTTCAATGCTAGGCGTAACTCTAGGGTCTGACCTTTCATGGAATGACCATATCTCAACCACTGCTAAAGCTGCAGCGCGCAAGCTTGGTCTCCTATTTAGGTCTAGACGCTGTTATACTCCCAGTCAACTTCTTATGCTGTATAAGGCTCAAATTCGTCCCTGTCTCGAATATGGCTCTCATCTGTGGAGGGGTGCATCCAAGCATTCTCTTGCTACACTGGATGCAATTCAGAAGCGAGCAATTAAACTAATAGGAGACCCGGCTCTAACCAACTCACTCGACTCCCTGGCTCACCGAAGAACCGTTTCTGCCCTTTCCCTGTACTACAGATACTATCACGGTGTCTGTTCAGTCGAGCTGAAATCTCTTATCCCCCCTAATGCCCTCTTTACGAGAAACACGCGGTTTTCTAACGCTCAGCACCCCTTCGCTGTCAAATTGGATAAAAGTCGAACAAGCGCTTTCGCCAACTCTTTTATCCCTATGACCTCCAGAGACTGGAACTCGCTCCCTGCCACCATCTTTCCCGCGACTTATAACCTTAAGCTCTCATCATTATCATTATTCAAAAAAAAAAGGTGCATGGTGCGGGGGTGGGGGTGCTAGATGGGGTTTTGGGGGTGGGGTGGGTGGGGGTTTGGTGAGGGGGGTTAGTGGGTTAGGGTGCGGAATGTGGGGGCTGGGTTTGGGCATGGTGCGAGGGTGGGGGTTCTGGGTGGGTTTCGGGGGGTGTGGTGGGTGAGAGTGGGGGGTGAAGGTGGGGTTCGAGAGCTGGGGGGTCAGGGGCGTGCCCCTGGCTAATAAGAGCGGGCCCTGCAGCTAGTATTTTATAAAATTCATTTCAAATTAATGGAAAATCTAATGATTTATTCAAAGAACAGCCAGTGTATTTAATTTGAGTAAAATTCAAAGAGCCCATCGAAAATTCTCAGAGGCATATCAAATGCCCCCTGGTATATTACAAATGAAAGACTACACATTGATCTTGATGTATCATCAGTTGGAGAGTGTACATAAGCAATCAATTCATTAAACACAAAAGAAAACTGGAAAATCACACAAATATATCGGCCATCGTTCTTCTGGACAACAGCGAAACGATCAGAAGAAGAAAGAAATTTCATGTACTGATTTCAGAAGATCGAATGTTAACTTTTAACTGGAAAAATAATTTCAATTAGGGAAGTCATCACTGGATGACAGTCCCTTCAAGTCCATTTCTTTGTAATCAATTTTACTTAAAGCTATATATGTAATTTTTTAAGCTGATTTTAAATAAATAAGCAATAATAAAAAATAAGCTGACGTGTTCTGATGTGGCTATCCACTTGACTTTACCATACAACCTGGCCCCTCACTTATCATTTAATATTTAATAAAATTATTTATAATCATGTAGGGAGCGGGGCTAGTTTTTGCATTTTTAGACTCCTGGGGGCCCACTGATTACCTATGTATACAAAATTTGGTTGAGTTTGGTACAAGAGCCTATATTTTTCATTTTTTGACTCTACATCTCCCCCTTCCATTTTGGGGTGTTAATTTTTGCATTTTTAGACTTCTGGGGTCCCACTAATTATGTATACAAAATTTGGTTGAGTTTGGTACAAGAGACTATATTTTCATTTTTTTGACTCTACACCTCCCCCTTCCATTTTGGGGTGTTAATTTTTGCATTTTTAGACTTCTGGGGTCCCACTAATTATGTATACAAAATTTGGTTGAGTTTGCTCAAATGCCTAGATTTTTAATATTTAACCCCCCTCCACCCCCCTTCATTTTGGATCGATATGCACCAAAATATAATCAGCTCTTAATTTCAATGGACCAAAACTACGTGTGAAATTTGGTTTCGATATTCACACTAGTTTTTGAGCTAACTCGTCCACAAAAATTCGGTAACGCCGACTACAGACTAACAGACATTTTGACAAAACAATTATTATCTCGAAAAATATAATTTTTTCGATGTTCACTTATTAGGGCTTTTTTGTAGACCGAAGTATGCCATTTTTTTAATCAAAATAGTTTCACCCATTTTTTAGATATTTCGAAAGAAAAGGAAAAAAACACTTTTTTCATGCACGATTACAATACTTGACCATACCCTGTATCGTAAAATAAAAACTAAATACTCATAGCTTCAATCAACTGATGACGAAGCCTGAATGCGTGAATTTACTTATTAGAGCTTTTTTGTAGAGCGAAATGCCATGGTATCGCTCAATTTTTTTAATCAAAATAGTTTTAGCCGTTTTTTAGATATTTTGAAAAAAAGAAGGAAAAAACACTTTTTTCATGCACGATTATAATACTAAGAAGAAATGAATCTTAGAATTAAAAGAGAGAAAAAGATATAAGTATAGAAATAAGAATAGCTAGTATTAAGTTTAGCTTGTACACACACACCATTAGAACAACATGGGTTAATATATTGGAAGCTTACACTTCGAATTTTCATCTTTCTGTTTGATTAATTTTATTAAATTTCCCTTCAAATTATTAAATAGTTAGGAAAATCCAAAATCTAAGCTTTTCAAAGATTATCTATCGAAAAATCGACTAGAAAATTAATCCAAATTGCATTGAAATGTGGGGGAGGTATTAATGGCGTCGGCTTAGAATATAAAATAATGTCAACAGGACGTCCTCGAATTGTTGGATTTAAATTATAATAATCACCAAGGAGCCTCTACGATTCAAAAAATAGATTGTTCAAACAATGTGATAATTCAAATTTAAAATATGAATTCGATATCAATATCATATAATATATATTAAAATTCATTTTATGCATATTAGGTATATATAGAGGAAACTGCTATAACTTAGCCCCGAAAAATGTAACCTGGTCAAAAAAAACAACTATTTGTTAAGGATGTAATTTACTATAAAAGAGTCCTATAATAATAAGCTGAAGTGTTCTGATGGCCATCCACTTGAGTTTACCATACAACCTGGGCCCTCTCTTATATTTAATAAAATTATTTATAATTATGTAGGGGAGGGGGTTAGTTTTCTATTTTTAGACTTCTGGGTCCCACTGATTGATGTATACAAAATTTGGTTGAGTTTGCTCAAATAGCCTGGATATTTAATTTTTAACCCCTCCTCCACCCCTCTTAATTTTGGGTCGATATGCACCAAAATCTAATCTGCTCTTAATCTCAATGTAACCAAAACTACGTGTGAAATTTGGTTTTGATATTCATTCTAGTTTTTGAGCTAGCTCGTCCACAAAAATTTTGTAACGCGCAGACTAACTAACAGACAACCAGACTAACTAACAGACATTTTGACAAAACAATTATTATTTCGAAAAATATAATTTTTTCCATGTTCACTTATTAGAGCTTTTTTTTACAGCGAAATGCCATGGTTTCGCTCAATTTTTTTAATCAAAATAGTTTCAGTCGTTTTTGAGTTATTTCGAAAAAAAGAAGGAAAAAACCACTTTACACATTACAATACTTGACCATACCCTTTAGAATAAGAGAAAATTTCATAGTCAATTCATTATATGTTATATGTGAAAATTTATATTTACTTATATTAGATTTATGTTTGTGTTTTCTGAATTTATAATTTAAATTTATATAATTTGTATTAAGTTTATTTATGTTTTTTATATTTATATTTATATTTACTTATATTAGATTTATAATTTTGTTCTGAATTTATAATTTAAATTTATGCTTATAATTTGTATAAGTCTATTTATGTTTTTATATATATATATATATATATATTTACTTATAATAGATTCAAGGGCGGATCCAGGAATTTTTTATGGGGGGGGGGGGGGAATGTATATAAGGTGCCCGATGTAAGATCTACTTTTTTATCTCGGAAGTGTGTCGCGATCGAATTGTCCGAAGCGGGGGGGGCCAGAGACGCTCACACACACACACACATATATGGAACTTTATTTTCAATTTTTAAAAAATTTTGAAAAAATATGTTGTTTTTTTTTACAAAAATTTTTTGACAGGCACGGGCCTCTGTGGGGGGGCGATCGCCCCCTCGCCTCTGAATCCGCCCTTGATTAGATTTATGTTTATGTTCTGAATTTATAGTTTGAATTTATATAATTTGTATTAAGTTTATTTATATTTATATTTACTTTAATTATATTTATATATTTATAATTCGTATATATGTGTAGTCTGAGTTTGTATATATATTTATTTTAAATTCATTTGGGCTATTTTGCACAATAAATTGTAAATAATCATATCTGCTGCATATATTTATATTTGTTCTTAGATTTTGTCTTAAAAAAGCCCTTGTTCATTTATATGATTCTATTGAAATGTGTCTAATAATCTATAAGTTTTTTTCCTATTCATTTATCATTGGACTTTGTTTTCTAATTATAATATGTTTATATTATCATCTATCTTTTCCTATTGTCTTTGTCATTTATACTTTATTTTTATGTTATTTTTTTCATACTTTACTGTTTACACTTTACATGTACTTGTGATTTGTAAAAAAGGGTGTGACTGCCCGTTAAATAAATAAATAAATAACACAAAGGCAGAACTATCTCAAAGAACTCAGACATATGAAGTTGTAGAAGCCTTTTCGAATATTTTTTATTGGAATTTATCAATAACAGCTTGACGACTTCTAGTAAAACACAATTTTAGAAGAAATATGAGCAGCGAAGAATTAACTTGTAAGAACTTATTAGCCTTCGTTCAAATAAGGATGTGGAAAATCCAATTTTTCTTGCCTTTTATCAATATTTTGATAGAATGTCTAATATTTCAAAATTTGGACATATTATTAATCCTGATTAAAGTAAACTTATCCTTTCTACAAACCACTAACAGTAAAGAAGAAGAAGATTAATAAATAATTTAATAATTTTTTTTTTCAAGTGATTTATTTATAACAAAAACTATAAATATTGTAAAAATATATACAGATTTTACAAAAATTTATAACAAAAAGAATTTTTTTTTTTAATATATAAAATAATTCAATGATCATCAAAGCCTGGCATTGGGAATTTCGAAGCAAACTCTTTGACTTCCTTACTTAATTCATTCATTTTATTTTGTATTGTGACATCATTTTGAAGAAAGTCCTTAAAATCTTTTAATTTTTTGCCTGAAATAATAATAATCCAGGGGTTAAAAAAATAATAATAAAATACAGTAACTTTTAAGGAGTTAATTGGTTCTAGGTGAAACATTTTTAATATAATAATAAAACTTGAGCAAGATGCGAGGTAGGTTTCAACAAAAAAAGAAATAAAACAAAATTGAGTTTTGTTTTGTTTCTTTTTTTGTGAAACCTACTCGCATCTTACTCAAGTTTTATTATTATATAAAATACAGTGGTTGAAATTTTACATTTTACTTTACCTGATTTAGATTTTGCTTCAGCTGAAATTGCAACAGCTTTATCAACATAATATATTACTTGTTTGAAATCCTCTTCCACAAAACCACGAGAAGTCAAAGCAGGAGCACCTAAAATAAAAATATTGATTCTTTGATTAATAGATTTATTATTTAAGTATGGTGGAATGGTTTGGTAGGGCGAACAGACAATAGGCTTTTTAAATTTATATAAAGAAATGACGAGAAAGAAGAGGAAATAGTGAATCGATAAGAAGAGGAAAATGTAGAATAAAGTTGAAAGAAAAAAATGATAGATTGGAGAAACAGAAAAATCCAAAGAGGATATACTTAAATGCCAAATTCATAACTGTATTGTAAAACTATATTCAGAGTACAAAAAATATGTAACTAATTATTAATAAAATAAAGTCATAGCTCTATTATAACATTATAAGTAGAGACCGGATTTTTATGCAGTAAAAACTGCCAAAATATGCAGTTAAAAAGGCTGAAATATGCAAGTAATATGCAGAATACGTTGAAATATGCAAATATATGAAGTAAAAATTGGCAAAATAAATTATTTTATGCACTAAAAAATTCTTATTAACATACAAATAATAAACTAATAAAATAATGCAAATATTTGTCCGGCTATAATCTGATCACTACACTAATTTACACACACTTTCACACTTCAGACCACCAGTTACTTTCTGTTGCTCCTGAAGATGGGTTAGCCACCCGAAATATATATATCGAGATTAAAGTCTCTGCAAAAATAAATTCGTTTTATTTTTATATCTTAATGTGAAACCTACCAAGTATTTTTTATCCAATAATTTACTTAAAGGTCCGCCAAGTTAAGACATACTTTGTAGGGGGTTCCTGTTAATAAAAAGGTTGAGAAACACTGCTCTAGGGGAAGAAGAAGACGTTTTCCATTATGTTTCAGTTAGTCCTATAGTGAGAGAATATCGAATGAGATACTTCAGAGAAGAAACATTGTCCAGATCTGAATACATAGAGTGCCTTAATGGGAGAGAATGGGAAAATCTGGTAAAATACTGCAGAAGCGCATGGAAATACCGATACCAACTAATTTTGGAATTCAATTATTAATAGTGCAAATTAATTGTGTTATAAGTTTATTATATACTCACTCACTCAAACGGTCGAGATGTATTTTTATTATATTGAATAAACATAATATTTTAACAAGATAAGAATTTATATTTAAGGTCTCTTCTTCTTCTTCTAAGTGCCATATCAGGTCTCCCTGACGTTTTGGCTCGTCTCCACATAAACCTGTGCTGAGTGTGTTTAGTTGTTTTACACAGATATACGGGACATACTTTTTAACGCCGGTTCCGAACGGCAAGTTTGGAGAGGTTGCTAGGCAATTATATTCTTGGTAGGTTGCCATTGCTTTCCAAGAGGAGGTGGCTGCAAATATCTGATCTGCCGAGACTCAGTCTCGAACCAGCGAACTTCGAGTCAGCGACCCGTCTCTAATCTGAGATTTTAAGAGAATAATTTTATATTGCATATCAGAGGGCCACGTCTCCTCAGGAGTTGAACCCGAGTACTAACAACCTTGCCGGGCACGTTAGTTCGACCCTCGAGACAAAAACACACTCTGACATACAATATATTATGCAATATAAAATTATTCTATTTAAATCTCAGAGTAGAGACCTTAAATATAAATTCTTATCTTGATATATTTGGTTCATACCGTGAGTTGTATTTTTGAAAAAATTACATCTTATTTTCAAAAAAAGATACTCAAACCTTCGGGTTAATTATTACAATATTTTATTATCCGAGTTGTTACACTTAGGCCAGTTGTATGTCGGTTGGTAAACTCTTTTTAAACGTTGACAAAGGGTAAAACCTTAAAAAGAGTTTACCAACCGACATACAACTGGCCCTGGTAAACTGGTTGACAAAGGGTAAAACCTTAAAAAGAGTTTACCAACCGACATACAACTGGCCCTTACTCAGCACTAGTGCTGGTAAACTTTCATCTACCTTTTTTTTTTATTTTTTATAATGATATTGATACAAGAAGAAGTTGCACCAAGAAGATACAACCTCTGTAGTCAGTGGTGGACCCTTGTAACGTGAAGATAAGGGGAGGTTTAGGGATTGGGTAGCAGTCGAAGGTATCTGTGGATGCTGGTCTTGAAAGATTGAAGGTTATAAGTTGCTGGAAAGACGGTCAGGGGAAGAGAGTTCCAGTCTCTAGATGTCATAGGGATAAATGAATTGGCGAATGCGTTTGTTCGATTAGTATCCAGTTTAAGCGCGTAGGGGTGTTGAATTTTAGAAAATCGTGTATTATTCGCAAATGAAGCCTTTGGTGGGATTATCGGATTATTTCGTCAGAACAAAAGCCATGGTAATATCTATAAAAAAGGGAAAGGGCGGAGACAGATCTACGATGGGCTAGGGAGTCGAGAGTGTCAGTTAATGTAGGATCGCCTATCAGTCTGAGAGCTCGCCTCTGGATTGCATCTAAGGTATTAAGAGAATGCTTGGAGGCCCCCCTCCACAAATGCGAGCAATATTCAAGACAGGGGCGAATTTGAGCCTTGTATAATATAAGGAGTTGAGTGGGGGTGAAAAATCGTTTGGTTCGGAAAAGAAAGCCAAGCTCACATGCTGCAGCTTTTGCTACTGAGATAATATGGTCATTCTAAGCAAGGGCGGATCCAGGAATTTTTTATGGGGGGGGGGGAGAATGTATTAAGGTGCCCGATGTATATAAGATATAGTGTCGCGACCGAATTGTCCAAGCGAGGGGGGGGGAGACGCCCCTGGATCCGCCCTTGATTCCAAGAGAGGTCAGAACCTAAGGTGACACATAACATTGATATTTTATTACGGAATTCCAATGAGCTCGAATCAAAGGAAATGTCCGGAAGGTTCCTATCTGCGCGCCTAGAAATTAGGCAGCATTGTGTTTTGCCAGCATTAAAGTTTACCAAGTTGTAAGATCCCCATGTTTTAAGCATGCTTAAATCTGAATTTATTGAGGAGGCTATGTTTGGGCGATTGTCTAGTAAGGATTGAGCGTTGTGGAGGGTGCTATCGTCAGCGTAACAATGTATTGGATTGGAGGGGCAGATTTAAAAGGTCATTAATATAGATAATAAAGGAGCGTGGGAGAGATGACAGCCCTGAGGAAATCCAGCATTAATATTAAAGGACGAGGATGATATTCCGTCAACCTCGACTTTAATAGAGCGGTTTGAGAGAAAGCTCTCAAGCAACTTGCAGAGGCTCGGGGGGAGGCCAAATGCAGGTAATTTGGCAAGAAGATTTTTGTGCCAGACTTGATCAAAGGCCTTTGACCCTGGCAGTTATTTTCTTTTCTATTATTATTATTATTATTAATCTTAAGTATGACTTTACTTTGATATATTGATAAATTATTCTTTGCATTCCTTCAATAATGTGTGCCTTGATTCAGTTCTAATTATATAATTTTTTTGTAAGGAAGTTGAAATTACCAAGCCTCAGGCCACTGGGTAGAAGTGCGCTTGTATCCCCTGGGCAGCTGTTCTTATTGACTGTAATGTGCGTCGCGTTGCACACGGCTTCAACTCGAGCGCCATCCAGTCCCTTGGAGCTCAAATCAACTAGGACTAGATGAGTATCTGTACCACCTGATACTAATTTATAACCAAGTCGGTTAAGTTCGGCGGCCATTACTTTTGCGTTGGCCAGTACTTGATGTTGATATTTTATAAATTCGGGATTCTGAGCCTAAAAAATAATTAAAAATTAATAAACGAAAAATTTAGGGTAATTGTTTGGTTAATCGTATCCATAATTTAAATCTGCTAGTGATTACTGTGGTTTTTTGTTCTTTGTTTGAATTATATAGAGAAAAATTAATGTGTTTAAGAATAATAGCAATTGAAAAAGATATAATGTTTCATATAATAATATTGGATAATTGAATTAAGAAATAAGTCTAATAATAAAACTTGAGCAAGATGCGAGGTAAGTTTCACAAAAAAAAGAAATAAAACAAAATTTGAGTTTTGAATTCGATATATTTCGGGGGTGGGCTCATCTTCAGGAGTCAGAGAAAACTCACCCCCGAAATATATCGAATTCAAAACTCAATTTTGTTTTATTTCTTTTTTGTGAAACCTACCTCGCATCTTGCTCAAGTTTTATTATTACATTAAAATGTTTCACCTAGAACCAACACCTATCTCCTTAAAAGTTAAAGATAAATCGTTGAAGAAGTCGCAAATAAAGGGACTAAACGTACGTCTTATTTAATTTATGGTAAAACTCTGAAATTAATTGATTTATCCAATCTTGTAAACTATTATTTTTTTTTTTTTTTTTAATGATATTGATGAGAGAAGGAGATAGACCAAAATGTGCATTCACTAAAGGCCTGTATGGGATGGCCCCTGCAACGTGAAAAGAACAGAGTAGAAGGAAAGAAGCCGGGATCACGAGCCAAATCTCAGAAAGTTAGATATAATCCAATTTACTAAGTTTTTAAGGGCTTCGAGCAGTGTTAAATTCTCCGTGCGATAAATTAGGTAATTTAGGGTAATTATTAGAGACCGGATTTCTATGCAATTGCATATTTTGTTTGCTGCCACATACGATCCAGAGGATCAATTATCTATCCGAATCACGCATCTAGGTACTCTGGGTTAAATTTTATACTGCATATTTTTGCATATTTGAATAATATTGCATAAAATTGTATATTTGAAGGTTTTTTTTTATCAAATATTGCATATTTCGCGCCAAATATAATTTTTTAAAAGAAAAGCTTGTTAATATAAAAAATAAAAGCAATACAATAGAATCGTCTCTGTTAAATAAAACTACCCTCACACCCCCGTATTTTTTCTGAAAAATTATTATATTTATTATGATGATTTTATTCAAGAGCACCAATTATTTCTTTAGATTTTTTAATATATTAAATATAATGAGAATTTTGTGGAATTTTTTACGAAATAGTGCATATTTGACACATGATGAGCTTTATAGCTTACTTTATCATTTTATATTTTTCATAGCACTAATTCAAATATATAATCTTTTTGTCTTCAATTTTAATTTTTTAGTGCATAAAAAAAATTGTTTTGCCATCTTTTACTGCATATATTTGCTTATTTCAAAGTATTATGCATTTTACTTGCATATTTCAGCATTTTTAACTGCATATTTTGGCAGTTTTTACTGCATAAAAATACGGTCTCTAGTAATTACTATATAGGGGAGTACGGATGAGAGGCTCAGGGGGCTCGAATGCCCGATTTAATTTGAATAAAACTTAATAATTTTGCATCAAATTTTTCATTATAAGCATTATTATATTCTTGATTAATATATTTTCAAATAAAAACAAAATAAATTCATTTTTCCATTCTTTCATTCAATTTTCCTTTCATGTCAAGTTCTGTAAAATTCTTTCCGTGATATTTTAGAATACCCATACCAAAAAGTAATATATTGTCCTTGTCCTTTATTATTTGAATATTTTAGTTTAAATGATGATGATATAAGAAGATACAACACCAAAAATTCAAATAAAGTTGAGCCCCTTCGATAGTTTTCTAATTCATTTGTATCTTTAATAATAAAAATTGAAAAATACCTACTTGTTTTAAAGCCACTGCAACACCGGCAATCGCATGATTATGGGGGCCTCCTTGAAGCGATGGAAAAACAGCAGCGTTAATTCGTGATTCTAAATCATGATCATTTGACAATTTTTTATCAGGATTTCTTGATTTTCGTCGATAAAATATTAAACCCGCTCTGAAAATTACAAATTTGTAAATCTAAATAATAGATGTTATATGAAGAATTATGATCAGAACGATTGAAACATTTTTGCAATTACTGTACAATTAAATAAGCTGAAGTGTTCTGATGTGGCCATCCACTTGACTTTACTAGGTTTGGCGTTTAATAATGTCCTTTTTTTCTAACAGATGGCATTTCGGTATTTTTCCACCAAACTCATCCAAATATTTTTTTTGGTTTTATAGTGTTGGTAATCACCTTTCAAACGGCATATAACATGTCAACATTAGGTTCGTTTGTGTATGAGATATTGGCTTGTAAACCCGCCCTACTCTCCAGACCTCGCTCCGTCGGATTACCACCTCTTTAGGTCAATGGCACACGGATTGGCTGACCAGCACTTCGCTAATTACGAAGAAGTGGCAAAATGGCTCGAATGTTGGCTCGCCTCGAAAGGGGAGAAATTCTACTGGGAGAGGATACACAATTTGCCGAATCGTTGGTCAAAATGTGTAGAATCCGATGGTGCATACTTTGAATAAACCACTTTTGCCAGTGCTGAAAAAATTTGTGTTTTCCTCATGCCGAAAAAAGGACATTATTAACCGCCACACCTAGTACCATACAACCTGGCCCCTAAAATTATTTATAATCATATAGGGGGGGGGGGTTAATTTTTGCATTTTACACTTCTGGTGTCCCACTGATTATGTATACAAAATTTGGTTGAGTTTGATAAATGGCTAAGATTTTCATTTTTTGACCCTACACAGCCCCCCCCCCCCATTTTGGGCCGTTAGTTTTTGCATTTTTAGACTTCTGGGGACCCACTGATTATGTATACAAAATTTGGTTGAGTTTGCTCAAATGGTCTAGATTTTTAATTTTTAATCCCCCCCCCCCCTCCGCCCCACCTTAATTTTGGGTCGATATGCACCAAAATCTAATCAGCTCTTAAAGAAATTTTTTTTGTAAATATATTATGTTAATATTCCTATAATTATGTAAATAATCCTGTAATTAAATTCACCCGATTATGTAAATATTTCTTGTTAGTGAAGGCCCCCACCTGCGTGGCCCAATAAACGAAAAATCAATAGACTAAAACTACGTGTGAAATTTGGTTTCGATATTCACACTAGTTTTTGAGCTAGCTCGTCCACAAAAAATTGGTAACGCTGACTAACAGACTAACTAACAGACATTTTGACAAAACAATTATTATCTCGAAAAATATAATTTTTTCGATGTTCACTTATTAGAGCTTTTTTGTAGAGCGAAATGCTATGGTTTCGCTCAATTTTTTTAATCAAAATAGTTTCAGCCATTTTTGAGATATTTCGAAAAAAAGAAGGAAAAAAACTTTTTTTCATGGACGATTACAATACTTTATGGTAAAGTAAAAAACTAGATATGTCAGTAAATCTGATCTTAAGAAATTTACCTTGGACCACGAAGTGTTTTGTGTGTAGTTGTTGTGACAACGTCAGAATATTCAAATGGACTAGGTATTGCTTTAGCAGCTACTATTCCGGAAATGTGAGCCATATCAGCCAGCAAAACTGCATTTACTTTATCACATATCTAAAATAAAAATAATATTTGTGTGATAAATAATAATACAATCTCAGAGTTAATTATAATTATTTTTAATTTCTAAAAAATCTTTATTAAAATTAAGATAGGATATATATAAATAATTTTGTATATCGTCGGCTTAGAGTGTAAACCTGCAAACTTACTCTCTAAGTGGACAATATTTGATTTAATCACATTCGTATATTGGCTTACATAGAAGCAATTCATCTCTTATATTAAATAAAATAAAATAAATCTTTAAAAATCTTTCTGCTAGTTTTATTTAATTCCTTAAAATAGGTGATTCGATATTTTGTTCTTCGATTTTCTGTATTTTTCATCAAGAATTTCTGAAGCTAGAAGCCAGAAGCCCATAAACTAATTAATTCTTCGTTTTTGAAATACAAATCTTTCTATGAGTTCATGAGTTAATTTGGGTAGTGAAATTCAAACAAACACATAAACAGACGAGAAAAAACATAATAAAAAATTTAGTAAAATTACGAAATGGGTTTCACATAAAATAAAATAAAACACAAGTGAGTTTTGATTTGGATATATTTCGGGTTGTCAGCCCATCTTTGTTGAACACATTTTTCTAATTTTATACAGTGAAACCCCTCAAATCCGAGCTAATTGGGGCTGTAGCCTGTTCGGATTTGCCCAAAGCAGCTTCGACAATTGAAGATAAGTGATATCAAGTGAAAGATTAAGTGATATTTTATGTGTTTCTATCATTATTTAATTGTTTTTGTAAAGTGATTATCCTAAAGAATTTCAATAACCAACTTATACCGTTTTTCAGTCCTGGATGACATAAGTATGTAGACACATTTACACTTTGTTAGGTATGCTAACTGTACTTCTTTGTTAATTTTTCAACGTATTATGTAAAATAAGGTTATAATGTAGAATATATACATAATTGTTTTATGACTAAACAAATAACTTTCTTTTTTTGCGTTCGGATTTCCCTAGATTTTGGATTTCCGGGGTTCGGATTAGAGGGGTTTCACTGTATTCAGTTTTCTAATTGCTGAAGATGGGCTGACAACCCAAAATATATCGAAATCAAAACTCACTTTTGTTTTATTTTATTTTATGTAAACCCATCTCGTAAGTTTACTCAATTTTTTATTATTAAAAAATGATTCACCTTGAAACAACTTCTTAAAAGTTAGAGAAAAAACATGTTTGTTTCAGAGATTTTTAAGCAGAAACAAGAAAAAAATAAAAAATTTTGAATGGTTTCGCTGAGCGTAATAAGAAACTTTCTTTTTTACAATAACTTATGTATATTTGTTTCTCTTGAAAATGTTTATATTTCCAGTGCCAAAAACGCTATTGAATATGAATATGATACGAACCTCTCGAAATCTTTTATAGTCAAGTAGACGAGCATAGGCGCTGGTACCAGCGATGATTATCTGAGGCTTAAATAAAAGTGCATTCTTTTCAAGAGTATCGTAATCTATTATACCGGTATTAATATCAAGTCTATAAGGCATTGATTCAAAATAAACAGAAGTGGCAGACACTCTTTTGGAAGGTGTCATGAATCCGTGCGTTAAACTAAAAGAAAAAAAGAATTATTTTAATAGTTTATTTTATTTATCACTTAGAGGTACTTAAAAAATAGGCCCCGTATTTTTAGAGGAGTTATTCATCAAAACAAATAATAAACATGTAAGTACGCCAAAATTAATATCTTTGAAGATACAATTCGTCACTGTTATATCAAAATGTCGAATGTCAAAATTACCAAAACAATTTTATTGAAGAAAAACACTTGTATTTGTTAGCAGATGACAGCATCATATATAACGCCCCTGCATCGCATAAAAACCGTGCAGACATCGCCTCCTCAATTAATTTAGAATTATGCAGAGTTAAAAATTGGGGATCCCAAAACTTAGTTAACATCAATCCAGTGAAAACTCAGTATCGCCTTATTTCTAGGCGCATCGATAGAAACCTCCCATTCTGGATTATGAGCTGGTCATCCGCAAATAGTAAGGTGTTAAGGTATATATATTTCTTTTTAGCAGTATGCCATCCTTCACATTTTTTTTCCAGGTTCTAAGAAGATCGATATATAAATTAAACAAAGTGGATGAGAGACTGCACCCTTGTCGAACTCTTTGGTTTATACAGGGTGGGACATAAAGAGCTCCACATTTTGAAGATGTATAAAAAAAATGAAAAAATTTAACTAAGAAAAAACTGAATATATTTTTGAAAAGAACATAAAATATTTTTTTTTTAAATGTGTTTTAAACATATATCAGACAAAAAAGGGGGAGGGGGAAAAATGAAAATTTTAGCCCTTTCGACCAAACTCAACCAAATTTTGTATACATATTCTGTGGACCCCCAGAAGGCTAGAAATGCAAAAACTAACCAATTCGAAAAGGGGAGGGGGATTCTAGCCCTTTCGAACAAACTCAAACAAATTTTGTATACATAGTTTGGTCGAAAGGGCTAGAATTGTCATTTTTGACCCCCTCACACTTTTTTTTTGTCTGATATAATGTTTAAAATAGATTTATTAAAAAATTTATTTTATGTTCTTTTCGAAAATATAGGTATTCAGTTTTTTCTACTATAGTTAAATTTTTTTATTTTTTTATACCTCTTCAAAAAACTATATTATATATATTATTATACATCTTTCGCTGGTTAAATAAATGCGCTGTTGCCAAATTGTTTTTTGTGTAAATTTTTTTATACATTTTTCATTATTTATTCATTATTATCTCAGAAACTGTGTTGTAACTATTCATCTTAATTGTCTTAAAATATGTATTGGTTATTGTTTAATGTTAGTTGAGTTTTTTATAAAAATGCTAAGGTTTTCTTAATTAAAATTAAATACGTATGTAAATTTTCCGATATCCCGTATAGTGCAATGTTAAAGAGCATGAAAAACTCGATTTTTGGAATTTAATATCTCCAGAACTATAGTGTTCATAAATTTCGTTTTGCCACCAATCGATGCAGAAGTGTTTAAATAATAATCTGTCTAAATTTCAAGAAAAATCCTAAGAAAACGCATTTGGCGGAACAACTACCTTAAATAAATTAATTCTATTAACTGATTGTACTATCTATATTAACATGCAAAATAATACACAATTTTAAAAATACATTTTTCAACTTACTGGCCCCCGTGGGGTAAATCAAGACCCATTAAACGATCATGAGGTTTTATGAGTGCTGTGTAGGCAGCAAAATTTGCTGGGGACCCAGAATAGGGTTGTACATTAACGCCCCAGATCTCCGGATCTAAGTCAAAAGTCTTCAAAGCTCTTTTCTGGCAAAGTAATTCAATTTTATCAACAACTTCGGTTCCTCCATAATACCTTAAATTGTGTATGAATGTGTGAAAAATCAATATTATAATAAATCATAATTTATTTAATGCAATGTCAAACCTTTGTCCTGGATATCCTTCAGAATATTTATTATTTAAACATGAGCCTAAAGCTTCTAAGGCTGCTTTACTGCAGAAATTCTAAAAATTATTATATATTTTTTTTATTATCAAAAATAGTAAATAGAAAAAATGAGAATATATAAAATGGTTTACCTCAGATGCTATCAATTCCAAACCCTCACATTGTCTTTTCTTCTCATCTTTAACCAAAGACCAAATTTCAGGATCGTCATCTTTTAAAGCCTCTTGTCCAGTCCACAAAGTTTTAATTCCTGGATAATGTCTACCCTGAAATAATATTTATTTTTATTAATTAAGTAATTAATTATTTAGGAAAATTTTTACTTATTGCTATAGGATAATATGGAATTCTTCTTTGAAAAACAAATAATCAATAGATTGCAAACTTGAGTTTAAGAGGAAAATCATTGAATTTGGGAAAGCTTTTTATTTTATAATCTTTCCATAACCATATAGATAAACAAAGGTAATATAATATATATAATCAAGTTATTAAGGAAACTAGGCAAGATTAATTTAATATACAGGGATTTTAAGAGTTTACTTGCCAAGATAAGCGGATATTAGGCTTTTTATAAACAAACCCAATAATAAATATTTCCGCATAAAGAAAGAATTGTATCTTCTTTGTTTATAAAAAGCCTAATATCGGCTAGAGTCTCCCTAACCCGGCACTTCAATAGACCGGCAAGTCCAATAATCCGGCACCCTCCGCCCGCGATTTGGTATCCGTTTGTTATCCATATTAGGTGAAATTTTTTTCTTTTATTTTATTTATTATGAATTTTTCTATACAATCCAGTAATCAGAACATTCCAATAATCCGGCACCCCCTAGTTTTTAATAGAGCCGGATTAGTGAGACTCTCTCGGCATATATTTGTAGTCGCCTCCTCTTGGAAAGCAATGGCAACCTACCAAGACTATAATTGCCCTAGTCAACCTCTCCAAACTAGCCGTTCGGAACTGGCGTTAAAAAGTAGGTTCCGTATATCTGTGTAAAAACAACTAAACACACTCAGCACAGGTATATGTAGAGGCGCCGACGCCCGTTTCGGGCATGGCACTCTAGGAAGAAGTTAAACAATATAATACTAAAAAAAGGTTGTCCTCGTAAAGGGGTGAATGTCCATTACAGAATGCATTTTTCGACTTATCATCATAATTCCTTTAAATAAATCTTTATTACTCGACCTGCTTAGAGGCACAGGTCCTCGGTTGCTAGGTCAACAAAACATCAATACAAATTAACTACAGAAATTAATAAACATAAATACAAATGAATTAAATATTTTTTATAAATAGACAATAGTACATATTGTCTTGGTCTTATTGTCTATTTATAAAAATATTTATTATCTTAATGTTGCTTTCTAAATTTTAGAGAAAGCAACTTTTTTTTTCTTTTTTTGAAAATTTGAACCATTGAAAACGTTTGGTTTTTTAAATAAATGTGTTTTGGATTATTTTTATAAATATATATTTTTAATAAATATATATTCCTTTACATGTAAGTATGTTTATTGAACAGATAGGACAACTTAATTGATTTCTCCTTCTATATTTAAGAATACATTTCCTTTCGTTATAGTCAAAGACTGTAAACTCATGATTTCCTCATTATTCGTTCAACGTTCTTATCACAATTTTAGTAGATTTTTTAGGCTGTTTTATTTCCAAAATTTCTCAAAAACGACTCAAATGGCTTTAATAAAATGTGAACCGCGATTGGAATTAGGTGTACATCGTCTTTGGAATTCATTAGATAATCTATTGTCTTCTTGGAAATGAAAGTGGAAGTGGAAGTAGGTGTACACGATTTTAGGTCGCGGTTCACCCCTCGATAAAATGTATATAAGTCCATTTAACCTATAAGGTCTAGAAAAAGGTCTTAGATAAATGCTAGAAAAATGATTTTATCGAATATTAATAACTCAAATTATGCAGCTGCATCTTAATTGAATCAGTTAAGATTTCATTTAGATTTAAAAATTAAATAATAACAAAAATGTTTATTAAATATTTTCTTACCTGAAATTGTCTTTTCAATGGAGAAATCCAAATTCTTAAGCAAGGCAACATTCTGTTCAGAGATCTATTTTATTAGTGAAAGCCATTCAAAAAATATATTTTTAAACTCAACTCCTTATCACAGTTCAAACAGTTATCTCTAAAAAATAACCTTAGGTCAGTAGGGGCAAAAAATAACAATAGTGAAGATGGAATTATTAGAAATATCTGTAAAATAATTATTCAAGATTGAGGAGTTAGTGTATATATATGGTAATTTTGAAAATAATTCTCTATTTTTTTATTTATATGTAAAAATTATGTATAGAATTTTGAAATTAAATAGGAAAGATTCTGATATCTGAGATTTGTTTTGATTAATAGAGAAAAATTAAAAATTAAAATCCATGGATATAATATACATATTTTTTGTTTGAAAGATGATTTTGTGAACTTTAATTTGAAATGAAAATAATTATATAAAAATTTTATAAAGAGAATCATATTCATTAAATTTTTGCTATTTTCAAATATCTTTTAAATATGTATTTCTTAAAGAAATAAAATGATTTAACTTGTTTAATATAAAAAATGTTATATATTTTATAACTTACCATGTTTTTTTTGTACAAATCAATATTCTTTTTAATTACTTTATAATAATTACTAACGTAAGAAAATGCGAATGACAGTTTGACAAATGGATTTTAAATCATAGTGAGTATCAAATGGTTCGTCTCGGAGAACAGAGATGGCAGCACGTTCCGATTTAAATTTTCCTATTTAAATGATTCTAGGTGAGTAAGGTATCCTGTTTGTATTATTTTAAAGCCTCATTGATACAAAGGGGGACCATTATCAACTTGAGTGAGAATTTGTAGAAAAAATAAAATATTATTTTTCAAAAACTAAACGCATTTTAAATAGTAGATTTTATATAGATTTAAATGAGTATAATTTCGATGGAATATCTCGAAAAAAATCACTTTATTAAGGCTCTCAAAAAAAAAAATGATACAAAGAGTGGACCTTTATTAACTTGATTCAGAATTTATAGAAAAAATAAGATATTATTTTATTATATTAGACAGAAAAAATTTCGTGGGGGGGGAGGGGGGGTTGCTACCCACCTACGGGTTAAGTGGAGTATGGATAAACTCCTAGGAATAGGAGACATTACCTCCCTAATGCCCAGATTATTTTTTTATATTTATTAAATTTTTATCGAACGTTTTATTTATATCCTGTAAACTTTCGATCTTTACATCAACGTTTCGGAGGATTTAATATCGTAACCCCACCCGAACCCCCTTATCGAAATACTAAATCCTTACAAGGGGCTTAAAATTAACCCAAGAGCTCTCAATTTTAATCTGTGACCCAAAGCAATACAAGTTTCCCATCTAAATAACAATGGGTTTTTGGCATTGAATGATCAATTTTTTATTCGGGCCTAAGTAATAGTTCAAAAATTTGAAACTGTAGAGTTTATCCTTATAATAGTTGCTATCCTTTGAAATTTTTACAGATTTTTAGCAATTATAATTTTGGATTTACAGATAGATAAAATACTGCTATATCTTAGTGTTACTAAGTTATAAGCTCCAAAAATATAATAGCTAAAAATCTGTAAAAATTTTGAGAGATAACTACTATTATAAGGAAGAAGTCTACAGAGATTCAAATTTTTGGAACCATTACTTTGACAAACTCCATGTTATTTCGATGAGAATCTTACATCGCTGGGGGACAGGTTATAATTGAGATAAAGAATTGAAACTTGGGGGATATTTTTTTAAATTTATTTAGAACCATATGAGCCCTTGTCAGCGTAAAAATTCAAAAATCCCCAAAATAAGGACCACACTAATAGGTATTATATACTTTTCTCCATGAAATCGGCTGAAAAGTCGAGCAGTGATTTTCCGTATTCTAGACCTCGAGATAACATTTCGCATCTAAATTTTGTCTATAACATTAATCTTATTTTTAACCGACTTGAAAAAAGGAGGAGGTTCTCAATTAGACTGATTTTTTTTTTGTGTCTATGTTACTCGATTTATTCGCCAATTGTGAACCGATTTTGATGATTTTTTTGCATTGTGTTCGGTATAGTTTCCGATTGGTAAAAAACTAAATTTCATTGGTATTGGACCTTTTTTATATATGTTCAGTGTTCACCCATAACTTCTTTGTTTATGAACCTGTTTATTTTGTTGTTTATGTTTATTTGTTTTGTTTATATAATTATTTTATACCTTTTAGTGCATTTTATTAGATTTTTGAGTTCTAATTATTTTATTTGTTTCAATTAATTTTTTTGAAATCGGTTTTTTTCTCAAAAAATTATATTTATTCATATTTAAGGTTAAATTGATATATGTAAATTCAAAGCTACGAACAAGCATCAACTAAGATTATAATTTGAAAGATAAAAACTTTAAAAATATATACAAATAAGCTGACGTGTTTTGATGTGGCCATCTACTTGACTTTAGCATACAACCTGGCCCCTAAAATTATTTATATTCATGTAGGGGTTAGTTTTTGAATTTGTATACTTCTGGGGCCCGGCTGATTATGTATACAAAATTTGTTTGAGTTTGCTCAAATGGCCTAGATTTTTAATTTTTAATCCCCCTCCACCCCCTTAATTTTGAGTCGATATGCACCAAAATCTAATCAGCTCTTAATCTCAATGGACCAAAACTACGTGTGAAATTTGGTTTAGATATTCAAACTAGTTTTTGAGCTAGCTGGTCCACAAAAATTTGGTAACGCACAGACAACCAGACAGACATTTTGACAAAACAATTATTATCTCAAAAAATATAATTTTTTCGATGTTCACTTATTAGGGCTTTTTTTGTAGACCGAAATGCCATTTTTTTAATCAAAATAGTTTCACCCATTTTTTAGATATTTCGAAAGAAAGAAGGAAAAAACCACTTTTTTCATGCACGATTACAATACTTGACCATACCCTGTATCGTAAAATAAAAACTAAATACTCATAGCTTCAATCAACTAATGACGAAGCCTGACTGCGTGAATTTCAATTAACTTGTTGTGCAAATTTAAAATCTCATTATCCTGAATGTTCCATGATTCAAATGTACTATAACGACGAATGTCTTCTTCTTAGACTTAGTCTCTTAGTTCACCCTTCACATTACTTGTGACCTCTCATGTCAATGGAAAAGTAAGACACAAGATACCTTCCTAGCAGTTGCCCTCCGTTTGTTCCAAGTGGTTCATGCATTGAACTTGGCTGTCTGCCCTGATCTAGCGTCTAATCTATTTTACATTTTTACTTTACAATACAGGGTATGGTCAAGTATTGTAATCGTGCATGAAAAAAGTGTTTTTTTTCCTTCTTTTTCAAAATATCTAAAAAACGGCTAAAACTATTTCGATTAAAAAAATTGAGCGAAATCATGGAATTTAGGTCTACAAAAAAGCTTTAATAAGTCAACATGAAAAAATTATATTTTTCGAGATAATAATTGTTTTGTCAAAATCTCTGTTAGTTAGTTAGTCTGTGCGTTACCAAATTTGTGGACGAGCTAGCTCAAAAACTAGGGTGAATATCGAAACCAAATTTCACACGTAGCTTTGGTCCATTGAGATTGAGAGCTGATTAGATTTTGGTGCA
The DNA here is from genome assembly GCA_024734495.1 of Forficula auricularia. Taxonomy (NCBI): domain Eukaryota; kingdom Metazoa; phylum Arthropoda; class Insecta; order Dermaptera; family Forficulidae; genus Forficula; species Forficula auricularia. The sequence goes on along the minus strand of JALMQS010000153.1, from coordinate 23,765,646 downwards.
TATCGATCCAAAATTAAGGGGTCGTAGGGGGGGGGGGTTAAAAATTAAAAATCTAGGTCGTTTGAGCAAACTCAACCAAACTTTGTATACATAATCAGTGGACCCCAGAAGTCTAAAAATGCAAAATCTAACCGCCCAAAATGGGGGGGAGCGGAGGGTCAAAAAATGAAAATCTTGGCCATTTACCAAACTCAACCAAATTTTGTATGCATAATCAGTGGGTCCCAGGAGTCTAAAAATGCAAAAACTAACTCCCCCCCTACATGATTATAAATAATTTTATTAAATATTAAATATAAGTAAGGGGCCAGGTTGTATGGTAAAGTCAAGTGGATGGCCACATCAGAACGCGTCAGCCTAATTTTCTTTATGGCTATCTAAGGATTGTTCTTCATTCTAAGAAGATATTCAGCATGAGTTGATTAAATATATTTCATATAATCTATTAAAGAGAAATCAATGAGGTTGTCCTCTCCTTGAAGTTAATAAACATATAGATAGATAGATAAATAATTTCATTAACGGACCAGGGCTAATTAGCCCCATTAGACCTCAACGAATTTTACAATCATGTTTTGTTTTCCATATCTTATCTTATCTTATTATATTAAACGAGCAATTCTTGTATAATATATAGTACCTGGAGCCACTGAGCGATGTACGGTAACATTTTACTTCAGGTAAAAACTATATATTAATATTATTTTTAATTTAAAATTCTGATAAAAATACAAATATATATAGTACACTGTATATAGTATATATGGACTCCCCCGATACCCCCCGAACCCCCTCCCCCTAAAACCCCGCACTTCGCCCCCACTACTGCACCACACCTCCTGCACCCCCAGCCCCACCCCCGCACCCAATTTTTATCAAGAATTTTGAAATTAAAAATAATATTAATATATAACTTTTAACTGAAGCAAAAAGTTGCCGAGCTGTTGTATTTATAGCTCGTTATAATAATAAAAAAAATAATCGTATAGGATCTGAAATAAAAACATAAAATTAAATAAGATTTGTTTCCAACTTTTATAAAAAAAAGCCACTTCAACCACTTTATTTGTAAACACACCTGTTTTCTTATGAATCCACCTGTAATGTTATGATTTAGACACCTGTTGATTAAAAAAAATTCCTAATTTTAACATAATATAATAATATTTGTTATAACCTATTAGTGTGTTTTTAAAATTAAAAAAACAATTAATAAATAAAAGATAATTGAAAAAAAATGTAAACAAACTTTTTTGTTGAGATTTTCACTTATCAATAATTACTAAAATTAAGAAAAGATCAATTAAGATGAAATTTGTCGAGGTCCAGACCTAGACAGATCGTTTTCTCATCCTCAAAACTTGTTAATAGAGTTGGTTTCATCAAAATCGGTACAGCCGTTTTCAAAATAGAACTAAGATACAAATATATATATATATATATATAATTTTAGGGGCCAGGTTGTATGGTAAAGTCAAGTGGATGGCCACATCAGAACACGTCAGCTTATTTTTAATTTAAAATTCTGATAAAAATACAAATATATATAGTACACTATATATAGTATATATGGACCCCCCGATACCCCCCCCCGAACCCCCTCCCCCTAAAACCTCGGACTTCGCGCCCCCCCCCCAAACCCCAGCGCACCCCACCTCCTGCACCCCACACTTCCACCCCAACCCCGCACCTGGCCCCCACTACTGCACCCCCAGCCCCACCCCCGCACCCATATATATATATATATATATGGTATATACAATTTTTGCTCGTTTAATAAGAGTAGATAGATATTAAATAACTTATTTTTTCTAAAATTCTAATAAATTTTTTCGAAAGAAAATCCTAGTTTAAACTGTATAATTCAAACAGTAGATTCTGAGTGACGTTATATAATATAAAATTAAATTTTTTATCACTTGACGGTTCTTAAAAAAAAAAAAAAAAAAATGAGCTTCCGAAAATGTAAATTCGGCCCACTGTAAAACTGTCTTCGAATTAACATCAATAAATTGAAAATCCATATGTAGCATAGTTAATGAATGACCTTATAAACCTATCTATGAATTTATGTTTGGTATATAAAATGAATGACTGTTCCATGTCCTTTGATAATAAAATGTTTTATCCCTGTAGTTAGTTAATTTAATATTCTAAAACGGGATATTTGATATTAAATTTTCCTTCCTCTTCTCATAGAAGGCGACAATCGCATATTCAATTCTAATATTATAAAAAATAAACAAAAACAGTTGTTACCTACTAGGACAAACATACTGGGAGTTCCGTGTATAGCTATAAATTAACAAATTAAGTATGATGAATACCGAGGGGTGATCCGCGATCGGAAGTAGGTGTACACCTCTTTGGAAGTATTTTAAAAAGTACTTTGAAATTTTTGGAATTACTTGGAAATATTTGGAATTACTTGGAAATATTTGGAAGTACTTGGAAATATTTGGAAGTACAAGTGGAAGTAGGTGCTCAGCATATTAGGTGGCGGTTCACCCCTCAATCAATACCAATTATTGAAAAATTATTTTCAAAGACTCTGTAACTCTCTGTAATTTTATAATAGGTGTACAAATATGTTTTCAAAAAAAAAGGTGGGGTCGAAAATGAAAATTCTAGTCCTTTCGACCAAACCCAACCAAATTTTGTATATATATTCTGTGGACCCCTAGAAATGCAAAAACTAACCACACAAAATGGGGCGAGGCTCAAAAATGAAAATTCTAGCCCTTTCGACCAAACTCAATCAAATTCTTTATACATAGTTTCGTCGAAAGGACTAGAATTTTAATTTTTGACGCTCCCTTCCATTTTGGGTGGTTAGTTTTTGCATTTCTAGCCTTCTGGAGGCTCACAGAATATGTATACAAAATTTGGTTGAGTTTGGTCGAAAGGAATAGAATATTCATTTTTGACCCCCCCCCTCTTTTTTTTTTTGTGTGTGTTTAATGTTTAAATTTTTTTTATTTATTTTATGTTCTTTTCAAAAATATATTCATTTTTTTTCTAGTTCAATTTTTGCATTTTTTATACCTCTTCAAAATGTGGGAGATCTTCATACCCCACCCTGCATAATAAATTGCCTGCCTTCCGGGCCTACTGAGTATATTTTAGCCTAATTCTTCTTAATTACTTCTTTACAATATGCTCCAGTACCGGATAAGAAATTTGTTTTATTTTCGATACTATAAAAATGGAACCCTCCCAAAAATAATACGATTTTTTATTTCAGGTATAATGAAAATACATACAGTTAATTTATGAATTACTATTTAGTATGCTCTGACGGACAGACATCCAAGACATTTTAGCAACACTAATAAAACTCCGTTATACAAAACCTTAAAAATAATTTTTATAAAAAATAAAAATAAAACCGACTTCAAAAAACAAATAAAATACACTAAAAGGTATAAAATAATTATCTTATTTAGTTACAACTAAACGACGAAATATTAAAATGAAATTATTTTTTTGAAGTCGGTGCCAAACAAACTATACCTATAAGCGAGAGTACCCGCCAAACGTACTAAGTAACCCCATAAAAACCTTTCTTCTTCCTCTTTTCACGATGGAGGGACCAACCCAGGCCTTTAGGGGATGTACCTTTTTGGTGTAACTCCTTCTCTCATCATTTTCATTAAAAAAAAGTAAGATCCGTCGAGTGTGATACATAAAATATATGTGTTTGGCACCGACTTCAAAAAGTAATTTCATGTTAATATTTTATCGTTTAGTTGTAACTAAATAAGATAATTATTTTATAACTTTTTGTGTATTTTATTTTATTTTTGAGTTTTATTATTTTATTTGTTGCATTTAATTTTTTTCAATTCGGTATTATTTTTTTATAAAAATTATTTGTATTTTTCTCTTTTTAGTGATGTTATTAATAGTGACTTAATATAATACCTTGCATGCATCCCGTAAGAGAAAGCGTCGGGCGAATTAATCAGAAAATGATAATAAAATTCAATTAATAAATATAGAAATTCTCTCGAAACGTTTGCGGGTTTTAAATGAATGTTTTAAGATTTTTTTATTATAATTTCGATTATTTGGTCATAAGAATTGGAGATTTACGTTATTTCGTCATTGATCATATCTTTAGAACTTGACAAAATTAATATGGTACCACTCCTAAGGGACCCTCTTTCCAATAAAAAAAGAATCATTAAAATCGGTTCATAAACAAAGAAGTTATGCCTGAACAAACATATCAAAAAAGGTCCAATACCAATGAAAAAAAAACGGGACCAATCGGAAGCTAGACTGAACCCAATGCAAAAAACTCATCAAAATCAGTTGACAATTGGCGGAGATATGAGGTAACAAAAAAAAAAAAAAATCAGTCGAACTAAGAACTCCTCCTTTTTTGAAGTCGGTTTTTTGATTTCCGTCCAATAATATAAAAATCTTATATTTCTACTACAAGAACAGCTTTGTCTAACCGTTGAGTTGTCTGTCTGGCTAGTGCAATTTTATTTCAATAAGGTCTCTATGTTATTAAAGAGAAAAATCTAGTATTATTTTATTGCAGTTAACTTTTCGAATTGTTAATTTCCAACGTCAATATGGAAAACCAATCCATTCAGACTTGTCAGGTGTTTGGCCAGACGTTTCTTTTTCGTTTTTATTTACACAAGTAAAATAGAATATACAAAGATAAACCGCTAGTTCTAGAATCCTCGTTATACCTACTATTTTCCATATATATACAAGAAACATCATAAACACCCTCATTAAATTTTAATAACTTAAATAAATAATTATTGAGACAGGTTCTTTAAATATGAATCGTGTAATTTATGAAATATCTTTCTAAATATAAATAAAATTATGTTGAAAAAATGTATCACAATTTTATAAAATTAAGTTGCTATTATTTGGTTAGTGAACTACTGAAATAGTTGTTTTTTAAAGTGGGGGCTTAAAATATTATTAAATTTTAAATGGTTTTGTTCAAGTACCGCCAGATTTGTTATATTATATATTATAAAATATATAATTCATTATAAAAAGCGGCTAAGTGCGAGTCTTAGACGTGCTTCTACTATTAAGTTCAAGTGCAGCCATAATGACAAATAAGTTTGTCGGAAAAGGACTAAATTACAAGATAACTTGTTTAAAAGGCTTTTAGAGCATGTTTTAAAATCAGATGGTCGTTTTTGTAGTAAACCTACACTAGTTTACACTAAAAAACAGTTTAAGCGTCTGAGCGTCTAACACGCTTAAAAGGCCTACACTTAAACATGATATTACTAAATTAATATAGTGAATTTAAAGTAATTTTTATAAAAATATTCGCAATAAAATTTTTAAATATTATCTATTTATATTTCATTTTTTTGAAAAACTCAAAAAAATTAATATGAACAATTTAGACTCTTTCTTAATTATTTCATTATAAGAATCCAGAATTAAATAGATACCTTACCTTAACAGCCAACGTCTCCTGCATGTACCTGGAATACTCTGACCACACAGGAACACACTGACACTCTCGCACAAGAATAAATATACTCGGGATATATTTCGATTTCTAAGGAAAAAGATTTGTGAACACACGGATTAAATTTAGATAGGATTAGTGATAGGACACGATTTTTTTTAAATCTATCCAAATAATTAATATAAGGGATGAAGTGTTGTTTAGACGGGAAGGGTTGTTTATTAGTGATAGGTGGAGTCAGATGAGAGGGTGGATGAAGGTGGGGGAGGCCGCCACTGCATGAGACTCACTGCCAAATCTCCCTCTCCCCCCCTTATATACCTTACTGTCCCTAACTCCCCCCCTATACCCCCACCACTGTCCCTTCACCCCTATCTCCTTATATACCCATCCCATTGTCCTATCTCCCCCCTCAATTACCCCCCATTGACCTTATCTCTCTCTCTCTCCCTTATATACCATTCGAGAGCAATTAGTGCAAGCTATTCTTAACTTATCTTCCGAGATAATCTTAATCGGATTAGCAATGTACGTCATACTATTTTTACTAATCGCCACTAATTACTTAACCGTGATTACAGCATACCATTCGACTACTAAATAGTTAACCGTGTTTAAAACTTAACACTCGACTTTCACTTATCACTACTATTATTTAAGTGATAGTCGAATGTTATCCACTAAACACGACTAAATAATTAGCAGATGTAACTTTTGTTATAATTTTTTTTTTTTAATTTAACGCGCGCGGGAACCCACACCCCATAAAATGAATTAGTATTTAATTTTACCGGAGTCGGACTACTAAAATTATCAGTAGTCGGATAAATAAGTTATTATAAATTATTATTAAAAATTATAAATAAATTAAAAAATGTATTTTCCCAGCAGAAGAAACACTCTTTTATTGTTTCCTTTAATTTTTAAAAATTCTACTACTCTAGGTAAAAAAAAACTTTCAATTGTATTATCGAAATTTTAAAAAACAGAAAATGTGATTTGCTTGACATTAAATTATTTTTACTTTTTAATCTAGAAAATTTATTTTTTAATATTCTGGATAATTTGTCAATCTATCCGAAAGATTCAGTTCTTCTCTAACGGGAATAACAGTGATAAAAATTTTTTTAACTTAAATTGATTCACTAGCCTATTTTACACAGATATCAGACGTCATTGATGACACAAGTAGATTTTGTTAACAAACAAACCAATAACTATCTACTGGAGTTAAAAATGTATACTGATAATGTGTTGTTCAAAGCTTTGGAGAAAATTTTAAAATTTTCCCAAAAGTAACAAACAATCTGGACTAAAATTTATAAAATTTCATTTTTTTTTCTTCTTCACTTGTCTATAACTAATAATAATGAATCATTAATTATTTATAGAGAACACACCTTCATGGTCAATTTTCTAATTGTTTATTCTTTTTAGAAAGGGAGGTGAGATTTCTTTGATGAAAGCGAGACTTTATTAGGAAAAATGATCAATAATTCATTTCATTGTCATCATTAAAATAATAGTAATTGAGGTCTATGAAAGTGATTTTTTTTGTTTAAACATTTTATTTCAATTATTTATTTAATGCATTTTTTTACCTGTTTCGAAATTTCTCTTAGTGTGGATCTTTAATTTACAGGGATTTTTTTTCAGGGTCAAAAAATATAAAATCAAACAAAAATTTTCACTATAGAAAAATTGTTAAAAAAAGAGTGCATATTATTTTTAAAACATTCAGAATTAATCTTAACAAATCATTAGTATAATTATAGTAGAAAGTAGAGTATTTCTCGTTTGATTTTCTAAAATTTTAGGCAATCGTTAAAAACAGCTATGATCAATCTAAAATATTTCTCAAGCCACTTCTTTGCAGTGACGTACCTAGAACGTTTGCTGCCTGGGGGGGGGGGGGGTCTCCAATTTTCCACCCTTTCTAAGTCAATCAAATGGTGGTTTTTATAAATTAAATAATAATAATCATAAATAAATAATTGTAATTGATACAAACTTTAGGTGGGAACTTTTTTACCATTGGATGCCTATTTAAATTAGGCGGTATTAAAGGAGGCCGCATAAGTTGATATACCTATAAATGCAACTTTTATAAAAAAAATATACTTTTTTTAAAGGCAACAAGAAACTTACGGAGGTCGCAGGCTCCCTACCTATGAGACAAAACTTTCTTTTTTTTAATCATATTGATGTGAGAAGGAGATACCAGAAGGTGCATCCCCTAAAGGCCTGTATGGGATGGTCCCTCCATCGTGAAAAGAACAGAGTAGAAGGAAAGAAGCCGGGATCACAAGCCAAGTATCAGAAAGTTAGATACAATCCAATTTACCAAGTTTTTTAAGGGCTTCGAGCAGTGGTAAATTCTCCTTGCGATAAATTAGATTAAATTTATCTCCCACTTAATTTAGACACTTATACCTAATTTACAAAAAAAATTACCATTAAATATTTTTTATTTTATATTTATAAATAAACAATTTCATTTCTTTTGGATACTTGATGACGAGGAAAAATATTCGAAATCATATAGTAATTCATAATTCGTGGAAATCGAATAGAAAACTTATGAAGTGAACAAGTTGTTTTTTACAACTATAACTAAATATAAAAAATGCCGCCCCAAAATATGTGCCCGCTACGGACCACACCCTCCGCCCCCCTAGGTACGCCTCTGCTTCTTTGTAATGCGAATTATGCTTTAATGCAGTGTTCCGCAAACTTTTTGTGTTCAAAGTACACCTACCAAATCAAGAAATTTTAGAGGTACACCAAAGAAAAAAAAATCAATGTTTATTTAATATTTATTTATTATTAAAATCAATATAATATGAAAAGATGTTTAATGAGAAATGTGAGCCTGCTTAATTGAGCACAGGGGATCAAAATGTGGACCAATCGTTGATAAGACTCTCATCTCTTGGTGCTCGCATAACTCTCAGCTTTGTCTAGGTCAATTATCTTCACAAAACTTGACATTTTTCCGCGGTACACCAACTAATGACCACGGTACACCAGTGTGCCGAGGCACACACTTTGCGAAATACTCCTTTAATGTACCCAACAAATTTCAGGGTTTCATAAAAAACAAAACGTCTCTAATATTAATAATAATCTCTTTTGGTTATTAAAAGTACCTACATATAATACATAAATCATTTATTTATAAAAAAAAGTCCCTAAAATAATGGTCTTTGTCAGAAGATCTGTTTTGAAGAGTCAAAAAAAAAATATTTCACTACCAGACGTTGGTCATTTATTAAATTTATTGACCTGGGACCTCCTGTACTCAACTGCATATTTTGGAACGAATATTATCTCTGGCACTATAAAATAGGCAAAACTAGAGCTAATTTATACAAATTTTGTCTGTTACATAATCTATTGACGTAATGCAAGAAAAAACTAGTATATACAGGGTGTTTCAGGAGGAATAGTAAATATTTTAGGTGGTGGTAGTATAGACGAATTGCAATAAAAAATGACATATAACATGTGTCCAATTTTTATTGAGTACAGAGACACAGCTGAGTTCAATGCATTTTCGTTTCGTGACATGGTACACCGGTTGCTATGGGCGTATTTCTCGAATGTCAGCAGTAGAGTATTGATGTTCAAATTGTGAAGTTGTGCTTTAGTTTACATTGAAGTTTTCATTGTGATTTGTTGGCCAAGTCTACTGTACTGTAGCGTGTAAACATGGCGCACGTATTTACACATGCTGAGTATGCTTATATTGGGTTACATACTAACAGCTGTAAAAATTGGACACATGTTATATGGCATTTTTTATTGCAATTCTTCTATACTACCACCTCGTAAAATATTTAGTATTCCTCCTGAAACACCCTGAATATATTTTGACGTAGAATACCTCTTTTCACCCAAAAATATGGGCAGATAGGCATTTCCTGGTTCCGCTGGGAAACAAAAGCTGTCAGAATTTCTAATGCAGTAACTCACTATCAGGCAAAGTCGAATGATAATGTTAATTAGTACCTACTAAGGCGATTGTATTATACAAACCAGTTTCATTTTAAAAAAATGTTTGAGATTTTATACGTGCCAGTGGATGAACACCATTAATTAAAAGGCTTAGATTTCTGTCATTTTACGTTGCGTAACACCCTGATTATATCCGCTCCCAATCAGAGTCCTCTTCCTAAGCACGTGCAAAAAATCAGGTAAACACAAGAGGTAGGTCAGCATTGGAGAGGCAACAAATTAGAAGTTGGTACAAAATAATTTATAAAATATAATAGGTATATTAAATATTTTTCCTTGGAGACTGATAGATATTTAGTAAAACTGAGAATCGAATGGAAGGCAGTTCAAGGAAAAATAAAAAGATTATTCCTAATAAAATAATATTTAATGAAAAGTTTTCATTTTGCAACTTTTGAAACATCGGTTTCGGAAGATTTTACCTCCTTCTTCAGGGTTCAAAGGGTCAATGAATGAAGTATGTAATCATTTTTTTTCCGGAAAAAGAAGACAAGAAAGAAAACTATAACATGCTTCATTCATTGACCATTTGAATCCCGAAAGAGGGAAGATACTCAAAAATTAACAGCTATTAAAAATCTGGAGCTTATAACACTGCCCAACAATGAAAATGTCTTTGCTCAAAAATACCTGATTCTTATGTGTTTCCACCTGCTGAATTTAAAAATCACCTTAAAAATTACCAATTAGCTCTTTTTTTGGAGATATTATAGGTCAAAACGACGAAAAAGGCAATTTTGACATATTTTCCAGTGCCATTAGATATTAAACAAAAATATTTGAGATCACAATATTTTGTTGAAGTAATAGAAAACAGCTTCCCCTTTGATTTTCAAATTACGCCTTGTTTTTATCTCAATTAGAACTCGAGTTATAACTAAAAAACTAAAACTACGTGATTATAAAGGATAATAAACATTGAATAAAAGATTTCACTGTCGATGGTAACAGAATTGTTTTTATTTTAGGTTAAAAATAAAATAAAATGAGAGAGTCTTCTGTTTTTTAAATAAAATAATTTTTAATTATTTCTAGAGACTATAGTTTCGAAGGCATAGCCTTCATCATCAGTCTATCACAAATATTTCAAATTAGTTACAAATTAAGATTTATACATAGAAAATTTGAAAAATATATAATGCTATATATAATGCTATATACATATAAGGCTATGCCTTCGAAACTATAGTCTCTAGAAATAATTAAAAATTATTTTATTTAAAAAACAGAAGACTCTCTCATTTTATTTTATTTTTAACCTAAGATAATAAACATATTTAAAAACACATGGTCTTACTTTTTTAGTTATAACTCGAGTTCTATTTGAGTTACAAACAAGTGGTAATTTGAAAATCAAAGAGGAAGCTGTTTTCTATTACGTCAACACAATTTTTTATTTCAAATATTGCTGTTTAATATCTAATGGGACTCGAAAATAGGTCAAAATGGCCTTTTTCGTCGTTTATTATTATTTTAACCACTACAAAAGCAAACTTTATACGGAATATAGGTACTTTTCCTTTATTTTGGTGAACAATGAATAGAAAAATCATGAAATAAACTTTAGGACAAGTAAATTTTTTTTGTAGAGTTGTGTAATTATTCGAAACTGACTCTTAAATCTTTGGCAACAGATTGACTGGTGTTATTGTTCATTAGTTTTCTAGAAAGACGTTTTTTAAGGTGCAGTTAAGTTAGAGAGAGAATTGCCTAAGACAAGACTACTTCCAATGGCATTTAAACTACAAAAAATAAATAACAACAAGCAATTATCATGTAGAAAACAGAGTTTTTAAATTAATAAATTTTTTGATATACCTATAATAGCTCTTTTGGTTTTCATTATCCGAGACAGTTGCAAAATTCGATCATTTTCAAGTTTATTTTCTTGAAATTTTAATAGTTTTTAAAACTATAAAAAATTGTGGATGTAAACAATCTTAGTCTTTGAATTTCTTGTATGTAGATCCCTACAAAATGCTGTATCTCTACAGGACACGTCATTTTTTGTGTTGAGGCCCAAAGCATTAAAAAAAAAAAAAAAATTAAGAAGCAACCTTAACAGGAAAATGTCAAGTACAGTTCTATGATCGACATAGTTAAAGATACAAACTAACTAATCACTATAATTTTATGCTTTAATCAATGATTGATAATGCTCGAGGCTAATGGACACGTTTGAGTCAATATTATTATAGACAAAGTTCTCATAGTTAATTTTTAAATATAGATAATTTATTATAAATTTACACTTACTATAGGTATAATAATAATCTTAATTTTCTTCAGAGACTCTCCTACATTCAGAAAATTAATTAATTGTTATAATGAAAAGCTATTAAGATCATTGTCAAGATTTATAAGTAGTTGTAATTTGTATTTTTAAATATCTGTATTATGTTTATTAGTATAGTTAGTTATTGTTTTTTTTTATTAATTTTGTAGTTATATTTTATATTAATTTTATTATTTTTTTGTAATTTTATATTTTTTCCCCTTCTAATGTAATTTCTCATGTATGTAACATGCTATTTAATATTTATATTACTCAATGTAGTTGGCATGACCTTGAAGTCAAACCTAATTAAATAAAATTCAATTCATAAATATAGAATTTCTCTCGAAACGTTTGCGGGTTTTAAATGAACGTTTTAAGCTTATTTTTTTTATATATAAAAGATTTTATTTATTATAATTTCGACTATTTGCTCATAAGAATTGGATATTTATGTTAATTCGTCATTGATCATATTATCAGAACTTGACCAAATTAATATGGGACCATCTCTAAGGTACCCCCTTTCCAATAAAAAAAGAATCGTCGAAATCGGTCTACGAGGCAAAAAGTTCTCGCTGAACATACATAAAAATAAATAAATAGGTATCTTGACTACCTTGGAGCTATACTGATCCAAACGCAGAAAGAATCATTAAAATCGGTTCATAAACAAATAAGTTATACGTGAACATACCCAACAAAAAAGGTCCAATACCAATGAAATTTATATTTTTATCAATCGGAAACTAGACTGAACCCAATGCATATAAAATTATCAAAATCGGTTCACAATTGATGAAAAAATCGAATTGAGAACCTCCTTCTTTTTTGAAGTCGGTTAAAAATAAATACTAACATTTCAGTACCAGACGATTTTACTACTGACTTCCGTTCTTACGTTATCGTTGCTATTGAAATCAGATCTATAATCAATATAATTTTTAAGAAAAAAATAAAACCGACTTCAAAAAAATTAAATGCGACAAATAAAATACACTAAAAGGTATAAAATAATTATTAACTTATTTAGTTACAACTAAAATACGAAATATTAACATGAAATTACTTTTTGAAGTCGGTGCCAAACATATACATTTTATGAATCGCTCTCGACGGATCTTACTTAGTACATTGGTGGGTACGCTCGCTTATAGGTATAGTTTGTTTGGCATCGACTACAAAAAGTAATTTCATGTTAATATTTCGTAGTTTAGCTGTAACTAAATAAGTTAATAATTATTTTATACCTTTTAGTGTATTTTATTTGTCGCATTTAATTTTTTTGAAGTCGGTTTTATTTTTTTCTTAAAAATTATTTTTATTTTTCTCTTTTTAGTAATGTTATTAATAGTGATCATATCATCTGAACTTGACCAAATTAATATGGCACCATCCCTAAGATACCCCCTTTCCAATAAAAAAAGACTGTTCACTTGTTAAACGTTTTTACAAATTTGTATTCAGTTTTTATTTGAACTCCTGAAGATGGGCTAGTAACCCGAAATATATATCGAGCTAATCAAACTCAAAAAAAAAAAAAAAACATACATTTGTTTTAATATATTTACTTTTTGTGAAACTTAATCTAGAAAATTCTCCTCATAAGTTAAAAAAAGAATAATTGAATTCGGTTCATAAAGAAAGAAGTTAGGCCTGAACAAACCTAACAAAAAAGGTCTAATACCTATGGGAAATGGGACCAATCGGAAGGTAGACTGAACCCAATCCAAAAAATATTTCAAAATTGGTTCACAATTGGCGGAGATATGAGGTAACATAGGCAGAAAAAAAAAATTCAGTCGAATAGAGAACCTCCTTTTTTGAAGTCGGTTAAAAAGGCAAAGAAATTTTAGTTGGGATTTCACGTAATTGAAAGTTAAAATAAATAAATAAATTTGTCTTTCATTTACACGAATTTATTTCCATTAAATTGAAATAAAATTTCATCTTAGACCCACACCGCATTTTCAGTGTTATTTAAAATAATAAATAAAATATCACAAAAATGTTATAGCTAGTAAAACCTTTACTAAAATTCATTCTATTACCTTCTTAACTCTGGTAAAATAAATAAATGAAAAAGATTAATTCCGTTACATGACCCACAGGAATGATAAAAGATAATAATTAAGAAAAACACTCGCAGCTCATCAGTTCATTAAATTAAAAGTTTGTCTTTAATAAATTTATAACTCTTAGCCTCTTAGTATGCTAATTTGATTTTAAATGATTTCTCAAACAAATTCCAAACTGAGTGATCCCCGGTACTCATTCAAACAAAAAAAAGTAAAGAAAAAACATACAAATAAGCGGGTCAGTGGCTACAAATTACTTTAACAAGTAACTTTGTTTAGATAACTTTATCTCTTAAGAGCTGTTTAAGTTCATGAAATAGATTCTTTCCTAATACATTCATGTGTAATGAGTCCATATCCAACAGGTGACATTATTTCAATATTATCCAATGATTGTGTCATATTAATGAAAATCGCTAATTAATTATTTAAAATTAAATTATAAAATCTAGACAGAGATTCGTATCTTAAAGATATCTTTAAAGTAGATAATTTATAGATATTAGATACCTGTTAATAATATAATTTGATTCAAAGTAAATAAAATAAATAAATAAATTTATATATATATTAGGGTGGTCCTTATTTTAGATATTTTCGAATTTTTACGTTGTCAGAGGCTCATATGGTTCGAAATAAATAAATAAAAATATCCCCAAAGTTTCAAGTCTTTATCTCAATTTTAACCTTTGCCCCTTAGAGATGCAATTTTCCCATCTAAATAACATAGGGTTTTGGCATTGAACGATCAATTTTTTATTCCGGCCAAAGTAATGGTTCAAAAAATTAGAAACACTGTAAACTTTATCCTTATAATAGTAGCTATCTTTCAGAATTTTTACAGATTTTTAACTATTATAATTTTGGAGTCAATAATTTACTAACCCTAAGATATAGCAGTATTTTATCTAGCTGTAACTCCAAAATTATAATAGATAAAAATCTGTATAAATTCTGAAGAATAGCTACTATTATAAGGATAAATCCTACAGAGTTTCAAATATTTTGAACCATTGCTTTGGCCGGAATAAAATATTGATATTTCAATGCCAAAAAACCCATGTTGAGAGATAGAGACTTGAATTTTTTATTTTTTTCGAAGCTTGTGAGCCTTTGTCAGCATAAAAATTCGAAAATAACCAAAATAAGGACCATCCTAATATATATTCGAAGGGAAAGTGAAAATTTAACACTGATGTGGAGTTAATTACTAAAAACCTGTCAGCCAAATTTCAGCTAACTAGCTACTCCCGTTCGATATATATGTATAGTAAAAATTCGGATTTTTCTAATCTTCTCCATTTAAACCGGGAATTCTAAAAAAGTAGAAAAACAAAATTCTAATGAATTCTGCGTTTTGGAAACTAAACCATTTCGGCACCAGAATGAACATTCTATTAGTTTTTCTTGTTGATATACTAGACAGAAAAAATAATACTTGATTAAAAAAAAATTCTCTATGTTTCAAACATTTCTAAACGATAAGGGGAAAATGAAAATTTTCCTGTGAATTCAATTTTTTGAGCCGGCCAGTAGGCTTCTCTTGCTGACCGTACCGAGTAAAATAAAAGTTGACTAAATACTATAGTCTTATTAGGTTAGTTCTAAAAAAATTTATTTTTTTATCAATTATTTTAAGGTGTGGTAAATGCAGGACCGTATTTCTAAATAGTCTAAGTAGACTGTAGTCTAGAGCGGCAAATTTTCAGGGGCGGCAGTTTGGCAATTTATTCAAAAGCTAAAATCAAGTATTTCAGACGTTAATAATATTTTTTGTACGAATTTAAGAATACATGTTACTTAAAAATATGTTTTAGTCCTTCTACATAGCTTACTTTCTAAAACTAATAATACAAATTCACAACACGTAATCTTGTATTATAACTGTCTTGTAGTACAATCTAAAAAAACAAATAGATAGCTAATTTGATTATATAATTTATTAATTGGTTGGGGAGTGGGTGAGTACCTTTTGACATCTGTAATTAATAATAACTCACTGACTTGCCTATTGTGAGGTCCCACAGTTTCCACTGAGGAAGAGATGCCGAAAGCGCTCTCGAAATATTTGGATTAACCATTTGAATAATAAAATAAATTACTGGAAAGAAGCAATTCAATTTATTTATCCTTTAACAATAAAAAAAATAACTTATTATATAAACTATTAAAATTTTAGTTTTATCTAAACTAAATGAACTTTATGTTTAAAAAAGATGAAAATGCCAATGAACTCTAGGCTTTTGTTTTATAAAACAAATGTATTAAGGAAATATAAACTATTGAGGGGGCGACAAATGGACTTTAGCCTAATTTTTTTAGAGCAGTTTAATTAATTAAAGTTTCATTTAAAGAAATAAATTAAAAATGTCATTAAAGATTACCAATATCTCAAAGTTGCAAATGAGAGAGATAAAGAGTTCCCTTTAATAGAGTATATGTTTCTACTAGGAAATAAAACTATCAAAAGGTGTTATTATATCATTAGTGACAAAATGATCAAAAAAGGAAGTGATAGTTTTGTAACCCGTTAAGATCAAGAGGTCTCACTCAGTTAAAAAGCCCTGGTTTGATCAATCCTAGTTCTTATATCCGTTTGATAAGGAATTTTGATAAGAAATCGGTTGATAAGAAAAAAACTTTAGGTTGTTGAGTTGATAATTCATTAGATTGTTATATTAGTTGAAAATTGAAACCACCTAGATAAGTTCTTATTGCAATAAAAATTTAAAATTGGTAGAAGAGAATATATTTAATGTGAAATATCTCATTTTGACTGTTATATCCGAAATTCCTTAACTTATAAGCATTTATGTATTTAAACGAAAAATTTTAATTCAGCTAATTCCGATGGGCATTAAAATAAAAAAATTAATATAAAAGATTAATAAAAAATGGAAGATAGCAAGAGAAAATAATATTTATTGAATATATACTAGGTTTAGAAAAGAATATTGGACATATTGGGCGTTAAGGTGACCTACTTCAGAAATGGGTCAACTCTGGGTCATATTCGTTCATAGCTCAAAATGTTACTGCCTATAGACATAGACTAGCACAATTCTGTAAAATGGACAAAAGAGGAAAGTTGGAATCTTTTATTTTCCTCGTATATTTCATATTTAAATAAAATACCGCTGTCTCTTGGAGCTTATAAAATACTCTAATTATACCATAATACGATGAGACCCTCCAAGCTGCCGACTTGAGTTTGTGGAGTATTAATTTTGTAGATAAATACTAAATAGTCTCTGAATAACCTTTGTCAGAAAAAAAGTATTATTTTTAAATTGAAAGGTTATTTTAGTCACAAACTAATAAAGGAGAATAATTTTGGTTAATTATTATTATTTATTTGCAACGAAATTTTCTCTGGAGAGAGACGAACTGGTATAAATTTTAATTGAATGTAATGGAAGGCAGCCCAGAGGTAGTGAGGAAAGAAAAAATTAACACATATCAAAAAAGGTGTAATTTATTGGAATACTTCCTCCTTTCCTTTCAAACCGACGTTTCGGAGGATTTTTCCCTCCTTCTTCAGGGTTTCAAAGGGTCAATGAATTAAGAAAAGGAGGAAAAAAATGTTTTTCTATGCCTTTGTTAAAAATGAAGAAAGTTTTTGAACACTACTGTGGAGAGAAGAAGGAAACATTTTATTTGTTTCATTCATTGACCCTTTGAAACCCTGAAGAAGGAGGGAAAAATCCTCCGAAACGTCGGTTTGAAAGGAAAGGAGGAAGGATTCCAATAAATTACACCTTTTTTGATATGTGTTAATTTTTTCTTTCCTCACTACCTCTGGGCTGCCTTCCATTACATTCAATTATTATTTATTTTATTCCAGGGAACAGCGAAATTTTTAAATAATTATATTTAATAGTCTGATAGTTGACATACATATTGAGAACTATTTAATTATTTTGAAATAGTTCATGATATGTAGAATCAACGATTTATCTATTAAATATAATTATTTAAAAATTTCGCGGTTCTCTTGAATTAAAAACAAATTAAAACTAAAGTTTAAAAAAGTATATTTATTTTATTGTTTAGTGTTTTACTGTTTAGTGAAACAATAAAATAAATAATAATAATTAACTAAAATTCTTTTATTAGTTTGTGACTAAAAAAACCTTTCAAAATAAAAATAATTTAAAAATTAAGTCTCTTATTAAGTTCTGGAAGAATTTTATAACAGAAAAAAGTATCTATAATACATCCATGAATTTTATTTATGTTGACAAAAAAATAAATTTAAACGAATTGTCTTAGAATAAGGAAAGAAAACCTTGAAACGTATAATATAAATTATTAATTTTTATAAAAATTGAAACATAGAACCATAAAAATTAAAAGATATTTTATTTAAAAATGTAATATTTCTACAATTTTTAAATATAAAACAAAAAGTATACATAATTTAGTCTTCTTTCTCATTCGTGATACCATATTATGCCTATTCATATAGAAATTGCATACAAGATACATTTCAAAATTTTAAATCGTACTAAGAGGAAAGATTTAGATAAAAATAGAACAGGGGTGCCCACAGGGGGAGAGGTTAAGACACAGAGGGAGTCATTGAAATTTCTGGGGTGGGAGGGGTTGAAAATTTGTGCATTTAAGCTTTACATGTTAAAAATAAAAGCGGTCAAGTCATAGCTTCAACAAAAGGTAATAAAAAGCTCTTCTAATTCTTTAGAACTGAATAAAATGGGGGGTACTTTTCATGAAACTGCGGGGTGGGGGGGTCATGGAGCTAGGGGTGTGGGCAGCCCTGAACTAGAGTAAAATAAACTGATGTGGCCATCCCCTATCTTATATTTAATCTTTAATAAAATAATTTATAAACATTTACTAAAGAAACCTTCTCCCTTTATTTTGGACTTATTAGCAATTAATCAGAAAAGAACCTTAGTGTGTGTACTTTGGGAAAAAAATGATTTACTTAGTTACTAGTGAGTTATCTGTAGAGAGCGCAAATATAAAGATCATATCCAGCTTTCTATCTTTGTAGCTCTGTCTGGATACTCTTAATAAATATTTTTTTGGTTTTTATAAAATAATTAGTTTGAACGTAATATGGAAAAAATTACCTACGGTTTGTGAGTATCACTTGCACTTAGGCGCTTTTTTTTAATTAAAATTTTGTATAAGTTATTATAAATTGTTTATGTCGTTCTCTTAATGATATATTCAAAAAAATTGTTTTTATTCGTTTTATTTTAAAATTTTCGCGAATCCAGTTTTTTTGATCTTGAGTGTACAAATAGGTGTTGGGTAGTTATTATTAAGGTAAATCAAACTTAGACTTTGCAGCCTTTTTTTTAATTAATATTTTGTATACGTTATTATAAAATTGTTTATGGCGTTCTCATAATGATGTATTCAAACAAATTTATTCTTTTTATTTTTTTTATTTAAAAATTTTTGAGTATCCAGTTTATTTGATCTTGAGCGTACAAAGAGGGGTTGGATTAGTTATTATTAAGGTAAATCAAACTTGGTAATAGCAGTAATCGTATATTTTAGTTTATTTATTTTTTAAATCACACATTTTCATAATCATAATGATTAATGAATATATTTTCAGGGTGACCCAAAAAATATGAATAAAACAAATTTAATTTTAGTATTTATCTCTTATAGGAAAATAGGAGACGTATAATTCAACTGGCCCATTAGCTCAGTTGGTTAGAGCGTCGTGCTAATAACGCGAAGGTCGTGGGTTCGATCCCCCCATGGGCCAAATTTTTTTTTATTTGATTATTTATTTATTAATTAAAATGAATTTATATGGCAGTATTTTAATTTTTTCGAACAAATGTCTAATTATTTTAAATTTTTCTGTAATAAAATTTGAAATAAACTGCTACGTAGATAAGACTTTATCCGAGGAGTGAACCGTGATTGGAATTAGGTGTACATCGTCTTTGGAATTATTTGGAAATACTTTGGAATTCATTAGATAATCTATTGTCTTCCACTTGGAAATGAAAGTGGAAGTAGGTGTACAAGATATTAGGTCGCGGTTCACCCCTCGAATTTATCCATAGACATTTGAAAATTATTTCATATAAGAGCCTAGATTAATTTCTAACAACGCTGAGAGAATTTTCTTTAAAAAATTACCCTCTTGCCTAGAATCGAACCGACGAACTCTTGAAGGGCATCAGCTCTAGCCATTATACCAATGCAACATTAATATTTATATCTTGATTTCTCTTACTAAAACTATATATTTTTGATTTAGACTTTGTGTCGAGATAATATTGTATTCATTTGAACTCAGATAATGAAAAACATAATGATTTTAAATTAAGAAATATTAAATATATATTAATTAACGAGGAAAATTTGAAATATGATTGTCAACTCGGATTTTAACGGCTTGATGGCTCGAAATCGATTTTCATTAACCAGGCAAATTTGAAATATAATTTGTAATTTGGACTCGAGTTTTTTGAAAATGACTCAAAATTGTTTAAATTAAGAAACGCGAAATATATTGATAATTATACCCCCCCCCCCCCCCTCGCCACTCCCAAAAGTAAAGAGGCGAAACTTTTAGAAGGCGATGTATTTTCGGTAGTTTACAGGTATACATTTGGAGTGTGGTTTTTTTAAGAGGAATAAAATTTTTTGGACCGAGACGCTGCCCGCCAGGGCACCAGCCCGGAGGGCCGAGCTTCGGGCGTGCCTAAGGCACGCGCAAGCTCGTTATTTCATATTGTGTGGTGTGATAAATCGTTTTTAAATTTTAACAGTGTGTTTATTATGCTTTTAATGGCTTATATTCCAAGTTTCAGGAACTTCTTGAATTTTTACGTTTGTGATAGAACTTCTTTAAAAGAAAATTACCTAAAAATTCTTTAAAGGCTCTTGCGTTTTTCGAGAGTTGAAATGAGTCAAAAGTATTTATTTCCGGAAAGACAGGAGCAATAAGAAATCATGAGATTAAGGATAAATGAACCGACTTAATTTATTTCTAATTTAACCATCAACTTTACAAACAAAAAAATGATTGCTCTACCGACCGTGCACTTGTCAGCTTTGGAGTATTTTTTTTTCTTTTTAAACAGCTCATGTGCTTATATACCGAGAAGAGCTGCTGAAGTATTTAATTGTTTTTCTTCTAGTGCTTGGAAATGTTTGAAATAGGAAGAAAAATAATTTTCAAGCTTGCTTATTTTCTTAGTCTGAATTTCAATATCCACTATAATTCAAGATTTTAATTGTTCTAAAATCTAAATTGTTTTGAGAAATATTTTAGACTTAACTAAGCTTAAAAACTTCTACAGACAAAAATTATCTGCTAGTTTTTAGGGTACTATACAAAAGTAAATAGGACCCTTTTAGTGTATAAGTACAATGTCTATTTTGACAGAGCATTGTAAACAAAATAAGATTGAAATAGACAAGTTATATGAATTATTTTCTCTTGAAATAAAAAATTGTATTAAATATTTAATTCGATGATTATTTTGGATATGATGATATGAGGTATCCCTGTGTAAATAGCCCATTAAATAGAATAAAGTTTGTTTTATTATATTTAATAAACTTAAAATGACACTGTAGAAGGGGAAGGTAATGGGAAACCACTCTTGTAAAAAATTTCCCCAGGAAAATTACAGGGCAAATTACAGTAATCGCCGACGCTCGAAATCGAATATGGCACTTGAAGAAGAAGAAGGGCGTTAAATCACTATTTTTACACGATTTTTCTACCTAATAAAATCTACAGAATAATAAAATTACTAAAAAATGCTACATATACGTCCGTACTCCCTTTGTCAAAGACAAGTAAGAATGAATTTGACATCTCTAGTATTTTGGATGATATAACATAAAGTACAGAACCCTCGATATGTAAGTCCGACTCGGACTTAGGCGGTCATTTTTATTTATAGAGAATACATGTACATTAGGGTGGTCCTAATTTTGGGTATTTTAGAGTTTTTACTCTGACAAGGGCTCATCTGGTTCGAAATAAATAAAAAAATAAAGTTAAAATATCCCCTAAGTTTTAAGTCTCTATCTCAATTATAACCTGTGCCCCCAGCGATGTAAGTTTCCCATCTAAATAACATGGGGGTTTTGCCATTGAACGATCAAATTTTTTATTCCGGCCAAAGTAATTATTCAAAAAATTTGAAACTCTGTAAACTTTATCCTAATAATAGTATCTATTCTTCAGAATTTTTACAGATTTTTAGATATTATAATTTTGGAGTTACAGCTAGATAAAATACTGCTATATCTTAGTGTTAGTAAGTTAGAGACTCCAAAATTGTAATAGCAAAAATCTGTAAAAATTCTGAAGGATAGATACTATTATAAGGATAAAGTCTACAGAGTTTCAAATTTTTTGAACAATTACTTTGGCCGGAATAAAAAATTGATCTTTCAATGGCAAAAACCCTCATGTTATTTAGACGGGTTATAATTGAGATAGGCTTGAAACTTTGGGTTTTTTTTTTTATTTATTTTGAACCATATGAGCCCTTGTTAATTTAAAAATTAGAAAATACCCAAAATCAGGACCACCCTAATGTACATTGTACAACCCTCCACGAGGAGAAGGAAATCTAATAATTATGAGATTTAAATAATAAATAAGTAAAATTTCAAGGTAGGTTTCACAAATAAATATTTTTGAACCATTACTTTGGATTTCTCTAGTGTTTATATAAAATATAGATGCTCAATCAAACGTTGATTAAAATAAAGCAGAAGCGTTTTTTGGCATCTAAACGAGTAATTTACATTTTGATCCAAGAAGGAATTTGTAGGATTTATTTGAGAAAAAATTAACTATGTATATAAATTCAATTCATGTTTCATTTGTTTCACGCATTCAACCCTATTATTGAGAAAGCAGCTTGATTAAAATTCTATCTTTATCCAAGAAGTAAAGAGTTTAATTGAAATTCAAGTTAGTGTTCTCATTTTTTTAGGTAGATATTCCATTTAAAAGAAAGTAAAATGCAATCCTATTCCATCGCTGGGGTAAGTTTTCGACATTTTAATTCATGGAACGAGTGACCTCAATCCCATCAATTCAATTTTCATTTCCAATTCTAATCTTTTCGACTCCAGGATTTCTATGCGTTTGTTAAATAGTCTTGAACTGGTGACCGATTTTTTGGTGATCTTCCTCGTTTCTGAGTGAGACATAATATATTCCAAGAATGTCGTTAATATATTCTGGGATAAAATACATCAGTTAATCAAATAAACTTTTCAAGTTAACAGTACAGCTTCGTTCAAGAGAACTTAGCAGATTTTGACTCAACTTTGATAAATTGTTTTTCGAAATGCATTATTTGCTAAGCTTTATATTATGTGTAATTTTATATAGTTAATCGATTTTTTAGTCATTTACCTAGAATGTAAGAAATTTAAAAGAAGCATTTTTACTAATGAATAAATGTTTTGATATGTTGTGTGTTTTCCATCTAGAAATAAGCTGACGTGTTCTGATGTGGCCATCCACTTGATTTTACCATACAACCTGGCCCATCACTTATATTTAATATTTAATAAAATTATTTATAATCATGTAGGGGAGGGGGTTAGTTTTTCCATTTTAGACTCCTGGGGGCCACTGATTATGTAAACAAAATTTGGTTGAGTTTGGTACAAGGACCTATATTTTCAATTTTTGGCCATACACCTCCTCCCCCCATTTTGGGCTGTTGGTTTTTGCATTTTTAGACTTCTGGGGTCCCACTGATTATGTATACAAAATTTGGTCGAGTTTGGTGAAATTTGGTTTCGATATTCACACTAGTTTTTGAGCTAGCTCGTCCACAATAATTTGGTAACGCACAGACTAACAACCAGAGTAACTAACAGACATTTTGACAAAACAATTATTATCTCGAAAAATATAATTTTTACGATGTTCACTTATTAGACCTTTTTTAATGAGTAAAATACCATGGTATCGCTCAATTTTTTTAATCAAAATTGTTATAACATACCCTGTATGGTAAAGTAAATACAGACTAAGTTCACAATTCTTATGAATAATTTAGATTCCTACATTACACGACGTTTCAGTTCGTATTTCCTTGATATTAATAATGAATCATTAGGTTGAATGATTTATTAAATAATGACTCTCACGGTTTCTATTGAATTTTTTCCTATTTCATAATTTTAATTCATTTTTGTGGAATTCTTTAGCAAAATAAAAAAATTGAATTGTAATGAAAAATCAATAAATCAAAAGAAAAGACAAAAACTTTTTTTGAGACTCAAATCGCTCGCAGACTTAACATACCTCAATTGAATTTGACTCCGTATAACGACTCTTTGAAATGTTTACTTTCTTCACCAATATGTCTTTTAAAATTGCTCATTGGAAATATTTCGGTTATTTTTTTAATTAACGTTTAAATAGTTCAGGTTTTTTAATTTTGAGTTAAATATTTGAAAATTCTATTTCCAGTGAAACCCCTCAAATCCGAACGCAAAAAAGAGAAACTTATTTATTTAGTCATAAAACAATTATGTATATATTCTACATTATAACCTTATTTTACATAATTAGTTGAAAAATTAACAAAGTACAGTTAGGACAACTAACAAAGTGTAAATGTGTCTACATACTTATGTCATACAGGATTGAAAACCGGAAAAAGTTGGTTATTGAAATTCTTTAACTTTGCAAAAGCAATGAAATAATAATAGAAAGACACAAAATATCACTTAATCTCAGGTATCTTCAATTGTCAAAGCTGCTTTCAGCTAATCCGAACAGGCTACAGTTCCAATTAGTTCGGATTTGAGGGGTTTCACTGTATATCGATTCCAATATTTTGTGTTCTAAGTTCTAAGGTCTAGAAAAAATGTATTTCAAGTTCATTAAGAAGCAAACAAAGAATAATAATCCCTAGAGGGGAAATAGTTGTTTAGCAGGTAATTTGAGTGATGCAGAAGAGAGTTAAATAAATTACATTTTTATTTTAGAAATATCGTCTAAGATTCTTGTGCATTACAATTAATATTGATTGAGTAAAATAATTAAAACTGGGGTGCCCGTTGAGGGAGGGGGTTATTGAAAATAATAATAGAAAGACACAAAATATCACTGTGTATATGCGTTATTGAAATTTCTGTGAGGTGGGGGGGGTTGAAAATTGTTGAAAAATTATCATAAAAACGGTCAAGGTTTATAGATAGATAAGATAGATAATAATTTTATTATTAAAAGCCAGATTGGCTATTACACTGTTGAAAAAATAGAATAAAAAATAAAAATACAATAGATAATAAAACATTAAAAAATTAAGTAAATAAAACAAAAAATA
Organism: Forficula auricularia; assembly: GCA_024734495.1. Lineage (NCBI taxonomy): Eukaryota > Metazoa > Arthropoda > Insecta > Dermaptera > Forficulidae > Forficula > Forficula auricularia. The sequence continues at coordinate 23,740,491 of JALMQS010000153.1, read as the reverse complement.
AAAAAGTAAAAAAAAAATTGAAATTTTTTATTTTAACTAAACATTAACTATGAATGCCCGGATCCGAGGAGCCTCAACCACAAAGTGAAACAAGTGTTTTGCTTGTTCCTTATTACAGATGTTCTTTATTATTTCCACGAAGTTACCTTCATCTACCACCTCAGAGGCAAGAAAATATTTATACAAATAGTGACTGCGCGAACCAGTAAATATCGGACCATTTACCAGAATATGCTTTAAATCTTCCTTTGGCTGCAAATTGCATTGCGTGCAGTTCACATTTGGGTTCAATTTATAACTGTTGGAGTTGACATAAAAATGTACAACTCGAGCATTTGTGGTTCTTATTGGTAGATCTCGTTTTGGAGATGGGCAAATGCGTGTCGAGGAGAAAATTATTATCAGGGTCCAGACGCTTATATAAGGGTGCATAAGTCGAACCATTTGGTCCTCCAAGCAGTAAACATTCCGCAATCCACCCACCAGAACGTCCCTAGCTGCCCTAATTGCATCCACATTTTGGGAATCCCATAGTCTCGCCCCATCAATTCTTATAAAAAAACTGTGTACCTGGGACACCCAGTTATATTTAAGCTTATTAGATTCGCTGTGAAGACAAACCAATCGGTTGTAGCAAATTCGGGGGGGTCTACTGGATGACATGTCGAGAATCCTACACATCCAGTTAAGTAATCTCTCGAAAGCAACCACCGCAAGTCTGGCCAAGGTTTATAACTTCAATAAAAGGTAATAAAAACCTTTTTAAATTCTTTAGAAGTGAATAAAATATAGGTACTGTACAATTTTGAGGTCATACGAAGTTAGTAGGGGGTTACTTTTCATGAAACTGGGGGATGGACACCCCTAAATAAAATTCCTGAAAATATCAATTTTAAATATGAGATTTGGTATGATTGTAAAACTTTGTTCATGTGTAATAGTTTTTAAAAAGGAAAACACACATTAATGTGAAAGAACAAAGGAATATTGTTCGACCATGAAGCAAACACACGCATCTTAAGAACAGGTGGATAAACGAATGAATCCAGTTCATTCAAAGAATCTTGAGTAAGTGAATTGTTAATCAAAATATTTCAGGTCCTGATTCTGAAGCCATTAGCTGGCTACTGAATGAAACAGGTCTTTCTTTGATTAAAGCTACGCAGTGGTACTATTACGTCATCATCACTAGGTAATGTTAGAATCTCGCATCACTAAATTATTTGATTAATTAATAAGATAAAGGTTCGAATTTAGATTAACCCAGAGTTTCTAATCAGAAACATTTTCATGTATAATGTCAATCACGATTGGTATAAATAATAAAATAATTTTGAAAGCACAAAACTAATACAAATATCAAAATAATAAAGAATTTATTCATTCTTATTTTGAAAATTAAAATTTTTCATCCACGATTTTTGATAATGCATAAAATATTTTCTCTCTGAACAAGTTATTAAATGTAAATCAAGTATAATTGGTATTTTTACGGTTGATGAATCGTGGCGAGTTATCATTATAATAAAAACCAAATAAAATTTGATAGATGAGAAAGCAAAGACTATCCAAATTCATCTTGGGTAAATTATTATGAATAATTTAGAAAAATATTTATTATATGTAGTGTGTAACTCGGAAACTTGATTTTAAGACTATTTACTACTAAAGACCAGTTGTATGTTGGTTTGTAAAGTCTTTGTTAAAGTTGACAGAGGGTAAAACCTTAGAATTCACCTTGTGCCCGGCCTGATGTCCAATCAGTTGACACGCACTTTCATCTGATTGGCCATCCCGCTAGGCACAAGGTGAATTCTAATATATAAACATGTTCGTAAAATACCAAAAATTATGTTTTGACAATTTCATAATTAAATAATTTAATTTAATATTATATTTCAAATAGATCTAGAGAAACGCTTTTATTAATGGAAATTTATGTTAGTATTATCAAACGATTAATTAAAGACTCCAGCCTCTTAACAAATAAGAATTCATTTAATGACTTTGCTTTAATAATAAATCAGAGTTTTGGAGTAAAAAAAGTGAGATTTTGCGGGAACAGTCAAAATACGTCAATTTTGAACTAGCCCTTGAGCCCGAACAGTTTGTCGGAGAAAAAACCTAAATGATAAAATTTGTAGGAAATTGTATGTACTTTTATTTTGAATAGGAAAGTTATTTACGAAAAGTTGACAGTTTTCTAGTTATAAGCAAAAAACCGCCAAGAATTAAAATTTTTTACCTATTTTTTTTTTCTTTTTTTACAATGTTCGTCACGAAATTTTGTTAACACACCTCAGATTCGGATTCAACACACCAAAAAACATATAAGATAGAAGAAATTAAAACCACCCCAAAACTTTCCGGGCAAAAACACGATTTAATTGAACTAAAAATCGATCTGAAGAAACAATCTCTCCAACATTTAATGGAAATAAAATAATTTTTTGTCTTAATTTACCATATAGTCAAAATATTGATTAAAATTTTTCAAATAGTTTTTTTCTTTTTATTTTGTTAATTTTTCATTACTTTTACGTTCATTTTTTGCTCTCTTTTCTTGATGCAAATAAACATATACATAATATATACAAATAAGTATATATTTATATTTGATATTGTAAGTATATGTGTGTGTCTTTATATTCATCAAGCAGTGGACAACCGCTTTGTTTCTCTTTAAGATATTTAAATATATTGGAATTCCGGAAGTGATACATCTTCCCGAACTGACTTATATTTTTAAACTAATTCGTCTTAAGATACAAGAAAGAAAAAAACTCTCTTTGAATTTAGTAGTCCTCTCTTCTATCCGGAAGCGAAAATGATCAAAATTAACGGTCTCCTGATTTTCCCATTGATTAAATTCAGGTTTTAATAGAGTAAACTTAGTCAAAGTACCTAGTGAACACATCTAGGTTTAATATTAAAGTATATGTTGTAGAATTATCCTGACATTTTTTACAAAGACAGGAAATTAGCCAAAGAAATCGAGTGAGTCTTGGCCTCGTCGAGAACTAAAGAGAGTTCTCACAAATATGATCCCTGCTGTCACCCCCATTGGTAAATTGAAATATTTATGAGTTTGAGATTCATAATTATAATAACTAGATATTTAATTATTTATGCTCTTAATTAATAAAAAGCTAGAACTAGAATTGTATTCCTAATTACAGCGCAAGTGATTTTTCATATTTAATCAAACAGGATAATTCATTTAAAGATTAGTAGAGTTGAACAAGTGAAAATTAAGCTTAAGCATTAGTGGTCACTTTGAGAAATTGAAAGTTTTTCAAATAGAGAATCTCAATTAATTTTCTAATTAAACCTATTTTACTGCATATACGATACAAATTCCGAATTCGTTCCTCTTTCACAAACGGGCCTGGAAAGCCGATAAATATTCTCTTGACATATTAATTTATTACAGAAATAAGACAAAAAAAATATGTGGGAGCTTCATCCAGATAAGCTCACGGGGGAAGTGAAACTTATTTAGCTGTAAATGTTATTGAAATAATTTAATTTATTGAACCAATTATTTTACATGAATTAATGTATACATTGTATTTGAGCTTCGACTTCGGAGATTACTTCTCCACCATCGACTGTCCCTGATCATCTTTTTAGTCCTTGTTTTTAATAAGAGGAAAAAACTAATTAAATAAAAAAACCTCTTTTCCGATAATTATTCAAATTCCGAATTCATCTCCTCATTGAAATAATTTTATTAAACCAATTATTTTACATGAATTAATGTATACATTGAATTTTAGCTTCGACTCCGGAGATTATTTCTCCACCATCGAGTGTCCTTGATCATCTTTAGTCCTTGTTTTTAGTAATAGGAAAAAACTAATTAAAGAAAAAAAACTCTTTTCCGATAATTATTCTATACCATATTGCGGAAATTAATCCATCCAATTAATCCGCCAATTCAATTCAATCCCCATTGAAATAATTTTATTAAACCAATTATTTTAAATGAACTAATGTATACATTGTATTTTAGCTTCGACTCCGGAGATTGCTTCTCCACCATCGAGTGTCCTTGATCATCTTTAGTCCTTGTTTTTAATAAGAGGAAAAAACTAATTATAGAAAAAACCTCTTTTCCGATAATTATTCCAATACCATATTGCGGAAATTAATCCATCCAATTAATCCTCCCCTCCTCTCCATTCAATCAAATCATTGAAATAATTTTTTTTTTTTTATAAATTTTATTAAACCAATTATTTTACATTAATTAATGTATACATTGTATTTTTTGCTTCGATTCCGGAGATTACTTCTCCACCATCGAGTGTCCTTATTCATCTTTAGTCCTTGTTTTTAATAAGAGGAAAAATCTAATTAGATAAAAAAACCTCTTTTCCGATAATTATTTCAATTCCATTATTTCCCAATCAAGTCGATTGGTCCCATTCTATCTCCTATTCATTGAAATAATTTAAATTTTTTAACATTATGAAATTGTATTTGTCATTAAATATTAGTGGGTTTTAAAATAATAATTTAAATTTCCTAATTTTAATAAATTGTATTTGTCATTAAATATTAATGGATTTTAAAAAAATAATTTTCTCCTCTATTGAGTCATTTCCCCTTTATTGTAACAAAAAAATGAAACAAATACGTCGCTAAAGAAGTTTCACTTCAAAAATTTTATAAGAAAAAAATAAAGGTTTTTTACTCATATATACCTATGTGTTTTAAACATATACATCAAATTGTACAATATATACATATTTAGATGGAAAATCGGTCCATAAACAAAGAAGTTGTTCGTGAACAAGTGAACATACATAAAAAAAAAGATCCAATACCAATTAAAAAAAACGGGACCAATCGGGTACGAGAGTGAACCCACTGCACAAAAAATCATCCAAATCGGTCCACATGGTAAAGAGAAATAAATGTTCAAACACACAAAAAAAACCAGACATTCCGTTGAATTGATAACCTCCTGCTTTCGTCGATTAAAAAGTTTCTTATAAAGGAAAATCAATGAGGTTGTCCTCTGCTTGATGCAACGATCGTTTGCTAGGATAGATTACTATTTAACTTTCTCTTTCAAATCAAATAAAAAATCTAACTAATTAGAAATATTGAAATAAGTATTTGTTTTTTTTTCCCAAGTGTATTTAAAAGAAATTTGTTATTTTTTATGTTTAAAAAGGAACATAAATCTACATATATGAATATCAAGCTTACTTCACTCAAGCATTTATTCATAAAATCTCAGAAATGAAGAGTTAATCAAATTTCTCTTGGAAATTGTCATAATTGAATTTTTTTATAATTTTCATAATTATAAATATAGGTATAACTAGAAATTTTTGAAATATTGAAGTTTAAATAAACAACAACAATCTATTGAAATCATAAATTCTCACATGCCTGTACAATTTCGTATCCTTGAATTAATCGATAATGTATATTGGTGTACAGTTGTCTGCGGTGTAGGAAAAAAGCTATAATCATCGATAACCGGTTAAATTCCTCTCAAACGAAGATCGCTGGTCTCCACGGCAAAGGCCGGAGACTTAGTTCATGATGTTGACCTAGGTCTGTATCCTTTTTCTATCAAGCATTCACAAACACAAGAACTGAGTAAAATCAAGCATTCACAAACACAAGAGAATTAACCTGAGTAAAAGTTTTTGAGAAAAAATTAAGTTATCTACTCTTATTAAACGAGAAAAAATTGTTTCTTTATTTGTTTCTTTATTTGTATGTTTATTTGTTTGTATATTTATTTGTAACTTAGTTCTATTTTGAAAACTGATATAACGATTTTGATGAAATTCACGGGTTAGGGGGTTTTGGGGGTGACAATTCGATCTGTCACGGTCTCATCTTCGACAAAATTGTTTTTGATGGGTTTTTTCGTAATCAAATTAATTATTCTCAGGTAGAAAAATGGCAATCTTGGCCTTTTAAAAAAGGTTTCCTTTTACTTTTGTACCCAGGCAGACAATGGGTTAGGTTAATTCATTGTTCTCAAATGCCTTGAAGAACTATTGTTATTGTGGTTTTTAACATATTGTGTTCTACCTAAACGTTAGAATTATTAATAAACGTTTTATAATTGTTTTTATAAAGAACCTTATTTATTTAATAGAATAAAAAATAATCAAGAATTTATTTAAAAATATCTTTCACTTAACTAGGTCTGAAAAAATAACACATTTTGATAGGTTTTATTTTTTAACAATTGGATGAATAAAAATGAATCATGTGGTTGAATCAAAACAGGTGCAGGAGGTGGGATGCAGTGGTGGGGGATCCGAGGGTAGGGAGAGGTTTCGGGGGTGAGGTCGAGCAGGGTGGAGGTGAGGGGCGGTACAGTGGGCGAATACTATATATATTCGTATTTTTTTTAATTTCAAATAAAAATCGACCCTTTTATCAGAATTTTAAATTAAAAATAATATTAAAATAAAGCTTTTAACTAAAGGAAAAAGTTACCGAGCATCGCTCGGTGCCTCCAGGTACTTAGTTCTTAAATAAGCAAAGAACATGTTTTCCCCTTTCTCTGTCTCTTTCTAGCTCCAATTACTTTTTTTTCCTTGAAAAGTAGGAGTACTTTTCATTTCCAGATCCTGAATCTTTTAACAACGAATATCAATGTCAGGAAATATTTTTATTATTTGTTTTTTAGTTTATTATAATGTCATTTTGACATCATCATCGCAATAGTTCATAGAGTTCAAAAACCGGTTTTGTTGCTAATTTGTCAGGTAGATTTTTTTCTAAAAAGATTTATTATATTATTTATATTGAAATAAAATCACAAAAACGAATAGGCTATTGACACTCCCAGGAAGAAGAATTCCTGAAAAGTTATAAAGTAATATCCCCCAGGGCCGGATTTAGAATCGATGGGCCTCTAGCCTGAACCTATGGCGTGGGGTCTTGAGGGGAAGATATTTTTTTTAAATTAACCTAAAAAACAGCATTTTCAGCAATTATCCAATTAAAAACTTTAAAATAAACGTTCATGATAAATATATTTAAAAAAGTAGACCCTTTGTGGTGCCCTGATGAAATAAGATTTGAATAATTTTTCTCTGAAGCTTTATTACTTTACCATACAGGGTATGGTCAAGTATTGTAATCGTGCATGAAAAAAGTGTTTTTTTTCTTCTTTTTTTCGAAATATCTAAAAAACGGCTGAAACTATTTCGATTAAAAAAATTGAGCGAAACCATGGCATTTCGGTCTACAAAAAAGCTCTAATAAGTGAACAAAGAAAAAATTATATTTTTCGAGATAATAATTGTTTTGTCAAAATGTCTGTTAGTTAGTTAGTTAGTCTGTGCGTTACCAAATTTGTTGACGAGCTAGCTCAAAAACTAGTGTGAATATCGAAACCAAATTTCACACGTAGTTTTGGTCCATTGATTTTTCGTTTATTGGGCCACGCAGGTGGGGGCCTCCACTAACAAGAAATATTTACATAATCGGGTGAATTTAATTACAGGATTATTTACATAATTATAGGAATATTAACATAATATATTTACAAAAAAAAAATTCTTTTTTCTTTTTTTTTCTTTTTTATATACAATTTCTAGCGCATGGCGATTTCCCTATAAGTTCTGTTGAAGCTGTAAAAATTCATTAAGAGCTGATTAGATTTTGGTGCATATCGACTCAAAATTAAGGGGGGTCGAAGGGGGGTTAAAAATTAAAGATCTAGGTCGTTTGAACAAACTCAACCAAATTTTGTATACATAATCAGTGGGTCCCAAGAGTCTAAAAATGCAAAAACTAACCCCCCCCCCCCTACATGATTATAAATAATTTTATTAAATATTAAATATAAGTGAGGGGCCAGGTTGTATGGTAAAGTCAAGTGGATGGCCACATCAGAACATGTCACCTTATATTAGAAAGACAATAGGAAAAGAAAAACAAATTCAGACTAAAATAGAGAGTTGAAAACAAACAAGAAATTATGGGTTGATTTTATAGATATTATTTATTAGCAGAATCATATTTTCTCTGGTGTTATTATTTAAAATTATATACTTCAAATGTAGCTTTTAGAAGCGATTTTTAGGCTGTGAAAAATTCCTAGAGGAGTAAATATCTATCTTTCCACATAAATTTCACGAATACTGCCTAACCCTTTGAGGTACACAAATTTATATTAAAAGTACATTTAATTTACAACAGAAAAGTTAATATGAGGGAAATGTCTAAAATCAATAGTTTACGAGTTAAAAGATATTCCAATATTGTAGAGAGAATGGACTTGAATCAATAACATAGGGACACATCCTATCGATATAAGAGACCAAAAGGATTATAAATGAGAAAGAAATCGATCTTATTTTATCGATTACATCTATCTGGAGGTTCATAGTACATTTTTAATATAAGAAAATAACATTTTGATTAAACATTTTGTAGTTAAAAAGAAATTGTATGAAAAGATTCAATGTCTTCTCTCCGGAAACAAATCAACTAGAAATGGCAAAAAGTTTTATTTTTTTCTCATTAGATATTTATTCAAATCTATTGAAATTTCATATCTCAGTGTTATTTCCTTTTATATTTTATATCAAATAATTTTTATTCGAATATTTGCATTTTAAAAGGTAGTTTATTTGAAGTCCAAATTGAAAAAACGCTAAAACCCCATTGAAATAATTTTTAAAAATATTAAATTAATTAGATATTATAAAACAATTAATTATTAATAATTTAATTCAATTTTGAACGAAATTGATTTAGTACTTTTTGAGAAAATCGTCAAAAACCTCGAAAACCGACATGAAAGGCCGTTTTAGAAACATTTTAAAAATCCACCTCCATGTCACAAGTCAATATTTTGTTTCATATTACTTTTTTAACTTTTTTCAAAGGCATCTCTTTCATTCAAAAAACGGCCTTTCATAGACGGTTTTTTGGTCTTTGACGATTTTCTCAAAAAGTACTGAATAGATTTTGTTCAAAATTGAATTAAATTATTAATAATTAATTGTTTTATAATATCTAACAATTTCATATTTTAAAAAAAAATTTCAACTGAGTTATTAGCGTTTTTTCAAATTGGACTTCAAACAAACTACCCTTTAAAATGCAAATTTCCTAATAACAATTATTTGATATAAAAGATAAATGAAAATAACACACAGATATGAAATTTCAATAGATTTGAATAAATATCTAAAGAGAAAAAAAAATAAAGCTTTTTGCCATTTCTAGTTGAATCGCTCCCGGAGAAAAGAAATTGAATCTTTTCATACAATTTCTTTTAAACTACAATATTCATGCTATTTTCTTATATAATTAACATACTATTGACTTTGAGATAGATGAAATTGATAAAATAAGACCGCTTTCTTTCTTATTTATAATTCTTTGGTCTGTTTTATCAAGAGGCTCCCGGCCTGAGCGTTGTGGATTCAAGAAGTACACTCAGCCCACAGTATCGATATATCTTTTAACATTATAATTGAATATATTTAAGTATAAAATTATATAATATAATATAATAAATAAAATAATTTAAGAAAACATATATATTATATACAAACAGACTTGAGCTGGTAACTAAGGACCCTTGACTCAGAAACCAGAGCATAGCTATTATCATATTTAAAATTTGGATTGAATTAATTATAATTTTTATTGAACAAGAACAAATAAGACTGCGACGTTTCGATCGACTTATTCTCCGATCTTTCTCATCTTATTAGTTTTAAATAGATAATAATTTTAATAATAAATAATCAGAATAAAATGTATATTTGCATATTATTATATTTATTTATTTCAACGTATTCTGTATATTAGTTGCATATTTCAGCAATTTTAACGGCATATTTTATAGCATTTTTGGCAGTTTTTACTGCATAAAAATCCGGTCTCTATTCATGTGTAAATTTGCATTTATAAAGCTTCAACCCTTTCCCCTCCTTGATACAGAGTATCCAGCTTCTGATGAATGAAAGGCTAACTGGGTATAAGTCCTAAGCTCCTTTTAAGCGGAAGTCAGAACATAATTATTGATTGGCATGGGAATAAATTATTGGAAGCGGAGTAACAAGTTCTCTCGCTAAAATGGATGTTGTCGATTTTTTTCTAATTTCTTCGAAATTCTCAAAACCTTTTCAAAAATCTTAAGCAATCAGTAAAAAAAAAATACTCATGAGACTCAAGACCATCATTTGCTTTTTTGTAAAATAAAGCTGCCCAGAAGAATGCAACTATCATAGCCCTCAAATAAGATATTTTTTTATCTTCCACTTAGCTTTTAATTTAGAGATGGTGAAAAATTTATAAAATTCGAATTCCTATTCTAATCGAATCATTTGTATAATTCGTCAAGGAGTAAATTAAAAATACATTATGAAAATATTCAAAACTTACAATAAAGTTAGGTAAATGTTTGAAATTTTTTGTTATAAATTTTTAACTAGTATTTATTTATTTACTGGGTCGTATATCAAAAGTCTAGTTAAATCTGATACATTCGGGGTTGGACAAAATAATATGAACACCTGACATATACATCATACACAATCTTTATTATGTTCATATTTTTTGTTCACCCCCTGAATATAATAAAATAGTATTCTGTATATATATATATATATATATATTTTTATACCTCTTCAAAATGTGGTAGATCTTTATGCCCCACCCTGTATTTATATCAATTAGAGCCCCTTTAAGCCATTCTATTGTTATTATTTTTTTCTCTTAGTTTGTTATTTAATTTTTATTTATATGATGTTTTAATTGACCTCATTTGTCATTTGGATAATTAATGAGTCAATTCTCGTCAGTTTCAATTTTCTTATGAGAAAGATTCTCATTTAAAATATTTCAAGGGTAGTGATTTTCAAATGGTCATAGATGCAATCATACTGAACACTCCCAGAAACTTGAAAGTTAATATTAAGTTAGTATCTGAGAATCTTTACTTCTAAAAGATGTTATTTTGTTATTAGGTCAACTTACACCTACATTCTGTATGTTCCTCTATTCAAAATATGTGTTCTTAAATGTTGAACATGTTTAATTAATAAAGTAAAGGGAGTGCACAATGAATGAAATAAAAATCAAAGAGGTTTATACAAACTAAATATATTTCGGGTTATTAGCCCATCTTCAGGAGTTTACAGTTTTTTTAACCTGTAAACTTCTGAAGATGGGCTAATAACCCGAAATATGTTGAGTCTGTATAAACCTCTTGGAGTTTTATTTCATTCATTGTGAAACTACACTCTCTTTACTTTATTAATTAATATCATGTTTCACCTAAAACCCACACCAGTTTTCCTAAGTAAAATTGAACATGTTTAAGGCCCTCTTTTTAAACATTGACAAAGGGTAAAACCTTATAATTCCCCTTGTGGCCGATGGGATGGCCAATCAGATGACAGGCACTTTCATCTGATTGGCCATCCCGTCAGGCACAAGGTGAATTATAAGGTTTTACCCTTTGTCAAATTTTAAAAAGAGTTTACCAACGGACATACAACTGGCCCTAAATGTCGGATGCAAAAATTCTAGGGCAAGGTTTAAATTTTTGAAAGTTTTGACTTGAATGATCCGTAAAATGAAAATAGCGATGTCATCAACTAAGAACAAGAGAATTTCCGAACTTGTATTTTTTTTATTTTATTATTTGTAAACATTATATACCTATTGTATAAAATTCATGTTATAATAATTAGTATAAGTATTAACGCAAGGAATTCATTTTTTTATAATTTTTTAGTTTACTTTCGGGCTTTTAGTTAAAGCAGCAAAACAATAACTACAGTGAATTGTACTAAAGTTGATTAAATGATGGGATTAAGAATGTCACGCTAGAGCGTGGAGTAAATGACACTATGTTTAATAGAAAATCCTAAAGAAAGAATATAGAAGGTGATAATGAATCTGAAAGAGAAGCTCAAATACCTGGTCATATTACATATGTACCTGTTTGCAATCGATGCTTTCCTTTTTGATGCTAATCAATTCAAAAGAGTGTAAAAGGGAACGAACGATATGTGTGAGGAGATAGCCAATGACAATGTCATGGCCTAGCGGGACCTCAGCCGGCCGGGAGGGGCCTACCTAGTACCTACCAGGTAGGTGTTTGGAGGTCATTAGAGCAGATAATATATAAACACTACATAGTGCGTTTGCCGCGATGGTATTATATCTAAATAAGAAGAAAATGATGTGTACTTACTTATAACTTTACCATACACTTACTAGTTTAATATTTAAGTGACTGGAGCGCCGAGCGATGCTCCGTAACTTTTTGCTTCTAAATAGTTTAAGTTTCAAATTTCTAGGCTCTCCGACTTACCGAAGACGATATATGAATGATTAAAATATTTATTTTACTACACTCCTAATTTACACCCCCTTCCTTTATTCCAACCGGATTAAAATTTATACACGACTAATAACTCATGACACTTATAAGTACACCAAATTTAAACAAAATCGTTAGTTCAGTTTTTTAGAAAAAAAAAAACAGATGTGTGGCACTCGGGGACTGCCGCGGTAAAGCTATTGCATAGCATTTTTTATCAACTTATGCAATTATAATATTTATGCAATATTTTTTCACAAACAGCTGCTTACGTATTCGTCCGATTTCGGAACAGCTCGTCTCGATCCGCGCGAGCTTCGTACAGTCTACACGCATACGTCTAGTCGCACGCACACAAACACCGTGTCGAAGTCTACCGAACTGAAACGACGTTAGACGATGCTTTCAACGCCGCACCGCTGTGCCGGTCAGAGTGGGGGGTGTTAGGTTTATTTTCATTACGGAATTTCTTGATTCGGTCGCCGCGCTCAAAGCCCGCGATAAAAGCTATGCAATAGCTTAAAAAAAACGAAAAATCGTTCATGTAAATGTCCACCTCCGGTGCTCCAATTTCAATGACTGATTTAATGCGCCACGCAGAGGGGGACAGCCCTTTACAAAGAAGAAACAGATTTTTTACAAATAATCAAGAAACAAACACATCATCAGCCGTTCAAACAAAGCGGCAGATGTTGTGCTAATAATTAGAATAATCCATATATGGGCGCCGGTAGATCAATATCTCCAGAACAGCGGCCAGAGTGTTGGGAGCACCAATAGTGCCCCACAATTTTACAGTGCGATTAACACATTAAGACAAAAAAACAATAAATAAATATGATGGTGTTACAATAAAATAAAATAATAAAGAAAACAAAAGCTTGCTGTACTCCTTCTAGGCTATATCGAGCTTAAGTTTTGAATTTCGTACCTCTGAGACTTATGATTGCAAAACGCAGGGGCATTCATACATTCTTACGCACGTAAACATCAACTTCCGGTTTTTCTACTTTAGCTAAAATCTTGTGATACTTGTGGTCGCCTCTAGATAGCTTAAGTTTCAAATTTCAAGGCTCTGCGACTTATCGAAGACGAGATATGAACGATTAAAATATTTATTTTGCGACATGACTAATTTACACCCCCTTCCTGTATTTCAATCGGATTAAAAATTTATACATATAATAACTCAAGATACTTACTTGATAAGTACCAAATTTTAGCGAAATTGTTACAGCAGTTTTCGAAAACCCGATTGGATAGATATATATATATATATATATATATATATATATATACAAGAATTGCTCATTTAATAATATAATTTAATAATATAAGATAAAAAAAATTATGAAGTACTAGCTGCGAAGTCAGCATTCAACAGGCTTCTTGCTAGCCAAGGGGCTTCGGGACCCCTGGGGGTTTGTTGATTGTTGAGTTTCTAGGCGTCCATATATTGTGTATATGTTGCAGTAAAAACCCGTTTTAGTAAGAATGGGTTCTTACTAGCTAAAACGCGTTTCACTGAATACCTTTGTGGCAACTAGAATTTACTAATGTTGGTTGAGTTTGGTTCAAAGGTCTAGAATCTTTATTTTCAAATTTTATTATTTTAAATTAATGCAACGGTTCCTTGTAAACATAAATAAGAATAATTCAAAAAGCTATAGGGTTTATGACATAATCACCCTCAATAATGTTTAAGGACCTTGGTGTCGGTTCTAGGTGAAGCATCTTAATTAAGAGTTAATTAAAACACTAGGTACGTTTCACATAAATACGAGTAAAACAAATATGTTTTATCTCGTAAAATATATTTGTTTTATTTGTGTTAAACCTACCTAGTATTTTAATTAACTCTAACTAGTCACCCATGTTTATTGCAATACAGAAAAGCTATTACTTATTAATGATATCATAGATACCATTGGTTTTGTTTCATGGAAGTCATTTAATCAATGTTTAAGTGGCGTATCCAGAAAATTTTAATGGGGGGGGGGGGGGGAACAATCCACAAAGCAAAATATTTGGTGGGAATTTTTTTTTTATTAAAACAAATAGTCCAGTTAAATTGTATTTTTAGCCGGAAAGTTTTGGGGTAGTTGTAATTTCTTTGACCCTTTGTGTTTTTTGGTGTACTGAATGCAAATCTGAGATTTGTTAACAAAATTTCGTGACGGAACATTGACATGAATGCAAAAAAAGGTAAAAAAAAATCTAATTTTTTGGCGGTTTTTTGCTTATAACTCGAAAACTATCAACTTTTCGTAAATAACCTTACAACAATAAACTTTAGGTTTTTTTCCGACCAACCTTTGGGGCTCAAGCTCTAGTTGAAAATTGGCGTATATTTTCAGTTTCCGCAAATCCCAAAAACTCGCACTTTTTTTTGATTTTTTCCATTTTGACCATGAAAGAGAACATTTTCGACAAAAAAGTCTATACATTTTTAAATTTTTGTAAAAAAATCGCAGTTTTTCCTTCATAAAATTAAAACCACTCATCCTAGAATCTTGATTTTAGTCTCATTCTCTACGATATTTTATTAACTTGAACGTTTACTTGGACCACTTTTTTGTTAAAACTCTTAGATTTATAGATATTCAGCATTTTCCTTGACACTTTTGAGGATTCGGATCATATCCTGTCATGGAAAATGCTAGATATCTATAAATTCAAGAGTTTTATCAAAAAAGTGGTCTAAGTAAACGAAAAGTTGATAGTTTTTGAGTTATAATAAAAAAAACCGCCAAAAAATGAGATTTTTTTTCCATTTTTGACAATGTTCCGTCACGAAATTTTGTAAGGAAATCTCAGATTCGGATTCAGCACACCAAAAAACATATAGGATCAAGAAATCAAAACTACTCCAAAATTTTCCTGCGAGGGGGCCCTTTAGAGAACAATTTAACTGGAGTAAAAAGGTACTTCAAGAAATTAAAAAAACAACATAATTCTTGATTGAACATATGAAATATAATTAATTACGGTTCATTTTGTTTTTATTTTTGTTTTTAATTTTATTTTAAATAATAACATTTTGTTTATATTTAAGAAAAAGATTGAAAGTATTTTCTGAACGTACTTTAACTTCTGGTTGATGAAACTTTCTGAATGTACTCTTCACTCAAAATTTTACTTGTTAAACGTTTTTACAAATTTGTATTCAGTTTTTATTTGAACTCCTGAAGATGGGCTAGTAACCCGAAATATATATCGAGTGAATCAAACTCAAATAAACATTCATTTGTTTTAATATTTCCTTTTTGTGAAACTTAACCTAGAAAATTCTCCTCATAAGTTATTTATAATATTTCATCTAGAACCCACACCTAAATCCTTAAAAATTATTAATTACGGTTAGTTTGCCATAAGAAATGGTTTGTCATTGCCGTTACTCATCCCATGAGCCCTACCCTGCGGGAGGGTTCTGAACCCCCCCCCCTCCACCCCGTGACTACGCCTCTGGAAGCCGGATCTTGAGAGATTATAGATTGAAGAATTTTAAAGGAATACAAGCAGTACATATCGGATTAATTCAATCTGAAAGTGCCTGAATATTCTTTCCAAAAAAATAAAAAATATTTTGACATATATTATAGAAATAGGATCGAGACACTTTTCATAGATACTTATCATTTTAATCATTTAAAATAACGGGTTCATCATTCAGTTGCCGAGTGAGATATTAAATATTTAAGGCAAAAATCAACGGTTTCCCTATGTACGTTCTGCACTAAAAATTAGGTATTATTAAGCTTTTACCACATTTTCACTTTCGTCTTTTGAAAAAAATTAAATATCAAATTGATCTTATTCATATAAATTTGGAGTTATATGAATACTTACTTCGAAAATTTGCAGATATTTCAAGAATGATATATGAAATATATAAAACATTTCTAAATTCAATATTTCATAATTATAGGTTCAACATTCTAACATATCAGTAGATTTTAAGATGGTAACACACACATACATTCACATTTTCCAAAATCCAGCTTTTTGGAATCAGGAGAACTTGATACCTTATTTAGAGACCGGGTTTTTATGCAGTAAAAAGTGCCAAAATATGCGTTAAAATATGCATTTAAAAATTCTGAAATATGCAAGTAATATGTAGAATACGTTCAAATATGCAAATATATCCAGTAAAAAATAGCAAAATGAATTTTTTTATGCACTTAAAAATTAAAATTGAAGACAAAAAGACTATTTATTTGAAGTAGTTCTATGAAAAGAATAAAATGATAAAGTAAGCTATAGATACCAAGTGTCAAATATGTACTTTTATTGAGTAAAAAATTGTAGAAAATTCTCGTTACATTTAATATCATATAAAAAATCTTTAAACAGAAAGAAATAATAGGTACACTTGAATAAAATAAACATAATAAATATAATAATGTTTCAAAAATGTGAACGAAAGAGGTGGGGGGGGGGGGGGGTAGTTTTATTTCACAGACACGATTGTATTGTATTGCTTTTATTTTTTATAAAAG
The DNA here is from genome assembly GCA_024734495.1 of Forficula auricularia. Lineage (NCBI taxonomy): Eukaryota > Metazoa > Arthropoda > Insecta > Dermaptera > Forficulidae > Forficula > Forficula auricularia. Next base: position 23,723,649 of record JALMQS010000153.1, on the reverse strand, counting down.
CTGTTTTTTTTTTTTTTATTTATTTAATGTCACCGGGAACAAATCCCATTTAGACAGCACATAAGTAGAATGTTAGTAGTGTTAGTGAGGGAGCCGAGTTTTCAGCAGGTAGAAATTTTTTATTTGCCAGCCAGGATCGAACCCCGGCCTTCCACTCCAACATCATCATAATCGATCGATGCCGAAGCGAGGCCAGTACGTTAGCCGACTGAGCTAACCTGACTCCCAAAAAGCTGTTCTCATTGACGTACAAATAATAAACTATTAAAATAATGCAAATATTTGACCGGCTATAATCTGATCCCTACAATAATTTACACACACGAACACTCAATGTCCAAAATGGGATATAGTTACCAAAGGCCGTTAAAAAATAAACGAAGAAAGAAATCATTAACAAATGATCTCAAAAATAATTAAATTAGATAGTAATTGTGTATAATTTATGTTTACAAGTGTCCTGTTTTATTTATTTTTTTTTTTTCATTTTTTCTCCGAAAAGATACTTTTAAAACATCTGTATTTGGCACAAAATGTGCAATATTTGACAAAAAAAATCCTTCAAATATGCAATTTTATACAATATTACTCAAATATGCAAAAATATGCAGTATAAATTTTAACCCACAGTATCCTAGATGCATGATTCGGATAGATATAATTGATCTCCTGGGTCGTATGTGGCGGCAAACAAAATATGCTATTGCATAGGAATCCGGTCTCTATTTATAAGAATTTAAACTTCGAATTTTTTCACGAAAAAAGGATTTTCATTTCTTCATATAGAAAACTCCATTTTCATTTTTTGTGTAATTTAAATAAAATAATGCAAACTATGGAAAATAAAAAAAACTTGAAATATATAATGGTTCCTTAATAAAAATGATTTTTTAATTTGCTCCCTTACTGCATCTAATTAGTTAATTTGTAAAATGTTTAATTTTTCATTAATTACAAGTCGTGTAGTGTACTCACTAATTTATTGTTTTTCACTTAATGTATAATCCTGTTATAAAAAAAATATGATTGATTTGCTGACCGACTTAGTATTTAGATGCTGAATCATAATTGAATTCCAGGATTACTACAGACAAATCTAAAGCGGAAAGTAAAAAATAAATCAACGATAATTTAGCTAGATGTCTAAGGTCGTTAGACCCTTCAGCATGCAACCACACGCACACATCCTGAGAGCCTTTTGCACTTTTAGCCAATGACGTATTTCTCGTTGGCGTGATAAAATTATGCGTTATTCCTTCCTTTACTTGAAATTTCCTGACCTTGGGTATGTATGAGATTTCTAAATAGATATTCAAGTATTGTACCGGATTTCGAGTTTCTTTATTCAGTAAAAAATATAAAAAAAAAAAAAAAAATAGCAAGAATATGTTTTTACATTAACTCATTTTTGAAACAGGATAAAATACATTATAGAATCGTTATAATTATATTGCTTATATGACTAGCTTGCTATAACAACAAAACAAATTTTCTATATCGAATCATATCTTTCTTATCTATCTACTCTTAGTAAAGGAGCAAAAATTGTATATTTGTATATATATATATATTTATTTATTTATTTGTTTATATATTTGTATCTTGGTTCTATTTTGAAAACGGCTTCACCGATTTTGATTAAATTCACAAGTTAGGGGGTTTTTGGGGTGACAATTTGATCTGTCACGGTTTCATCTTCGACAAAATTGTTTTTTCGTAATCAAATTAATTATTCTCAGGTAGACAAATCCCATTCTTAGGGTTTTAAAAAAAGGTTTCCCTTTTCCTTTTGTGATCAGGCAGACAATGGGTCGGGTAAATCCTTTATTCTCAAAGGCCTTGAAGAAATATTGTGATTGTGGTTTAAAACATATTTTGTTCAACCTAAACGTTAGAAATATTAATAAACGTTTTATAATTGTTTTTATAGTGAACTTTATTTATTTAATAGAATAAAAAATAATCAAGAGCAGGTCTCAATTTTCTGAAAAAACAACACATTTTGATAGGTTTTATTTATTAACAATTGGATGAATAAAAATGAATCATATGGTTGAATCAAAACAGGTGCAGGAGATGGGGTGCAGTGGTGGGTGATTCGGGGGTAGGGCGAGGTTTCGGGGGTGGGGTCGAGCGGGGTGGAGTTGGGGGGGGGGGGGGGGGGTACAGTGGGCGAATATTATATATTTTTGTATTTTTTTTAATTTGAAAGCGGCTCTCAAATAAAATCGACCTTTTTATCAGAATTTTAAATTAATTTAAAAATAATATTTAAATAAAGCTTTTAACTGAAGGAAGAAGTTACCGAGCATCGCTCGGTGCCTCCAGGTACTATTATTAAATGAGCAATTGTATATACAAATATATAGAATCGGTTTCTCGAAAACGGCTCTAACGATTTCGCTAAAAATTGGTGTACAAGTCTCATGAGTTATTAGATGTGTCAAATTTTTAATCCGATTGAAATAAAGGAAGGGGGTGGGTCATGTCGAAAATAAATAATTTAATCCTTTCATATCTCGTTTTCGGTAGGTCGCAGAGTCTTGAAATTTGAAACTTAAGCTATTTAGAGGTTACAAAAACCACAAGATTTTGGCTAAAATAGAAGTACCGGAAGTTGGTGTTTACGTACGTAAGAATGTACCCCTGAGTTTCGCAACCATAAATCTCATTGCTACGAAATTCGAAACTTAAGCTCAATTTTGATTGAAATCGGAAAACCGGAAGTGAACATTTACATGAAAGATTTTTCGTTTTTTTTTTTTTATTTTCTCAAAAACGGCACAAATGATTTTTTTAATATTTATGTACTTATCAAGTGTCATGAGTTATTTTTTTTTTTTTTTAACAATCGAATGCAAGAAGGTGCACCAGTAAAGATGTAGCCCCTATGGATCTCGAAAGACCCTGCATTACCGAAGAGAAGGGAAAGTTTAAGTGAGAGGGTGTAGACGTAGGTGTCTATGCACCCTGGTTTTGAAGGTTTGAAGATCATAGGTGCTGGGAAAGATAGAGGCTGGGAGAGAGTTCCAGTTCCTTGAAGTCATGGGGATATATGAATTCGCGAATGAAGTGGTCCGGCACTTTTCTAATTTGACCGCGAAAGAGTGTTGGGAGTCGGCAAAACGTGTGCTGCGTGCAAAGCATGCTTTGGGGGGAATTATTGATTTTATCTCATCAGAGCACCTGCCGTGATAGTATCTATAGAAAAGGGAAAGGGCGGAGACATCTCTTCGATGAGCCAGCGAGTCGAGGGAGTCGGTGAGGGTAGAATCGTCAATTAGCCTGACGGCTCGTTTCTGAATTGCATCAAGGGTAGCAAGAGAATATTTTGAGGCTCCTCTCCACAGATGAGAGTTATTAGTCGTGTATAGATTTTAATCCGATTGAAATAAAGAAAGGGGGTGTAAATTAGGAGTGTCGTAAAATAACTATTTTAATCATTCATAAATCGTCTTCGGTGAGTCGCAGAACCTTGAAATTTGAAACTTAAGCTATTTAGAGTCAAAAAGTTACCGAGCGTCGCTCGGTGCTCCAGGCAGTTTCTAATTAAATGACTTATGATGAAGTTCAAACCTATACTTCAAACAAATAAATTGTAATTATATATATTTAGATTGTAATATAAATAGTATGTATATGTGCAAGAAGAAGAAACCTCATTGATTTCTTTTTAAGAAGCATCTGAGCAGACAACGACCCGGCGCAGACTTTGAGGAAGATTCTGAACCCAAAAACCAACACACAATTGGACGAATTTTATACTAAATTTGAAACTGGGATTCTAAGATTGAGATCGATCGGTCTTTGTCGATGATTGATCAAACTGATGTGAAAATTGTATATTTTTATATTTAATTGCTCATTTTTGTATTTAAATATTCATTTTTCTTCATGGCATGAAATTGTTAACTTTGACCAAACCAGAATCTTTTGTTTTCTTCTTTTAAGTGTAATATCAGGTGTCCCTGATGTTTTGACTCCTCTCCACATATACTTGTGCTGAGTGTGTTTAGTTGTTTTACACCGAGGGGTGATCCGCGATTGGAAGTAGGTGTACACCTCTTTGGAAGTATTTTGGAAGTACTTGGAAATATTTGGTAGTACCTGGAAATATTTGGAAGTACAAGTGGAAGTAGGTGTACAGCATATTAGGTCGCGGTTCACCCTTCGTTTTACACGGATATACGGGACCTACTTTTTCCGAACGGCTAGTTTGGAGAGGTTACTAGGCAATTATACTCTTGGTAGGTTGCCATTGCTTTCCAAGAGGAGACGACTTGAAATATCTGATCTGCCGAGACTCAGTCTCGAACTAGCTTACTTCGAGTCAGTGACCCGACACTCTATCCACGGACCTACAGTCGGCTCTTTTGTTTTAACAAATAGAAACAAATAAATATAATCTCTGTAGCCAAATCAGCCTCACCCAAACTTAGTTTTCAGGTCCAGACCATATATTAAGCCCGCTCTAGTTTTCTTCCTACGCAAGATCTAAATTGTATCCTGTCTCTAATAAGGCTCTCAACTGTGAAGCATTCTCTTGGCGTCCTGGACCGAGCAATATTTAATATGATGCCTTAGGTATCTGAATTAATCCTTTGGCCATTATGAAATCATTATATTTTTGGATGAAACATTAATTTAAGTGATTAATTGCAATTAACTGAGGTGAAAGTGGTGTGACATTGGAACTTTTGGGAGGATAAGATCTGATGGGAGAAAGTGTCCTTGGTCTTTGATGCCTGCCTGGATAGTTCTACCAATTTGACTTTTTGACCTCATTTCGAGAAAAGGAATCATAAAATCTATTGTAATTAAATTTATTAATTAATCAACTAAAACCAAAGTACTTTTATTTAAATTTGTATTTTATACTCTAGCTTGATTGGAATATGTATTCGTTTTATATGCTCAAATAAAAATAGTTGTTCAATTACATATCTCATTAATTAAACAGTAATGACAACTATTACTAATTAATATTTGTAATTAACTTCGTATTAATGCAAATTAGTAAAATTTATTACTTTACTATTTTTATTATTCTATAGAAAGCATTCAATTAGCATCCGATTAGTGAGAAATTTCTGAGGTGATTAAATGACAAGAAAGAAAGCATATATTTTGTAAAAATAGAAGAAAAAAGAAATAAAAAATATGGTACTTACAATATCTACAAAATTTTTGAAGTTTTGTGCAATTTTTCTTAGGAAAGGTTTTACAATTGCTTTTTTCTTAGCCGAAACTATAAGGAAAGACGTATACATATGTCCTAAAAATGGGTACGAACTTATTTTGAATTCGAAAAATAATAAAATAAAAATTGAATCACGGTGTGTGAGAGCTCTCTCTGCATTTAATAGGATCAGAAATGATCACAAGAGAAATATAAACTTTCTACGAGCTTTGGCTCTCTTATGGTGAGCAGATAAAATTATGATTTTAAGATTATACTTTAGGTTTGTCCTTATTTTGGGTATTTTTACGCTGAGAGAAGCTCATATGGTTCGAAATAAATAAAAAAAAATATTCCCCAAGTTTCAAGCCTCTATCTCAATTTTAACCTGTGCCGCTTAGCGATGCAAGTTTCCTATTTAAATAACATAGGGTTTTTGGCATTGAAAAATCAATTTTTTATTCCGGCCAAAGTAATGTTTCAAAAAATTTGAAACTCTGAAAACATTATTCTTATAAAAGTAGCTATACTTCATACTTTTTACAGATTTTTAGCTATTATAATTTTGTAATTATAGCTAGATAAAATACTGCTATATCATAGTGTTAGTAAGTTACAGTCTGCAAAATTATAATAGCTAAAAATCTGTAAAAATTCTGGGGAATAGCTACTATTATAAGGATAAAGTCTACAGAGTTTCAAATATTTTGAACGATTACTTTGGCCGGAATAAAAAATTGATCGTTCATTGCCAAAAACCCCATATTATTTAGATGGGAAACTTGTATCACTGTGCGACACAGGTTAAAATTGAGATAGGGGCTTGAAACTTGGGGGATAATTTCTTTTATTTATTTCGAACCTGTTTCAGCGTAAAAATTCGAAAATACCCAAAATAAGGACCACTTTAATATACGTATACCAATTGCAATTTTTTTTTTGAATATATTCAATACTCAATTACCCAGCATGGACTGTATCGTATAATATTAAATTTCAGAAATGTAAAAGGAATGTAAATGCAAATTTATTCTCTTTATTTTTTTTCCTTTTTTGAAAAAATTGAAAAAATTGATTGTAATGAATCAACCATACTAAACAGAGTTTGTCATGGATATTTGAAATGAACAATTCCTTTATGATGGATTGATGGTCTATGCAAAGCCAATGATGACCATGCAAAAATAAAATGTTCTCCAGTGATGTATTTATCTCTTGTGTTAGCAAATTTTTTCATTCCCTTTTTTTTGTATCTTAGCTTTTATAATTTGATGAATACATTTCAGATTTAACTGGATTTAAGCTCTTTGTTAAACTTCGACCATGACATTCGGTTAGACATATTTGGAAACGAATAGATTAGCCAATTAATCACTGACTGGAGTTATAAACTTAATTCAAAACAATTGTTCTCGAAATAAATATAAATATGTATTTTATTTTGTAAAATATAAAACCCTGTTATTTGTTATAATTAAATTTTGTAATTGAATTTTGTTGATAAGTTCTTTGAAATTCCAGTGTAAAACATAATAGTAAAACATCCCGCAATCCACATAGAACGTTCCTAGCGGCCCTAATTACATCCACATTTTGAGGATCTTATCAATTTTTATAAAAAAAAAAAAAAACTGTGTACCTGGGACACCCAGTTATATTTGAGTTTTTTAGATTCCATGCTGTGTAGAGAAATCAATCGGTCATAGCAAAATAATAGTTTAATTGAGTGGATATTGATGAGGCAGTCCAAAAAAAGAAGATAATTTAGATCTTTTTATTCATAAACCGACATTTCGGAGTCTTATTCCCTCATTCTTCAGAGTCTGTAATCAATTAAAATAGGATATAGCCATCATTACAATCAAGATAATCAGAAATTTATTTTTTAATACAATTTATAATATACCTTTTTTTAATCAAAAATGTATTAATTGTAATAAAAAACAATGTGGTGATCTTGATTGTAATGATGGCCAAATCCCATTTTAATTGATTACAGACCTGAAGAAGGAGGCAATAAGCCTCCGAAACTTCGGTTTATGAATAAAAAGATAGTCTAAATTATCTTCTTTTTTTGGACTACCTCATTAATATCCACTCAATTCACTTATCAGTCCATCTCCAAAAATTACTTCAATCTTATTAATAGTTTAATATTTGGTTTATAAATATCTATATCATTTTTATTTAAAGAAATGCCTTATTTAAAATTTTTTAGATATACAAAACTTTACTATAGAATAATTTTCGTCTGACAAATATTTTCTCATTAATAACAATCAACAAGGGTCAAAGAAATTCTGGAAAGTTTACAAGATGGTACCAACAATATCCATGAAACCTTGTCTTAAATTCGCATTGAAGAAAAGTATCATGCAATGAAGAAAAATTAATCAGAACTCCGGATCATTCATGAAATATTCTTCAGAATAAACGTGTTGATTTGGCACCAGAACTAGATTTTAATAAAGTTTTCATACTGAAGATCTAAAGTCATAGCTGGATAACAACGATACTAAGGAACTCAAGAATTGATTGAAGAAAATCGGGTTAGAAAAAAATAATAATTCTGATTTCTGTTGTGATTCTGAGCCATTAGTTAATGCTTTACACTGCACACATAATAATTTATCGAACTGCATGCAGTACAACATCGTTCGAAACTGCTGCAGTTAGATAAATCGTTAATGTGTAGGCGAATTGGATGCTTTGTAGTACGCTGAAGGAATCGTCCGCAGTTAGGATCTTCCATAAAATATCATTAAGGGCCAGTTGTATGTCGGTTTATAAAGTCTTTGCTAAAGTAAACAAAGGGTAAAACCTTAGAGTTCACGCACTTTCATCTGATTGGCCATCCCGCCGGGCACAAGGTGAATTCTAAGGTTTTGTCCTTTGTTAACTTTAACAAAGACATTATAAGCCGACATACAAGTGGCCATGTACCTTAAATATTTCAAGTAATTTTTATATTTTGTCATTAAGAACCTACCCCAATATCTCATTTAGAGAGATTTTTGTTAATGTGATGTTTTTGAATAACATTCCCCTTTCGTTAATGGCATATTTCTAAACAGGAAAAAACGCATTCATAATATTCAAGATATTTTATACCGACCAGAAATTTTTTGAATTTTCCTATTAACTATAATTAAGACAGATCAACGAATGGCGAAAAATGTGATTGTGGTTATTTTATTCAGGATAGCTTAAAACTTGTTTATCATTTTTGATCCCTCATTAATAAAATATAATATAAAACGGAGATCAAAACTCATATTTCCGGTGAGAACTCAAATATGAATTTTGAGATCCATCGGGATCTTCAAATGAAAGGATAAGAAACAATTCCCATTTTTGTTTCAGAAGTCAAATTTATTATTTAAAAAATAGTACTTGCTTATTAATGTGTTAAAAATAAATTTGTCAGAAACTCTTGAGTTTTTCAAAACAAAATCCTGTTATATGTAATCTGAATCACCGACTTTTATGCAGGTACCAACACAAGGCATCATTAATTACTTGTACATATAACATTTATCTATACTCGGTATATACTTGATAATTTTAAGTACCTATTTAGAGTATTTTAATAAAAATCTTTTTATTTCATATTTTTATTTACTTACCATACAATGTCAAGTGTATTACTCAGATGTATAGTCTGGCGTAGGTGTGTTTTCGCTAGTTTTAAGAACCTTCACCGTGTAGCGCGAATGTGCCGGGTTGAAGGGTTGCCCGGACGACAAGCATATTAGTGATCTCCAACATTCGAGGGAATCGCTTGACTGTGCATCAGATACTCGAGAGATAGATCATATCCTCTATCTGAGTGAGTGTGTGTGGTTTCGATATTTGTCGAAAGACTATATTAGAAAAGTCTTTCATTTGGAAACCGATCATATGATCCTAGTCGGTTGAGAAACGGGTGAGATTCTTGGAAAGCAGTATGTTAGGGTTTCGCTTAGGTACATATGTTTGTTCGATAGGGTTCCTTTTTTTCAGCATTCATACTGTGAACCTTGAAACTTACACTGTTTATCAAACGGCTAGCTATACCTTGTTGTAAATCAAGTATTGTAATCGTGCATGAAAAAAGTGGGATTTTTTTCGAAATATTTCAAAAACAGCTCAAATTTTTTTGATAAAAAAAAAAAATCGAACGAACCCATTGGGGTTTTCGTCTTCAAGAAATCTTTATACAGTAAACATCAAAAAATTATACTTTAGGATAAATTAATTGTTTTTTTTGTCAAAATGTCTGTTAATACATTAGTTAGTATTATACTTTACCAAATTTTGTGTAGGCTCTAGCTCAAAAACTAGGGTGAATATCAAAATGACATTTCACGTGTAGTTTTTTTTGTATTGAGACTATGGGCTGATTAGATTTTAGTTGAAATAGAACCCAAAATAAAGTTGGAGGGTTAAAAATTAAAAAATATAAAATTGTAACTACATCAATGCAATCATCAAGTACAGTCATCTACGCACCAGTAATTTGTCAATATTTATATAAATTTATAGATACACAACTCATCAAATAATAATATATACCTGCACCAGGGGCGGATTTAGGTTCGATGCCGCCCTAGGCCCTATCCAATGTGCCGCTCTTTTTTCTAAGTAAAAGTGATTCAAACTATCAAATATTATTTTAAATATAACTGTTTATTGGTTTACATAATATTTCAAAAATAATTTCAAATATAAGTTACTAATTAAAATATAATTTTCCGTAATATTATTAAGATTAAAAGTATACTTAGAAAGTAAAACTAAATTCCGTATTAAAATTTACTAAAAACTTTCCATTCATTTATAATAAAACAAATAGAAAATCAAATTTGAATTATCTCTGTCTTTTTGCCGCCCTAGGCCCGGGGCTCACTAGCCTAGGCCTAAATCCGCGCTGACCTAAACTATAAATAAATGAAAGATATAGTGAAAACTACATACGCCATCAACGGCGGTATTTGTTGTATAATTTGCGTGATTTATTGGATCGGGTGTTTTTCACAGGCAGTGTCCATTAGCAACTTTCATTTACTCATATATAAATAAAAGGGAGTGAAAGTAATTTAAATCTACCTATTAGGTGTAAATCTATTTACCAAGAGTTTGATTTCGATCCTTATCCATCAGTATTTACTTAAACTAATTTTAAGGATGTCTTTAGGGGGAAAGTTGACTAGAACTTATTGTCTCTTCTAAAAAAAAAATGTGATGCTGAAAGCTCAGAATCCGACTTTTTTCATCACCTCTTGTAATTGCTTTTAATGACATTTATAACCTTCATATTATTTGATAATTAAAATAAGTCTGGCGGAGATATTGTTATCACTAGTTTTCAGAACCCACATCGTGTAACGCCGTTCCGGGTTCTATGGACAGCAGGCATATTATTGATCTACAGTTTTTGAGAGAATCTCATAACTGTCCAACAAATACTAGAGGGATAGGTTAATTATATACTAAATCTGAGTGACTGTGTGTGTTTTCTAAACTTTGCCAAAGACTTACAAGAGCCCTAAATTTGGATACCGATACTACAGGGCATATCTCCTAGTCCGTTGGTACGGGTGAGAGGTTTTTAGATTATCAACGATAGGGTTTCCTTTTTTCAGCACGCATATATTGAAACTTAGGCTGTATTTCAAAAAACTAGATAGAGTATGATGTAAGTAATGTAATTTCATCTAAATCAACCAATTCAAAACTTTTATATTTTTAGTTCAATTAGAAATTAGGGTGCATACGTAGGTGGAAAGAAAGAATTGAATTTGGTAGGTTTTAATAAGAATTTTTTTTTATTTTATTTAATGTCACCGAGAACAAAGCCCATTTAGACAGCACATAAGTAAAGTGTTAGTAGGGTTAGTGAGGGAGCCGAGTTTTCAGCCGGTAGAAATTTTTATTTGCCAGCTAGGATCGAACCCCGGCCTCCCACTTCAACATCGTCATAATCGATCGATGCCGAAGCGAGGCCAATGCGTTAGCTGACTGAGCCAACCCGACTCCCCAAGAAATTTCTTTATAGAGATTAATTTTTTTTTTTTAAGTTATTTAAGTAACAGAATTTGATATTATTATCACTTGTTCATTAGGATCCTTTATTTTACCGATGATCTGATTTTAAAAGAGATACTATCAAGTATTCTCTTTCCTTTGGAGAAAATTTTTTTTCTAAAAATAATTTGATCCTAATATTATTTAAACACCCAAGTTTAATAGTATTTTATTTCGATCTTATATCTGAAGTTTTAAAGAAGATTCAATATACAATATTTATTTATAAAATCTTCTTTTATTACAAATTGATTATTTTTTTCTACAAATTATCATTTCCCGTTGAATTTCTATATCAATTAATTCATAAATTATAAAATATGTAAGAGAATTTTAAATAATCATCTGTCTAGTATTCATATATTCAAAGGATGAAAAAAGGAGATTAAAGTTGCACAAAAAAGACTACATTTAAACAAACAAGTAAGCAAGCTTCAGAGAATTTTTTAATTTCATTAATATTGATGGAATAACGTAATTGATTATCCATCAAAACTTAATCATAAAAAGATTACTTGTTTCATTAATGAGCAAAAAAACCTTATTTCTCTAAAATTAATATAAGTTTGAGTATAGGACACCAAACAAATCTGGAATTGTTGAAAAAGTTAATAAAAATATCTGTACTTTGGAATAGTAATTTTTATAAAAAACCACATCAAGATCAAATTAGAAACAAGGTGAAGAAACGAATTCGTTAAATTAATTTTATGGGGTGGAAAGGGCAATTTTGACTGACAAAATGTGACAGGGGGCCCTGGGGATCTTAAAAATTGTGATGTCACAAAAGTCAAAAAAAATTTTAAATATATTTTTTAGATTTCAGGTTATTATTATTCTAACCTGAAAATGTTGTTAAAATAAATCTAGACAAAAAATTGTAAACAAGCAATTTAATTAATAAAGTAAAGGGTGTGTAGTTTCACAGCGAATGAAATAAAACTCAAAGAGGTTTATACAAACTCTATATATTTCGGATTATTAGTCCATCATCAGGAATTTACAAGTTAAAACTGTTTGAGTTTTATTTCATTCACTGTGAAACTACACACCCTTTACTTTATTAATTAATATCATGTTTCACCTAAAACCTACACCACTTTCCCTAAGTAAAAAAAAACAAGCAATTTTTAGCAAAAACACTTACAGTTATACATACAATTATAATATTAAATTATAGTGTATAAAAGAGATAGTGTGACGTCCCAATACAGAGGGCCTCAATGAAAATGTGACAGAATATGACACAGGGGGAGGGGGGTGGAGGTCTAAAAATCTTGAAATTCGTGTGACGTAATTTATGGACAGCCCTTAAGGGAGTTGGTGACAGCTTATCTATCTGATTGGTCTTCGAAAAATCTTTTGTATTTCTTCAGAGTGACAACTTCTGTCAACTAAATTTTTTAATAAAAAAATTCTTAATAAGGAATTTAGAATAAAAATCTTTGTTTTAATAATATTAATAAAAATAATATTGAGATAAATTTTTCTCATTATAAAAACATTTATTTAACAGAAAAACGATTTCAAGAAATAGATTTGGAATTCTACACTAGTGCTTTTGTTATATTCGGTTGGCTGCAAATAACTTTTTATTTTTACATTTATGAATAACTAATTAACTAGACTGTCAAATTTATTGGAAAATGTATCAATCGATTCATAGAAGTTATTATTGATCTGTATAAATTTGTTGAAAATGGTATAATTTGTATAGAAGCTATAGCCCTTTAAAAAGCTCGGTCTATTTACTTCCATGTTAAAAGGACAATTTTCAATAATTTATTTCTCGGTAATGGGACAGACGATCAACTTCAAATTTCGGGAATAAATATTTTATTATATCAATGGTTCGATGGTAAAAATTTGAGAAGTTTATTAACAGTCCCGAACCCCCTTAATTATACATTTCTGAATGTATGGACAGTTAAAAAAATCCAAATCTCATTCAATGATTTCATTTTGGATATGTCGACAGGTGGCGTTCTGAAAACTTCAGCTTCTCTGGTAAAAGAAAAACCTAGGATGTCCTCGTTTTATAAAAGTGTGTGGATGTGCCAGAAGGTGATCAGATGCGCAGAGTCAGTTGACGGTGCTGTTGTTGCTGTTGCTGTTGCTGTTGTGCCAGTGACTCAGTGCAACTTCTTCGTGGCCTCCAGTCCAGCTAACCCACTGCAGACTACACATCGCACTGGACGGCATTCTTCCGTTCAGCTCGCTTATTAACATTCCTACGAGACTATCAACAAGGTAAGCGGATTAAAGTTTCCTTCCCATGTTTCTAAATCGCCAAGGTCTGGGTTCACGGATGTTGATAAAGATTTCAATGCCAAGATCAAGGTGGTTGACTTAGTGCAAGGAGAAATCGTTTATTCGATTTTTTTAGAGAATAAATATATGGCCTATATCACGTTTAAATTCTGCCATGGTATTCGGGGCATTGTAAAACAATAAGAAATTAGCATTTTATTTAAGAATTAGGGATATTCTTCTATTATAAAAAGGTATACATAATTAAAGAAATGTGTATAAGTGAATCCGGATTTAAAATAAGAGAAATTTTTTCTTTTTAGAGCAGTTGAGAGGGGAAAGGAAGAGGCAATTTGGTAAAATATTTAAATTTTTTTTACTAAAAAAATATATAATTGAAAAGTTTTTGAAATTATTGGATAAAAAATTCTTGGTAGGTTTCACATTAAGATATAAAAATAAAACGAATTTATTTTTGGAGAGTCTTTAATCTCGATATATATATTTCGGGTGGCTAACCCATCTTCAAGAGCAACAGAAAGTAACTTCCTTTTAGTCACCCGAAATATATATATCGAGATTAAACATTCTCCAAAAATAAATTCGTTTTATTTTTATATCTTAATATATGAAACCTACCAAGTATTTTTTATCCAATAATTTTAAAAAATGTTTCACCAAGTACCAACACCAAATTCGTTAGAAAAGTTTTTGTTTTGCAGAGAGTAGCAGAGTTGTTGATTCACAAAGAGAAACGAAGAGGTTGTCCTCTGCTTGATGCAAATTTTAACTGGCTCCCAGTTAAGTAAAGATCAAAAATTTTCAATATCCATACAGTATTGACCCCATGAAAAATAATATTTATAATTAAAAAAGACTGATGATGAAGACCAAGTTTTCGAAACTATAGTCTAAAACAAATAAATAATATATATATATATATAATTTTGATAAATATGTGTGTATGTTTATTTGCATCAAGCAGAGGAAAACCTCTTTGTTTCTCTTTGTAAAAAAATATAATAAAAAAATACAAATCTTTATAAAACAATCTTGGAACGATTAATTTTGAAACTAGACGTTTCGGGAGAAATTCCACCTTTATCAATAATTTTTTTTTTCAATTTGAAAAAAAAAATAGTTGTTTTCGCTAATGTTTCGAAAACAAAACCCTAAGAAATAAACGTTTATAAAAATTTTTTAGAGAAAAATAATTTTTCATAAATATTTATATTTTTTTTTATTTGAATTAAAGGTAATCTGGTCACTAGGACAATTTGTACAATTGCCTGTTATCAACATATTTAATTTCTTAGGGTTGTTTTCGAAACAGTAGCGAAAACAACTTTTTTTCTTTTTCCAAATTTAAAAAAAAATTCTATAATTTTCTCCCGGAAGGTCTAGTTTTAAAATAAATCGTTCCAAGATTGTTTTATAAAGATTTGTATTTTTTTATTATATTAAAACAATCAATAGTTAATAAGCTATGGGGGCTCGGGTAGGCTAGGGGTTAGCATGTCAACCTGCTAACCAAGTGGACCAGGATTCAAATCCGACTCGAGGCATCCGGCTAAAAACTCCCGGGGGGAGGTAGAGACAAATTAAAAAAAAAAAAAATTAGTTTCGTAAATTTGCTTATGGCTAGAAAGGCCGAAAAGCCAAATATATATATATTCTATTTAATTCCCAAACCTATAGTGTATTATTTGCAAATCGCAATTGATATTATTATTTATTTGATTATACAATTATTTAAAAAATAAATTTTATCAATAAATAAATTGAAAATATTTATTTTTATGAGCAGAAGAATTATTTCGGGTTAGTGAAAAAAGAAAATAGGTTGAAATTTGCTGGCTTATTCACGACGTTCCGGTTTCTAATTTTTGAAAAAGGTAAAACCTTATAACTCACCTTGTGCCGGGTGGGATAGCCAATCAGATGACAGGCACTTTCATCTGATTGGCCATTCCATCCGGGACAAGGTGAATTTTAAGGTTTTACCCTTTGTCAACGTTTAAAAAGAGTTTACCAACCGACATACAACTGGCCCTAAGTGTTAATTAGATAGGAAACTGGAATTAGATAGTAAACTTGTAATATAGTCCGGTTTTATAAATAGCTATTTCATTGATACTAATATGATAAGTAAATTAATGAAGGAGTTATTCAATAGATAGGGAGAAATTTTCGAGTATCGGTTTCTCTGATTTTTAAAATAATAAATAAAAGCGGAAATTAATTTATTTTAATTTTAATAATTGGAATTAATTAGAAATAATATAAATATAATAAATCTTACTAATCTACAATTTCGAAATGACAATAAAATATTCAAAATTTTACAAATACAGTAGTCTCATTAATCCGGCACTTCAATAGACCGGCACGTCCAATAATCCGGCACCCTCCGCCCGCTATTTAGTATCCGTTTGTTACCCATATCGGGTGAAATTTATTTTATTTTATTTTATTTATTCTGAATTTTTCTATACAATCCATTAATCCGAACATTCCAATAATCTGGCACCCCCTAGTTTTTAATACTTCCGGATTAGTGAGACCGAGGGGTGATCCTCGATTGGAAGTAGGTGTACACCTCTTTGGAAGTATTTTGGAAGTACTTGGAAATATTTGGAAGTGCTTGGAAATATTTGGAAGTACCTGGAAATATTTAGAAGTACTTGGAAATATTTGAAAGTATTTGGAAATATTTGGTGGTACTTGGAAATATTTGGAAGTACTTGGAAATATTTGGAAGTACTTGGAAATATTTGGAAGTACTTTGAAATATTTGGAATTAATTGGAAGTATTTGGAAATATTTTGAAGTACAAGTGGAAATAGGTGTACAGCATATTAGGTCGCGGTTCACCCCTTGATTGAGACTCTACTGTAATTACTTAAAATTTGAAATTATAGTATAGTAACTATATATTTATTATATAGTCGTTTCAAACTATATAGTAACTGTATAGGCACTTTATAGTTACTATATAGTTTGAAACATTGTGCTACTAGGGATTGATCAACTTTTAAAAAAATTAATTAGCATTGAGAGTTGAAGTTGTTTTAATTCATGAAAGATGATGGGTCACAAGCCCTTTTCAGTATTTAATTAATATTTAATTCCAGGGGGAGGTAGTTCAAAATGTCAAATTAATAAAATTATAACTAAATTTTGAATATTTATAGTATAGAATCATTTGCCAAATTCATTTGCTAATATCTTAATTGAAACAATTTTTATCATGAATGAGCATCAGTATAACTTTTAAGATCTCTAGCTTGAATATATCCTAGATATATTTATTTATTCCTAAGCTCGTAAATGTTAATCTCTTACCTCGATCAGTTCGCTTTCTTCTAAGAAAGAAAAAGTCAATCTTAAATTCATTTTGCATTTGTATCTTTCAAAAATAATCTCTATTATAGTGTAATCAGTCCTTAGACTAGTTCAATATGCAAATACCTTGCCTATATTTGACTCTATCTCATGCCAAATCCTCAACTTCTTCTAAAGTCCCACATATAATATTTCTCAATTATATGTATTTAATTCGAACATTTGAATGGTTTATAATTTTAATTTTATGGAAAATATTTGGAATCTTTAAAAAATTTTAAAAAACAACTCACGATGGCAACAATTCTTTATAGTCTAAGATCCCGACTTAGCTCGATCTTCACCTATCGAGTTTCCTGATTAAATTATTATTTTGATAATATAATGTATTAATAAACAAAACTAGATAGGGTCGACATCCAATTTCCCTGCAAAGCTATTTTTTGTTGTTAATTTTATTAGATAAATGTAGTTATCGAGTTTCCGGATAAATATATTACCAATCGAGAGTAAAATATAGTAAGGTCAGGTGGGGTAACTGGGGCCGGGGGCAACTGGGCCAGGGGTCCTGTAACCCTAGAGCTTTTTAATTTTACCGCAATTTTTAGCGCAATTCACTTTTTCATATTGGTGGGAAATTTTCAGTGTTCCTGAATTAGAGAAATTTCTTTAAGTTTATTTTATACTTAAGTACTTAGTTAAGTTAATTACTTATTTACCTAGTTATGTGCTTACTTCTTACCTAGTTGCCTTACCCAGTTCCTTGAAAATATTGAGACTTAATTAAGGTTTTCTAAAGCATAAGGAACTTATTTAACTTTATTTCAATGGGTAAAATGAAATTATTTTGTTTAGTTGTTTGATTTATGATACTTTTTTTTGTATTTTCTGTAATAAAAATCGATTTTAAAAATTATACTTGGCGTTTAAACTTATCTACCTTAAAAAATTCAATAGAATAAAAAAAAAATAGAGGTCTTGGTGCAACTGGACCAGCCTAGTCAGGGCCCAATTACCCAGAATAGCTTACATCTTTAATTATTTTTAATCCATATACAAATGAGACTAATTCTACCTACGGCCAGGGTCTTGGGGGATAGGGGAACATGTCCAACTGCTCAAAAGATGTTAAAAATTAAAAAAACAGCAAATAGGCTGGGTTGGTCCAATTACCCCACAACGCGTTTAACTGGGCCAACCGCAAAACTTTACATTCAACTTAAGATAATTCCAAAATTTTGAATAATCAAAAGTTGAAAGTATCATGATTATTTGAAGAAAATTTCATCTTTCAATTAATATAGTCACGAGATCTATAAATTGTGAGGAAGCTTAGTTATAGCCAAAAATATGGAGTACTATCCTTGGGAAAACAAAAGAAGCTGGCCCAGTTACCCCACCTGACCTTATGTATATAAAATGCCAAAGTTGAGTCGCCATCTTTTTTCCCTCCATAAGTCCAGGTAGACAGGGTATCAACAGGTAACTTCGAATTAGTATTTTGTAGTTATTGAGTTTCCTTTATTGTTATATATGAAAATGTAGATATTTTTATTGAGAATTAATTAATTAATTAATTATTTTTATTTAATTTAATTTTGTATCAAAAATAGCTATGCAGGGAAATTGGATGTCGACCCTATCAAGTTTTATATTGTTTATTATAACATTATATTATTAAAATATTAATTTCATCAGAAAACTCGATAGGTGAAGATCGATCAAAGTCGGGATCTTGTACTATTATGTAAATAAATATTAAATAAAAAGGGTCAAATCTAAGATCTAGGTAGATATCTAAGTTTATGTTATATTTCAT
Source organism: Forficula auricularia (assembly GCA_024734495.1). Classification (NCBI taxonomy): domain Eukaryota; kingdom Metazoa; phylum Arthropoda; class Insecta; order Dermaptera; family Forficulidae; genus Forficula; species Forficula auricularia. Next base: position 23,704,990 of record JALMQS010000153.1, on the reverse strand, counting down.
AAGGGCCGCCTCTGGAATCAAACTCAAGCGCCAAGCCTGGTTTTCGGGCAGTTAGCCCAACCCTAAAATAATAGCTTATAATAAATCTATAAATTGTAATAAATAACTACTATGATTTTAATATATTAGAAAATTATTGCTCCGGGTGTTAAGTTTGAAACAAATCATCCTCAAATAACACTGATCAACAAAAATTTCATCCCTTAAACCTAAAAACGGATTCTAGTAGAGTTTTATACGCTGATTTTCATGCAATTTCCTCATTTTTTACAACACGTCAGAGTTTTTGATATTATCGGTCAAAACGACGAAAAATGGCATTTTAACCTATTTTCGAGTCACATTAAATATTAAACAGCAATATTTGAAATAAAAATACTTTGTTGACGTAATAGAAAATACCTTCCTCTTTGATTTTCAAATTACCACTTGTTTGTAACTCAATTAGAACTCTAGGTATAACTAAAGAACTAAAACTACGTGATTATAAAGGATAAAAAACATGATAAAAACATATGGTCTTAGTTTTTTAGTTATAACTCGAGTTCTAATTGAGTTACAAACAAGTAGTAATTTGAAAATCAAAGAGGAAGCTGTTTTCCATTACATCAATAAAATATTTTGATTTCAAATATTGGTGTTTAATATTTAATTGGACTCAAAAATAGGCCAAAATGGCCTTTTTTCGTTATTTTGACCGATAATATCTCAAAACTCTGACCTGTTGTAAAAAATCGCGAAATTGCATGATAATCAGCGTATAAAACTCTACTAGAATCCATTGTTACGTTTAAGGGGAGAAATATTTGTTTAATTTTTGTCGAGCAGTGTAATTTTCAAATTTTTACTTTATCCAATGCGAAGAATGGGTAAAGTATTGTAATCGGTCTGGCGGCAAGCGCGACTTCAAAGAGTTCTCAGGTAAAGACTACAGAACCCATGGACTCAATTAAGATCACAAATTGTAGTATTCAATTAGATTGAATTTTAGCACGTGACGATTTTGACAAAAACTACCTGGGGTCTCGTCGAGAGGCCAAAAAGTGCCATTTTTTGGAAGTGCGTGCGGATGGATGGATGTATGTTGTCGTTTTTTTCGTCCACGATTTTTTTCACACCGTTGCACCAATAACATTATTTTAACAAAATGAAGCGCTGATTAGTTTTTGGTACATATCGGCCCACAAACATTAGTACTTTATTTCGGTACTTTTTTAGTTTTTTCTAAATATCTTGAAAATGACTTAACCAAGTTTGATGAAATTTAATATTCCAATTGAGTACCTTGAGCACCACAAAAATGGTCACATAAAATTTTTTGTAAAATTATATTTTAAAGTACTTTACCCTAGACTACGATAGTTCATTGGATAAAGTTTAGCAACGATCCATTTCAGTTTATTTTGTTTTTTAGTCGAATAAAAAAATGGTAATATTGTACGTATAGGTTTTGAAGTTTAGGTGGTTTAATTGTTTATCAAAAGAGAAGTTTCTACTGAAACCATCTATCATAGAGAGATTAGTTATTCTCATCAGAATGCATAACTATAGTTTCAGTAGATCTTTTAGAATTAATTCACAAGTACTTGAAAAAACCTCAAGAATTAGGTGCAAAATCGTTGTTTATTCTGATGTGAATATCTCATCAAAAATTTATAAACTAGGTCGTTCAACCGAAAACTTCTCTTTTGATGACATAATAAGATAATTTTTTCTTAAAAAATTCCATAACTATGAATTTTAAATGTCATTGCGAAAATTAATATAATTTCATTAGATAAATATATAAAAATATGACGTACCTAAACATGCAAAATTAATAAGATGAAACGAAAAAACATTTAAATTAATATACTTGTATGTATATATTTTTTATATATAATTATTATAAACTTTACGATTCCTCTCTGGTAATTAATTAAAGTTGTCAAACGACTAGATTAGCTCTTAGATGAAAATTCACAAAAGAAGATAAAAAATAAAATTTATTAATGGTGATTATTCCCATAATTAATTTTATTATACAGATACCTTTATTATACGAATACCTATTTAAAGTAACGTTTTTATTAACTACAATTTCTTGAATGAATTTTAATTTAAAAATATAGACAAGTCATCAAAGAATAATCTTTTTAGATTTTGACGGAAATAGTCCAGTCAAAATGTTTTATTAGGAAAGTTTTAGGGTACTTCTAATTTTTTGAAATAGCGTTGAATCCAAATCTGAGGTCAGGTCCAGTCAAAATGTTTTATTAAGAAAGTTTTAGGGTACTTCTAATTTTTTGAAAATATATGTTTTTTGGGGCGTTGAATCCAAATCTGAGGTCTCCCACCAAAATTTCGTGACGCAACATTATAGAAAATTTCCATTTTTTGGCGGTCTTGCGCTTATAACTCGAAAACTATCAACTTTTCGTAAATAACCTTCCTATTCTAAATGAAAGTTCATAAAATTTCCTACAAATTTCATTATTTAGCTTCTTTCTTCGACCAACCGTTCGGGCGCAAATCCAAATTTTCGACCTCGGCAGCTCCCTGGATCACCCAAAAACTCGCACTTTTTTCGATAATTTGGAATTTGAAATTGGAGGAATCGTGGAAATTTTTTCAAGACTTGGTACATTCTCTACAAATTCTGGTCATTCTGAAATTTTTTAATGAGAGAAATATTTAATTAAAATTTGCTTGCTGCCTTTCAGTCTCTACAACAGCTCAAGAGCTCGCCCAAAAACAATTGGATTTTTTTTTCTGAATTTATACATTTTTCATCTGAAATAGAAAGTTAAAAAAAATACTAATTTCATTATATAGTGAAACCCCCTCAAATTCGAACTAATTGGGGCTGTAGCCTGATCGGATTTCAATTTGTTCGGATTAGCCGAAAGCAGTTCGACAATTGAAGATAATAGACATCAAGTGAAAGATTAAGTGATATTTTGTGTTTCTATTATTATTTCATTGTTTTTGTAAAGTGATTATCCTAAAGAATTTCAATAACCAACTTTTAAAGTTTTCGATCCTGGAAGACATAAGTATGTAGACATATTTACACTTTGTTAGGTATATTAACTGAACTTCTTTGTTAATTTTTCAACTAATTATGAAAAATAAGGTTATAATGTAGTTGAAAGGTTTTTGTTTCGCCGAGAGTAGCAGAGTTGTTGATTCACAAAGAGAAACAAAGAGGATGCCTGCATCAAGCAGAGGACAACCTCTTTGTTTCTCTTTGTTATAATGTAGAATATATACATAATTGTTTTATGAATAAATAAATAAGTTTCTCTTTTTTGCGTTCGGATTTCCCGGGATTTCGGTTTTTCGGGGTTCGGATTTGAGGGGTTTCACTGTATATTGAAAATTTATTGACATTAGAATTAATTTTCCAAGATTTTCGTTTCTCAAGTTTTCGTAATTCAGACTGAGAGAACAAATCATTCTCAAAAATGGTATTTCTCCACGATTCAGATTTTTCTAATTAGGAAGAAGTCAATCAAAATTAAAAATTTTTTAATGAATATAAAAATCCGGCTAATTAGCGTGCTGGGCACGCAGAGCGTTCCAAGTAAGGGGATTTCCTGTGAATTAAGAGCAGAAGAGCAAAGTATGTTGCCTGATTTAAGGGGCGAACCGTCTAGTGAGTCATTATTAGTTAGTTCAAGGCTGCAGATACACTAGGAAAACAAACGGTAAATTTTTTAAAAACTTCACCAATCAAAACGAATATATTATTAGAAAGGTTAATAAATCAACAGAATAAAAGGTCAATAAGGATCGTTGTTTCAGGCGTAGGCATAAGGCTCCTAAAAAAAAACTGGTTAAAAAAGGTTTGTTCCAATTTTCTCTTGACTAATAGAAATAGTTTAAAAACTAGAAAAAATTAGGGTTGGACTAGTCAAGGTAAAATTTAAAAATCAGTTTTTAATTATTTTTTTTGGCTTTTCGGCCTTTCTAGCCATAAGCCATTTACAATACTATTTATTTTATTTAAATTTGTCCCTACCCCGGGATTTGGCCTAGATTCTTAATTTTTAACCCCCCCCCCCCCCCCCCCCCCCCCTCCACCCCCCTAATCTAATCAGCTCTTAATCCCGATGGACCAAAACTAAGTGTGAAATTTAGTTTCCAAATTCACCCTAGTTTTTGTGCTAACTCGTCCACAAAAATTTGGTAACGCACAGACTAACAGACAGAATAACAAACTAACAAACTAACAGACTAACTAACAGACATTTTGACAAAACAATTATTATCTCGAAAATTATAATTTTTTCGATGTTCATTTATTAGAGCTTGTTTGTAGAGCGAAATGCCATGGTTTTGTTCAATTTTTTTAATCAAAATAGTTTCAGCCGTTTTTTAGATATTTTCAAAAAAAAAACACTTTTACAATACTTGACCATACCCTGTATGGTAAAGTAAAAAATTGGATATCTATAGCTATAATGGTTATATGGGAAGTTATTGAATTCTTATAGTAATAACCTCCTGCTTTTTTTGAAGTCGGTTAATCAGCTGAAATGTGACTCACAAGTATATAATTATGTATCAGCTTGCAATTAAAGCTCTTAAAGTCATAATACGATATTTTCAGGGATTCAGTGATTTTAAATTATTATTTTTTTCCAAGCTTGTACTTGTTTCGTATGTGAAACAACATTTAAAAATTTACTAATTGCTACTATATGGAGATATGTATATTTACTCAGTGTAATGCGCTTGAAGTAGATCTCAAGTGGTTACGTATGGCTTATCAATATACATAATATAAATCCTTGACGTAAAATGATTAACGGAATCGACGAAAAAAGTTAAATATTTACTTTCTGAATGTTGGTCAACTTGATTTCCATCTCTCTACTCACTCTTTATCGGTCCCATTACAAACATTTTTGGTCTTAACTGTTTGCCAGCCAGATGAGCGTTTTATGATAATTCCCTCGAGCACTCGAAGCTGTGAATTTATTTTGTAAATTTTTTAGAAATACATTTATTTAACATAGTTTAAGTAGGTTAAAAAAATTAAAATTTGAAGAAAACAATTTAGAAATAAATTTGGATTAAGTGTCGTTAATTATACAAAAGTATTTTAATTTAAACCTCGCTAATCAAAAATATTTTCGGGTTGGTTGTTTGAAAATCGTGTATTACGCGCAAATGAAGCTTTAGGAAAGATTATTGATATTATCTCGTCAGAACAAATGCTACAGTAGTATTTATGAAAAAGAAATATTCTCTTTTTCTTTTTCAAGAACGAGTGTGGTCAATTAAACTTAAAGGTCTTGCTCCTTTTTCGTCTAGTATTATATCTTTAAAAAAATTTCAATAACTTCTAAAGTTAAAGCTTTATTATCATTAGATATAACAAATCAGGGGAAAAAAGAAAACAATTATAGACCGTGTTAAATCAAAAGACCAATCCCAACGTTTCGCTAATTTATTGTAGTTTCATCATCAAGCTCTACAATGACAAATGAAATGAATGATTGAAAAAAATTCGATCAAGAGCCTGATGAAGCTACAATAAATTATCGAAACGTTGCGATTGGACAACAACAGAAATTAAACAAAAGAGTAATTTCAGTTAATTAACACGATTTATTTCGTTAAGGGAGAATGGTGTAGGTTCTTGGTCAAACATATTAAATAAAGTAAAGAAAATTTTTTCAAAAAATTTGTAATAGACTGATGAAGAATGGCAAAGCTCTCGAAACTATAGTCTCGTTATAAATAAATTTAAACTTTATAATTCCAGCAGAAGACACACTCTTTTATTGTCTCCTTCAACTATTTATTTCATAGATTTACTAGACAGTTTCGGTCACCACTAGTATACCATTTCAGTAGTAAATTTCGTTCAAGATTTGGAATTTGTCACTCTGTACATATATAACTCATTTTTAATTTAAGATGGAGATTCCAATAAATTTCAAAAAAAATATACATATATATATATATATATATATATAAACACTTGTCTCTGGTTTTAGAATATGATTTAAGCTACGACTGAATATGGTCTAACTGGGGTGACCGAAACTGTCTAGTAAATCTATGAAATAAATAGTGTTAATTAACTGAAATTACTCGATTTGTCTAATTTGTGTGACTAAATAAACCCTAAAATTTATAAAATTAAATTCTATTTAAGTTGCTTAAGTTTTGGAAGATTCTTATAAAATAATTAATTCTCATGAGAGAAGAAAAATTACCTATTTGCGTGTATGCCCTACTAGAGCTTGGCCATATGCCATAACAGAACTTCGGACCTACTTAAAAGATTCTTTACAAGTCTAATCTAATTATTATTTGTATGTAAAATTAAAATAACTATTGAATTTAAAATTAAAATAACTATTGAATTAAAAATAACTATTAAATTTAAAAATTAAATATCTATTGAATTTAAAATTAAAATAACTATTGAATTTAAAATTAAAATAACTATTGAATTTAAAATTAAAATAACTATTGAATTTAAAATTAAAAATAACTATTGAATTTAAAATTAAAATAACTATTGAATTTAAAATTAAATAAAATACTTTTATTTAAACGAGGAAGTTAGGGTAGACTAGAAATAAATGGGGAGTAATCAAATGCGTTTATTTTTTTGGCTTTCTTTTATATTTCGTCTTCTCTCATAAAAAAGCGAATTCACTGGATTTATTTTTAATTGAGAAAATCGTAAATGTTAAATAGTTAATTGATAGAATTTTAGATAATAGTATTACTGACACACAAACCTTTTAAAAAGTTTTCTGAATCCTATATAATGAATTTATTTCGCAGAATTAGAAGTGAAATAGAAATGAAAAGATAATATTATGAGAGGTTATTATTCAAATATTTATTATTAAAATAAAGTAGATATTTAGTTCATTAGTTTTTTGCCCAATATTTTAATGAGCAAATTATTGAAATATGAATGAATTATGTAAATATTCAGATCAACTTTTACTATTTATTTTAAGTAGTTCTTCCTTCCTTGAAAAATTATAGGGTAAATTAAAAATAATATTATATAAGTACATATCTATAGTTCTTTTTTTTTAGAGTGGCATATCCGCTCTTAGAACACTGGAATCTTTTTGAATTCTGACAACGATGATTTTCAATCACAATAGCACGTAACACATACCATAGTTATATCGGTGATACCCCAAAACACTTTCTCAAGTCCCAAACCAAGATGTCTGACACCTCTCGGGTCCTCATTTGTCCTCATTTTTTCCTGACGATTAAATGAAGAATGTTGTATCTGTCAGAGTGACTCATCACATGGGAATAATTTTTATTGTAGATTTCGGTATTTAATTTATTACAAGCTTTTATTTATTTACATTTATTTATTAGCTTTATTAGCATTCCTACATGGTCAAAATAAAAATTTTACAATTGATTAATCTCAACATTTCCCTTCATTAATTTACTATTTAATAGATGAGAGCTAGATACCAATGTTTTAAAGACTTCTCAAAAAGATACGAGCAAAATTATATTATTAGATGAGCAAGGAAATGAGAGATGAATATTATGAAAAAATGGGCTTGAAACACACTACTCAATACCAGTCGTGTCGCTTACATCCCCACTAGAATCGATCCTTTTATTTATATTTATTTATTTAAATATATTGACATACATGCATATATATTACAGGGTGGGGCGCAGTAACTTCCTTATTTTAAAAAATCATAAAAGAAAAATTATTGGCAGTATCGATTTAATTTCTTTTTTTGTATACAGGGGTACATTTAAAGTTTTATTTCATTAGGCTTTAAAAACGACATCTCGAAGGTGGCCACCGTCCTTGTCAATACCGTAAGGTAGCCGAATTTTGAAATTTCCGACATAGGCACAGATATGCTAGAAAAAAATGGACATACATTTCAAAATTCGGCTATTTCAGTGTATTGACGAAGACGGTGGCCACTTTCGAGGTGTCGTTTTTAAAAATTAATGAAATAAAACTTTAAATGTACCCCTGTAACAGAAAAAAGATGTAAATCGAAACTGCCAATACTTTATGTGTTATGATTTTTTTAAAATAAGGAAGTGACCGCGCCCCACCCTGTAAATTGGTGAACTAAACATAATCTCAATATCAATTACAAATATTCATTAATAATAATTACAATATAAGTCCTAAGTTATGTAACATTTTTCACTTGTGGAACATCACCAACTGCAACCTAATATGTATAATTTTAATAATGTTTCACTATAAACCAACACCGCCTTTCATAAATTCGGTACTTTTTTGGACAGTATCCCCTACTTTCAAAGACACCAACCGCCTGGTATATAACATTAAAATAAATTATATTTTAAAAAACTAAAAAACACCCTTCTAAAAATTATAAAATAATGTAATACTTAATCATAAAGTGTGGGGGGCAGAAACATGTACTTTTGATTAATTTCGACAAAGTGCCTCTCGGTTTTTTATTAAGTATTACATTATTTTGTACTTTTTAGAAGCGTGTTTTTTAGTTTTTTTTTTAAATATAATTTATTTTTATAGAGAAAAGAATTTAAAAGAATGAAATGTATTTTTTATTTTTATTAATATTGACCTTGTCCATTAGGATATAATGAAATGTATTTATATTTATTATTTTTTTACTTTATTTTATATATAATTTAAATTAAATTCAGTAGATAAAAAATTATTTTTATACAGAAATGTTTGCAGAATTTAACAGAAGGAAAGACACATTATATTATACTTACATACATACATACAGTTGAAGCTAATATAAAGCGTATAAAAATTAGGAGTATTATTTTAATTGGATAGAACTCTCTTCAATACATTTCATTTGTTGTTGTTTTTAAATAGGCTTACTCGAAGGTACAATTAACAGTAATTTTCACACATTAAAATAGTTAAAATTTCTACTAAATCACATAGTCAAACGGATATTAAGTAGGTCACCATTGAGGAGAGACCAGACAGAGGTCGAATGATAAAACTTTGAATTTTTAATCATTATTTAAACCGTTAGTTTTTACTCAAGAAAATTATAAAGTAAATAATTTAAAAAAAAAATATATAATTTTGTTAAAACGAAAACCAATCATTGATGTTAGATTAATATAAACATTTTCTATTAAAACTACTATATTGTAAAAAAAAGTACCTATGTTTAGGAGAATTAGTTAATGGTATTTAATGAAACAATCAATACTTAAATTTATTTCTATGCTGAAAAATAAATAAATAATAGACAATTTATGCTTGTAAATATACAATCGAATATTCATCATGACGTTTGGAGTATTATTTTTTTATGAAAATGATTACTTCGATAACGTTATTTAGAGAGAAGGAAGTTGAATAATATTTTTCTAGTCACGTAAAGACTTTACCGATAGGTAAGGATTTGTTTATTAATTTTTAATTATTACCGTAGAAAAACAAATATATTTTTTTTCTGTATTAAAAATGAGTTTAATAGTAAATTGTGAATTTTTAATATTATCTACAAAAATGTAAAAAACGGTATATATACATATGATCATTCTCAAGTCTGTCGTGCTAGCTGAGTTTAACTGATTATCTCCGAAAGTAACGGTCCAATTACACAGAAATTAGATATAGAGGTAGTTAGTATTTATCAGAAAACATAGAATAATTCAATATTTTAAAATATGTTTAATTGAGAAGATATTTTGTTTAACTTTTTTTTTTAATTAAGTTTCAAATGAAAACTTGTGTCTGTACTTATAGAGAAACGGACTAAACTCTCTTGACGACTCCAGCGCCCATGGTGGTGAAAAATAACACTTTTCACGAGATTGTACCTATTTAACACTGAGCGCTACATGGAATAAATATATGATAATTATTAAAATAAAACATTTATTAAAAAGATCTGGTGTCATTATTATTAAAAGTGGTTTTCACACAATTATTATCCCCGATTTTTTTACTTTACCCTACAGATTATGGTCAAATAAATCAGATAAATTAAAGGATAAAACTTTTCAAAAATTAATGATATCTGACCAAAAACATAAATGTGAAAAAGAAGCCAAGTTCGGTACAAACGCCTTCTCCGACAAAAGGGATGAGATCTAAACGGAAAAATTTGTTACGCACTTTGATATTGAATTTATAACTAAATTATTTGTAGTATATAATAGAAAAAATAGCAAAGTTAAATTTTAAGCTTGTATTTAAATATCATCAAGTTAAACCTAATTTATTGACTATTATAACTTGTCAAGTTATAAATTCAATATCAAAGTACGTAACTAATTTTCTTTCAAACCAATGAAGAACATTATACATCCCAAAAGCTATGAACAACTGCAATGAAATTTGGTATCCGTTTAGATCTTAACTATTTTGTCGGCGAAGCCGTTTGTACCGAACTTGGACCCATTTTCACATTTATGTTTTTGGTCAGATTATTGTTTCTTCTAAAAACGAAATCTTAAATAAATTATCTTAAGATTGAGCCTACCTCAAATTTCAGTTGTGTATGGTGCAAATCCTTAACCCAGCCTGCGTTTCACTTTCCAGCCTCTTTATGTAATATACTAATTGATTCTTTATTTATAATATCGTAATTAATAAAGATGGTAGTTCTTTGACTCCTTTCTATCTTTTCTTCTTGTTGAATTCCTTAATCATTACTTTTATGCTGAGTTTCTTTCACCTATTCTTGTAACTTGCTTTCTACTGATCTTCATGCATCTACTGTTGGAGTTTGTCCTATATTTGTTACTTTCAATGAGCAATTTGCCTTGTAAATATTTTTGGTCGTATTTCTCATTTCCCTTTCCCTTTTATTCTTTGAAAAAATTATCAGTAATGATTTTAATTTTATCGTGAAACTGATTGAAGTTATCAAAATTCAATTTAATTATTTGAACAATTCACTTTAAAGCTGTTAGTAAATATGTAAGGTTTAGTTTGTTACTTTAATTAAAAATATAAATAAAATAATTACTTTTTTATAAAAACACGAAGTTCCTTACGTTATTTTAAAAATATTAGAGTTAATAAAATAGGGCCAAAAATGTTATCCCCCTTAAAAAATCACAACTCCATAAATAGTGACTATTATTAATAATTGTATAACTCCATTATTTTCTTGAATATATTAAATATTGAAAATCAAAACGTGTATAAAATTACTATCTTTAGTTTTTAAAGTTTTAAAATAACGCAATATGAAATTAATTTTATTGAAAAAGTTTACATTATCTAATCAAAATAAATCAATAACTAATTTATGATTTTTTTTATTCAGGATTTTGGATTTGAATATTTTTTTATTTCATGTTTGGCCTTCAAAAAAAAATCTCTCTCCTATATCCTCTCCATTGAATCAGGTCGCCTGGAGTGTGCATTTCCGTTACGTGACGATTTCTGCCGGTTAGCTCCTACCGGAAGCCCCGTAAAGGAACTTACTTCCAAAAAAAAAAAAATTATTATTGGAAATATTTATTTTATATAAATAATAATTTTAATTTGAAAGAAATAAAATATTGACATGTTTGGATTTGTTCAAGAGATCTTACATATTACATACACTAGACAACTGTATGAAATCAACTGATCTAACATTAAATTATATAAATGGAAATTTAAATTCTATTCATCTACTATTTAAAGGAAAGTATTTTTATTTCAAATTATAATTTATTTTATATTATTCCTATTTTGGATCATGTAAAAAATATCTCAACAAAAACACTTGTGTAAAATAAGCTGACGTGTTTTGATGGGGCCATCCACTTGACTTTACCATACAACCTGGCCCCTAAAGTTATTTATAATTATGTAAGGGGGGGGGGGGGGTTAGAGGTCCCTCTGATTATGTATACAAAATTTGGTTGAGTTTGGTAAATGGCCTAGATTTTTAATTTTTAACCCCCCTCCACCATCTTAATTTTGGGTCGATATGCACCAAAATCTAATCAGCTCTTTATCTCAATGGACCAAAACTACGTGTGAAATTTGGTTTCGATATTCAAACTAGTTTTTGAGCTAGCTCGTCCACAAAAACAGACAACCAGTCAGCCAGGCAGACAACCAGGCAACCAGACCAACAGACATTTTGACAAAACAATTATTATCTCGAAAAATATAAAATATAAGTTTTTCGATGTTTACTTATTAGAGCTTTTTTGTAGAGCGAAATGCCATAGTTTCGCTCAATTTTTTTAATCAAAATAGTTTCAGCCGTTTTTTAGATATTTCGAAAAAAAGAAGGAAAAAAAACCACTTTTTTCATTCACGATTACAATACTTGACCATACCCTATATGATAAAGTAAAAATGTTGGATCATGTAAAAAATATAAGAGCAACACGTGTTCTAAGAGTAATACAGAGGGGTGAACCACGATTTGAATTAGCTTTACAGGTCTTTGGAATTATGTGGAATTATTTTGGAATTCATTAGATAATGCCCCTTCATCTATTGTCTTCTACTTGGAAAAGAAAATGGAAATATATTAGGTCCCGGTTCACGCTTCGGGTAATACTATAGTCTTGGGCTCGGTCTTGGGTTATATTGGAGTCGACATTTGGCTTCGTCTCCAAACAATCCTCGTATAGAAGTTTTTAAAACTATTTGTATTTAAATTTCAACCTGTATACTAATAGGCCATAAGTCTGACAATTTTCAGGACCCCTTTAAAAAAATAACATTACTGTCACTGGGTCATAGTAAAAACAGGATAATTTTATTTTACGACATGTTGACCTTAAATAAACTTGACGAATAGTAAAAAAATATTTTATTGTAAATCTTGATTTGTACACCGACTATGGAATTCTAAATGAAAAACCAAGCCTTAATTGTCAGAGTGTAATAAATTTCCGTTTGAATTTAATGTAGTCATGCTATCTAAATCTTCCTATCTCAAGCTTCAAAATGAGTCCGTGAATTGCCAATTAAAGCTAAGTTATATAAAGAAAATTTTGTTTTTGGTTTTAAATCCAAATACGAATAAAAACATCATTTCGGATTAGTAAAACGAAATCAACATTGGTTTACTTTTTGATTCTTAATATATAGCAAAGTATGACAGTTTATACTATTTGAGTGATTTACTAAGAAATTTTCTTCTATCTTGCATTCGTAATAAAAGTTGTAATGAGGATATTGGGAAAAGCTCAGCCATTCGAATGCCTTTCCAGGTGGAGTCATTAAGGGTCCATATACATACACCCATAAAGGAACAAGGTGAAAATCTAACATCTAAGTGTTTTGATTCTCGTTGATAAATTGAATCTCAGTATTATATAGGATTGTTTTCATGCGGTTGATTGTATCTCTGCTTTTTAAGAATCTGTTTGTATTTTGTCAATGATCCAATTCAATTCAATGACTCTAATCAAGATAAATAAATAATAATCATGTGTAGGGTAAATCCGGGACAGACGCCACACTCGGGAGAGATGCCGCACCCCTTGTAGTTCAACAAGTACCAGCTAGATCCTAGCGCAGGCCAGTCGGCCTTATCAGTTGGACGTTTATATTGATATATACCAACACCAAATTCCTTAAAAACTATTGTTTATATTGATATGAAAACTGTTTTTATCTGATTGTGAAGAATATTTTACTGACTATAAGCTAAAATCGAAGGTAAAACTTTCATTATACACTCACAAGTTTTTCTTAAGCTTCACTTATGAATTTATTAAGAGCTAATATTTTAAATATTCGAATAAAGTCAAATAGATACTAAACAACGAAACCTTTATTGAGGTTATGAGTCGGTTTTTGGTTTATTTGCTACTAATCGCGGCAATAGGGAGGGTGTGGCATCTCACTCGTACTAAATGGGAGAGATGCCACACTGCGATGAATACTACTCTTCAACTTCCAAGAAATGTGATTGGTTGCGTTGTGCAACATCCCAGAGATGTCTTCTTGAGGAATTCTATTTTGAAGAATTTTGTGTCGATTGTGGTCGCCAAAATAGAAAAATTTCTAAAAAAGACTACTTATTGCCCAATTATTATTATTTTCATTTGGCAAAATCTTGTTAACAATCTTTAAAGAACTTTCTATGTTCAAAATGTATATTTTTGGCTTTTTTTATACCTAAAATTTTTTTTTAGTTCTTAAATACTTTTATTAACAATGTTTTTACTACTATTGTAATTTGTAATTTAAAGAGGTGTGGCATCTCCCCTTACACCTGTGGGTGAGACGCCACAGAGCAACGTTTTACAAATAAATTTTTTCTACTTATTATACTGTTTTTAATTTAATAATAACCCATTACACATTTAATACATTTTATTGTGTTAACATAACAAATATTTACTTATAGTTATGTGCACCATGGGCTTTAGAATAATGGTTTTTTAAAATGTGTGGCATCTCTCCCGGATTTACCCTATCTCTTGTAGGTATACTGATGTTGTTTTCTATTGACAGGGTGCGGAGTTCATGGTGGGGACAACTCAATCGATCGCAGCGATCGTTGTGGTCAAATTTTACGTTAAATCATGCTCACGTTCAGAGTAAACAAATAAAATGTAATATTATTATTATCCTTTATAAAATAACAGAACTCTGGTCAAAATATTTGATGAAAGAATTTCGGAGGTCTGCTTATGAAAAAAATAATAATCGGTTTCCATTAATTCTGTAACCAAGTTCAATTCACACTTATATTTAAATTATGTGGTTTTTCAAGGATGATTATAAATCAAATCAATTTTATTTGATAAATCCCGTTAAAATACCTTATGCCAAAGGTGTCGTTTTTGTTCTTTGATTCTATGTCATTCAACAACCTTTAAAATGCACTGTGTAAAAGATACAAGTAGGATAGAGGTAAAGTGGAACAATAGCTCATTTGCATATTAGATGGAGTGTTTTCGAGAATGTTAATTTTTAAAAAATAAACAAAGTAGGTATATAAATATTAGTATATAAATTGAGTTTGTAACATTCTTCAGGATACTAGTAGTAGTCCAGTCAACGAACGCTCAAAAAGCGGTTATAGAAAACATTGAAGAGGGTAGAATTTTTTCTTATGTAATGTGTTTGGGATAGTTAGGAGGTAAAAATACTAGAAGTCCCCAGCCTTAGCTACCGGGCTTAGGGTTAGGAGGGAGGTGGAAATGTCCCAGTTTTTTGTTTTTCGCTTTTATCTCTTGAACTTGAACGTTTACTTGAACCACTTTTTTATAAAAACTCTAGATTTATAGATATCCAGCATTTTCCATAATGATCAATTTTTTCAAAAAATAGCAGCTTTTCCTTCATAAAATGAAAACCACTCATCCTAGAAACTTAATTTTTGTCTCATTCTCTAGGAAATCTTATTGACTTGGACGTTTACTTGGACTACTTTTTTGGTAAAATTCTTAGATTTATAGATATCCAGCATTTTCCGGACAGGATATGATCCGAATCCTCAAAAGTGTCATGCAAAATGCTCGACATCTTTGAATCTAAGTGTTTTATCAAAACAGTAGTCCAAGTAAACGTTAAAGTCAATTATATTTCCTAGAAAATGATGAGTGGTTTAAATTTTATGAAGGAAAAACTGGGATTTTTTGAAAAAATTGATCATTTCTTGTCATGGAAAATGCTGGATATCTACAAATCTAAGAATTTTACCAAAAAAGTAGTCCAAGTAAACGTTCAAGTCAATAAGATTTCCTGAGTCGTTTTTATTTTATGAAGGAAAAACTGAAATTTTTTGCAAAAAATTGCAGTTTTTCAAAACTTCAACCTCATTGCGGTACCATTATCCAATTAAAATGAAACTTTGTTTAAACTGTATCAAATTTAATCTAGTTTTAAAATATATAGAATGTTATAGAGTTATTTACAAAATGTGTACCGTTTTCGAATTATAATTTTTCTAAAACTATATCATTATTTGAAATTTACTATTATTATTTAATATGTTATTAAATTGAAAGTTTTTTGCTGAGAGTATCACAATTTTTATATATTGAAGGAGACACACTCTTTCATTGTCTCCTTCAATAATATATCTTATTCTTCATATAATTATAGGGAACCTTAATTCTCATAATTACTTTAATGCGACTTAAAATACATTTTAAAATAACCGATAAAAAACAATTTGTGGAAGAGAGGAGGGGAGAGAAGGAAAACCAATCGACTTGATTGGGGAATAATGGAATTGAAATAATTATCGGAAAAGAGGTTTTTTTTATCTAATTAGATTTTTCCTCTTATTAAAAACAAGGACTAAAGATGAATAAGGACACTCGATGGTGGAGAAGTAATCTCCGGAATCGAAGCAAAAAATACAATGTATACATTAATTAATGTAAAATAATTGGTTTAATAAAATTTATAAAAAAAAAAAAAAAAAAAAAACAATTTGTGAATGAATTTAATTGAATGGAAGATGATGGATTGGATGGATTAATTTCCGCAATATGGTATTGGAATAATTATCGGAAAAAAGGTTTTTTTTTCTATAATTAGTTTTTTCCTCTTATTAAAAACAAGGACTAAAGATGACCAAGGACACTCGATGGTGGAGAAGCAATCTCCGGAATCGAAGCTAAAATACAATGTATACATTAATTCATGTAAAATAATTGGTTTAATAAAATTTATAAAAAAAAAAAAAAAAAAAAACAATTTGTCAAATATGATATTTTGATTTTTCGTGTTTAAAAATGCTTAAAAACTAAGAGAATATCCGGCCCTATCTAGCTCATTTGATTCTCCGACCCTTTTTATAGGTATTAATTACTATCAAAGAGTCAGTACCCAGACTGGCCATGACAATTCTCTCGCATTATATTCTATAGAATATAAATGTGAAAGTAAAAAAGATGGAAAATTCTATCTTAATCTCCAATTAAAATGTTTACTTACTTTTTGATTAATTCAAATCGAGATGAATACTTAATATATACAATTGTCTGAAAAGATAGAAGCTTCTTAATAAAATAGCTATCTATATTCAGAGATATAATCATCTGAAAATACATTCAAATGAACAAAAAGGCCTGCAAATGAATAGTCAATTTTCTTTTCACGATATGGACTTTCATTTTCAAATAAAATAAACAGAACACCATAATAGAAAGGTTTTTCTGAAGACAGCGATACTTGAGCTAATTAACTATCAAAAAATTATTTACAATATGTACAGTTAATTTGGTCCATACCTATAATCAGGTGGGCGGTGACTTTTCAACCAGAGGAAGCAGTCCAAAAAAGAAAAATTAATTTTTTTTAATTTTATTTTATTCGCAGCTTCTTTTTTTACAGACGGTATCATAAAATTTGTAGCTATTTTTCAAATTTAACATTAGATTTTTTATATTTATTATGGTTATTATTAATATACTTTTCAAATCAAAAAATATTTTTTAAGGAAATATTTAAAATAACGGATAATAATTTGAAAATTTAAAGATCCTCTTGAATTTTTGAAGTCGACCTTATATACAGGGTGGGACATAAAGATCCACCACATTTTGAAGAGGTATAAAAAATGAAAAAATTTAACTAGAAAAAACTGAATATATTTTTGAAAAGAACATAAAATGTTTGTTTTTTAATGTTTTTTAAACATTACCAGACAAAAAAAAAGGGGGGGGGGGTCAAAAATGAAACTTCTAACCCTTTCGACCAAACTCAACCAAATTTTGAATACATTTTCTGTGGAGCCCCAGAATTCACAAACTAACCACCCAAAATGGGGTGAGGGTCAATTATGAAAATTCTAGCCCTTTCAACCAAACTATGTATACAAAATTTGGTTTGTTTTTGCATTTCTAGCCTTCTGGGGGTCCACAGAATATGTATACAAAATTTGTTTGAGTTTGGTCAAAAGGGCTAGAATTTTCATTTTTGACCCTTCCCCCCATTTTGGGTGGTTTGTTTTTGCCTTTTTGGGGCCCACAAAATATGTATACAAAATTTGGTTGAGTTTGGTAGAAAGGGCTAGAATTTTCATTTTTGCCACCCCCCCCCCCTCCCCCTTTTTTGTCTGTTGTTTAAAACACATTAAAAAAAATATATTTTATGTGCTTTTCAAAAATATATTCAGTTTTTTTCTAGTTAAATTTGTTCATTTTTTATACCTCTCCAAAATGTGGTGGATCTTTATGCTCCACCCTGTATTTATGAAAATACTCTACATGTTTGAAATTTTAGGGATGCGCCGTATCCACAGCATCCAATGACCTCACGTCACTGCTTTATATATCGCTAAACAATTTTCAAAAAGACCGAAATTTTATTCACACTCTTTAGATTCAAGAATTTTATGATTCCTAAAAAAAAAATCGTCCACGGAAAAAACGACAATACATGCATCCATCCATCCATATATCCACACATCCATACATCCATACATCCACACGCACTAGATGAAAAAATCGCACTTTTTGGCCTCTGGACGAGACCCCGTGTACTTTTTGGCAAAACCGTCACGTCCTAAAATTCAACCTAAATGAATACTACAATTTGTGACTTAGGTTGAGGCTATAGATTCCGTAGTCTTTACCTGAGGACCCTTTGAAGTCGCGTTTGCCGCGAGACCGATTACAATACTTTACCCATGCCACGCTATGGATAAAGTAAAAATATTATTTTCTCGTTTTCAGTGAATTTTAAATAAATAAAATTGAGTGTAAACAAATGTTGTACATATTTATTCTAATTCAACACTATCTAAGATAATAACAGGGTTCCAAATTCTAAAATGAAAAGTGAATCCAGTTTCATTAAGCCATCTTGGAAAGACTATACTTATAAACATAGGTGCTTATATTACAGTTGCTAGTTTGTGCTGAGTTTTTATAATTATTTTTCATGTTAATGACAATTTAATTACATTTCAAATCATCTAGTTATAAAACAATATTTTAAGCATCTAAAAAAAATTGATTAATTATTCTTACCTATACTTAAAAATCCAGCAATGATTTTATAGATATCTACGTTAAATTATAGTGATTTTGCGAGCTTTTAATTTCTTACTTGTAAATTCAATTAAATATTTTAATATTTTATTCACTAAATGGCCACAGCGGGTTCACTGAACAGCAATGCTACAGATGAAAATTCAAAATCGTTAGACACTCTTGCCTATTCTATAATAAATAATTACAATTAATAATGTTACATCACTTGAATTCATTTTAAATTTCATAGAAAGAATTGCAGAGAATTGAATAAATTTAAAGACAGAGCTTTAATTTAGTGAGCCAGACTTTTCGTCAATTTATTTTGACTTCCTCAGTGGCTTATTTAAAAAGTTTTTGACAAAGAGTGATAAAGTGAGCCTCTGAGAATGTCAGGATAAATTGACGAAACGTCTGGCTCACTTAATAAAAGCTCTGTGTTTTAATTTATCCAATTCCCTGCTATTCCTTCTATGATATTACAATTAATAATTTATCATTGAATAGTTGACTTTCAGTTGATGATTAATAAATAGTACATACAAATTATATTTTCCCTATCATATAGGTTAAGGTGCTCCTTATTTTGGATATTTTTGAGTATTTACGCTGACAGGGGCTCATATGGTTCTAAATAAATAAAAAAAAATATCCCCCAAGTTTCAAGTCTCTATCTCAATTTTAACCTAGTGCTAAACAGCCATTAAGTTGCCCATCTAAATAACATGGAGTTTTTGACATTGAACGTAATGCTTCAAAAAATTTGAAACTCTGTAGACTCTATCCTTATAATAGTAGCTATCCTTCAGAATTTTTACACATTTTCAGCTATTACAATTTTGGAGTCTATAACTTACTAATACAAAGATATACCTGTATTTTATCTAGATGTAGCTCCAAAATTGTAATAGCTAAAAATCTGTAAAAATTCTGAAGGATGGTTACTATTAGAAGGATAAAGTTTACAGAGTTTCAAATTTTTGAACCATTACTTTGACCGGAATAAAAAAATTGATTGTTCAAAGCCAAAAACCCCATGTTATTTAGATGGGAAACTTAATCGTTGTGTAGCACTAGGCTAAAATTGAGATAGAGATTTGAAACTTGGGGGATATTTTTTTATTTATTTCTAATCATAAGAGCCCCTGTCTGCGTAAATATTCAAAAATATCTAAAATAATGAGCACACTAATATAAGTACTAAAAATAACCGAATTTCTTTATGTAGTGATGAAATTCTTGTTTACGAGTCTTGTAAAATATTTTTTGTCACTTTTTATTGGATTAATTGAGAGTTTGGTTCCCCCCACAAGGTGTCTTCTCATGTGAAGCAATAGGCTGGAGTTGACCCAGACAGCCAGCGCCCACTTTTCCAGTCAGTTACTGGACCAACATCAGCCCAAACGGTACTCATCTCGGCTGGATTTTCCTGATCTTTAAAGGATCCTCAGAGAACATATCGTGCCTGCATCACGAACAACCCACACATTTATTTGATCTAAGCGAAATCCGCCATTTAAATAAACACCTTAATATAATTTTAGGAAATTAGCCCCCAACGACATCAAAATACTCATCGGTTTCAGTAAAAATTTAAATTGTATCAAGAAAGTATTTATATTTAAGGTAAAAAATCTAAGATTTTAGTAGATATATTTTTCCATTGCATATCAGAGGGTTTCATCCCCTCAGGAGTTGTCTACTAAAATCTTAGATTTTTGACCTTAAATATAAATACTTTCTTGATATATTTGGTTATATCTTGAGTTGTATTTTCGAAAAAAAAAACCTTTTATTTTTCAAAAAGAGATACTCAAATCTTCTGGTTAATTTGATACTTTATTAAATTGTATTTTTTACTGAAAAATTAAATAATTTTAGTACTAATGAAGATGGTCTCCACTGGTGAGCGAAACTGTGTAGTAAAAGTAGTTTGATATAAATATGATATAAATAACAATTCTTGCGAGCTTCCGAAATTCCATAAATTTACATGCCCAAAGCTGCATATGTACCTAATGATAATATTCTTAAACACAAAGAAGGATATTATTCACATCAATAGACGGATTTATTTTTCTTCAAATTATATTAACAAAAATCTTTACGAACATGAACTTAGGTTATTTATCAAAGATTTTAATAGATATATCAAAATTAATTGATTATATATCACAAGTTGATTTCAATCTTTCTTTCTCAAATAGATACTCTTTTCAATAGTAAATCTTTAATTTGACTTCATCTTCTAAAATAGCAGCTCACTACTTTTTCAAACATAAACAACCATTGAAACTCGGTCATTTTAGGAAAACTGGTTTTGTATAGATTGTAAAAGCAAAGCCTTTTATTAGGGAGTACAATTTAAATAATAGGTACTATTATAAATTTGAATAAACGAAGGCCGGAAATGAAATAAAATATATAAGATTATTCTTTTTAATTAGTGAAATCACACCAATTTTCATTCATTTACTTAATTAATCTGATGAACTAAATTAAACGAGATCAAAAAAAGTAAGAAATGTTATTTATAGTATGTCTGGTGTAAAATTTTACTAGTAAATGTTAAATACTGGAAATTTGAATTTTAGATTGGGACTTATTTCGAAAATGACAACATACATCAGTTATTTTTATAAGTGCCATCTAACCAGATAATGAATTAAACGTTACACAAATGCGGAACTCAAAAATTGTATTAAAGTTGCCAAACACCATTTATTTCTTTACTTTACCAAATACCTCAAGTATTGTAATCGTGAATAAAAAAGTGGTTTTCCTTTTTTTTTCAAAATATCTCAAAAACGGCTGAAACTATTTTGATTAAAAAAATTGAGCGAAACCAGGGAATGTCGGTCTACAAAAAAGCTCAAATAAGTGAACATTGAAAAAATTATACTTTTTGAGATAATAATTGTTTTGTCAAAATGTCTGTTAGTCTGTGCTTTACCAAATTTTTGTGGACGAGCTAGTTCAAAAACTAGTGTGAACATCGAAACCAAATTTCACACGTAGTTTTGGTCCATTGAGATTAAGAGCTGATTAGATTTTGGTCCATATCGACCCAAAATTAAAGGGGGTGGAGGGGCGTAAAAAATTAAAAACCTAGGCCATTTGAGCAAACTCAACCAAATTTTGTTAACATAATCAGTGGGCCCGCAGGAGTCTAAAAATGCATAAACTTACCCCCTCCCTCCTACATGATTATAAATAATTTTATTAAATATAAGTGAGGGGCCAGGTTGTATGGTAAAGTCAAGTGGATGGCCACATCAGAACTTGTCAGCTTATTTTACATTCACTTGTTTCTCGAATAGGAGGCATCTAAGATGAGTAATTTAGTATGATGAGCAATAAATAGTTTTCCATTCTTAATGGCCTGAGTAGAAATAGAGTTCAAGAGTTGAGGATTTAAATTGAACCTAATAGTTTTTTTATTCATTTACCATCGGATCACAACAGTATTTTTAATATCCCATATATTTTCATAATAGACATACCGTTTTATACCTTCTTCAATTGTGTTTATCTAAATTTCCTATCTATCTAAGGGGCAGGCGTAAAATACGACTTCGGTATTTATAAAAAGAAAAGGTGCTCAATCTAATTTGGATTAAGTTTTATTGCTGGGTATTGAACACACATTGTAATATACTTTTATAAGGACAGTTGACTCTCGATAATTCGAAATCCAAGGGACTACAAGAAAAATTCGAATTATCGAGACTTCGAATTATCAAGAAGTTTGAATTATTAAGAGGAAAGAAAAAAATTCTAATTATTAAGAGTTTTTATTATATTTTTGAAAATATGTATGAGCTTACATAGATTTTATGAATAGCCTCAAGTAAAAAAGTAAAAATAATGAAAACGAGAAAAAAGAACAAAAATATTACTTATGTGTTAACATTGCAATAGATCAGTAATTCTCAACCACTGTTCCGCGGCACTTTTGTGTACCGCGAAATTTTATAAATTTAAACAATAAAAATTATTTCACTTTCTAATAATCGAGATTTAATTTCAAAACATTCGGAAGAGTCATTTAATTCATTTTGGATTAACATTATATGTGACTATCCTATAATAACCAAAAAAGCTTTAAAAATATTATTACAATTTTCTACATCTTTTATTTGTGCGAATTCGGATCTTCAGCATTAACCAATATAAAAACGAAAAAAAGATCGTGACTTTTAAATGTAGGTGACGAAATGAGATTGGCATTATAATTTTTACAATAAAATATAAACGAAATTATCAAAAATCATCAATAAAGTAAAGAACATTTTTTTAGAAACTTTTTAAAATTTAAAATATAAAATAGTAGGTAGGTTTCACATAAATAAAAGATGAGATGCTTGTTTAGCACGACTCGACTTTTATTTATGTGAAACCTACATAGTATTTTATATTTTAAATTTTAAAATGTTCATAAAAAAATTTTCAAAAATTTTCTTTACTTTATCTAAAATGTTTCACCATTCTCTCTTCTGTTATAGATAATAACATACTTAATTAAAATAATTAAGAATATTTTTCGCTAGGAAAAATTAAAATTATAAAGAGGGGAATTGGCCTAGTTCGAATTATAGAACGTTCTCTCCCCTCTTGTTACGAAAAAGATTTCGAATTATTGAGCGTATCAAAAAATTTTCGATTTACTGAAGTTAACAACTGAAGAGTTCGAATTATCGAAAAATTCGAATAATCGGGAGTCGACTGTACCTATATATAAAAATAATAAGTGAACAGCTTTGAAGGCCATATTGTTATAGATGAATGAATAATCTATATCAAAAGTAAATAGATTTGATCAGCTTGTCTAAGCTCTAAAAATTAACTTTATAAGGAATACACAAAATAAATGCAAATATTTGTTGTAGAATATAATTGATATATTATTTAAATATATAGAAACAAATAATGACACGATCGCGTGGTAAAGAAGTTGGTGAAGAAATCATTTCTAGTCATGGAGAGACGACCGCAAATCTGGCAGATGAAAAAATAAATATTTACCATGAATTCTCGAAGGCATTTCCTCCTTTCCTTCGCGTGTCCTTTTAGTCTAAATCAGATACAAAATATTTGATAGATTTTAACACACTTTTAATGGATCTAATTATCTATTTATTTAAAAAATAAAACTTAAAAAATTGGATAATTCTGGTGAAGACATAGAGCAGCGGACCTGATTGAGCGAACAGGAAGGACCAGCTCTGAGTAAGAAGTTCAAAGTTTTCGAAATCTGGTCCTAGTAGAATGTTGAAAAATTGATAGATGTGATACTACTTAAGAGATTGTGGTTTTTGTTTATAGTGAAACAATATGTAAATTAAAATTAAGGGAAGTATTTGTGGTATTTCACAGAAATGAAAGTTTTAAATTGTTAACCCATCATCAAGAGAATATTATAAAACAATCGATAATTAATCATTATATTCAATTTTGAATGAAATTAATTGATTAGTTTTTAAGAAAATGATAAAAAGATAGAAATCCGTAACAAATCTCGCTGATGCCGGGTGACTTGCGAGCCAGCCTCTTGATATAACAAACCAAAAGAAGTATTAATGAGAAAGAAAACGATCTTATTTTATCGATTTAATCTGTCTGAAGGTTGACAGTATGTCTATTATATAAGAAAATAGCATTTTGATTTAGAATTTTGTAGTTTAAAAGAAATTGTATGAAAAGATTGGAGCGAATCAACTAGAAATGGCAAAAAGTTTTATTTTTTTTCTCATTAGATATTCATTTAAATCTATTGAAATTTCATATTTATTTGTTATTTTCATTTATCTTGTATATCAAATAATTATTACTAAGAAATTTGCATTTTGAAGGGTAGTTTATTTGAAGTCGAATTTGAAAAAACGCTAATAACTCCGTTGAATTTTTTTTTTTAAATATGAAAATAATAAGTATTATAAAACAATCAATTAATAATAATTAGCTTTAATTTTAAACGAAATCGGTTAAGTACTTTTTGAGAAAATGACCAAAAACAATCTGAGCCGTCAAAAAACGATGTTTTTTGAAAACACGAGATGTCTTTGAAAAAAGTTTAAAAAGTCATATGAAACTAAACATTGACTTGTGACATGGAGGTGGATTTTTAAAATGTTCCTAAAACGGCCTTTCATGGCGGTTTTCGTGGTTTTTAGCCATTTTCTCAAAAAGTACTGAATCGATTTCGTTCAAAATTGAAATAAATTATTAATCATTAAATGTTTTATAATATTTATTAATTTCATATTTTTAAAAACATTTTCATCGGAGTTATTAGCGTTTTTTCAAATTGGACTTCAAATAAACTACCTTTTAAATTGCAAATTTTCTAAGAATAATTTTTGATATAAAAGATAAATGAGAATAATACATAAATATGAAATTTCAATAGATTTTAATAAATATCTAATGAGAAAAAAAATAAAACTTTTTGCCATTTATAGTTGATTTGCTCCCGGAGAGAAGAAATTGAATCTTTTCTTACATTTTCTTTTAAACTACAAAATTCAAAGTCAAAATGATATTTTCTTATATATTAGGCATACTGTGAACCTTCAGATAGATGAAATCGATCAAATAAGATTTATTTAATTCTCATTTATAATTCTTCGGGTCTATATATCGAGAGAGTTTCGCCCCATCAGAGAGAGACATTTGTTAATGATTCAAGTCCATTCACTCTACATACAATATTGGAATATCTTTTAACGCCTAAACTATTAATTTTAGACATTTCAGTCATATTATCTTTTCTGTTGGAATTAATTTCTTCTTTAATAAAGGTCATTATATAAATTTGTGTTCCTCAAAAGGTTAGGCAGTAATGGTGAAATTTATGTGGAGAGTGTGTTAGAGTTAAATACTGTTCTAGCTTCCTAGATATTCTACACATTTAAAAACTCTAATGAAGAATCATATTGATGTTTAAATTTCTTAAAAGAAAGTTCATTATCTAAATATAAATAGCTCTGAGCTATAAGTAGCTGAGATATAAGTAGCTAGAGCAGATTAAAATTTGTAAATCAAATAATTTTTTCTGCGAAAAGTAAACATTATTTTACAAAAATAAAAGGTGTTTTAGATAAAGAGGCACCTTATGTATGAAGGTGAAAATTTTTATTGAAATCCGTGTCACCGACCAAAACTCTACCATACAAAAATAAACATTGTTTATGTTTCTCAAAAAGACTTCACTGTCTAAAACCAAAAAGAAAAAAATTCCATCTTTTAACCTGATTTTGGCCCTAGAGTAATTATATTTCGAAATAATCAGAAAAAGGGGGGTCGGATAGGTTAGCGGTTATCATGTCAGCCTGCTAACCAAGTGGACCCGGGTTCGAATCCGACTCGAGGCATCCGGCTAAAACCTGACCCCCCGGTGGGGCGGGGTGGCGCGGACACAGAGACAAATTTAATAAAAAATAATTAGTATCGTAAATTGGCTTAAGGCTATAAAGGCCGAAAAGCCAAAAAAATCAGAAATAGATCACTAGAATCAAATAAAAGCAAAGGAGAATTAATACTGGTGTAAAATATCTATTTATTTTAAATGTTCATTTATAATATATAAAATTAAAATATTATTCTGAGTCATTTTCTGAGTCGGAAACCATATAATTATTTAAACACAAATTTGACGCTAAGAGAATTTAGTAATAAATTAATTGAAAAATATCTTAAAAATTAAAGTAATTTTAATTAAGTATATATATATATAATGCAGCCATTATTTTATATGACTCATTATTTAATCATGCTTTTAAAACAAACGTCGGTTATATTGGAATTTGAAAAATATACATCAAATATTTGATGAAATCATTATTATACATACTACTATATGTGGGTCATTTAAAAAGGATATTTATTTAGATTTCTTTTTTTAAACATGAAAGGTTGGGAGAATTTTCTTCAGGGACCTAGAAGAATGTTTTTATTTTTTTTATTTATTTTTTTAATAAAGTGTTAGTTCGTTAAATTTACTCATCATTCTAGATTGAAAAACTCTATATAACGTCGATTTTTTTTACGATCGTGTATTTCAATAGATCTGATAAAATGATTTTATAGTCCATATAGAGTTTATTTACCGCCCTATATTTTTTATACAAAGTAATTTACCACCCTAAGGTGGTAGGAAATACAAGTATCAAACTAGATTTAACTTTAAATTTTTCATAAATCTACTTAAAATAATTTCTTATTACATAAATAATTAATATAAATATGTATAATACAGGGTGAGGCATAAATATCTACCACATTTTAAAAAGGTATAAAAAATGAAAAAATTTAACTAGAAAAAAACTGAATACATTTTTGAAAAGAACATTAACATTAAAGGATAAAAAGTGTGGGGGGGGGGGAGGGGTCAAAAATGAAAATTCTAGCTCTTTCGACCAAACTCAAGCAAATTTTGTATACATATTTTGTGGGCCCCACAAAGGCTAGAAATGCAAAAACTAACTACCTAAAATGGGACGGGGAGGGTCAAAAATAAAATTCTAGCCCTTTTGTCCAAACTCAACCAAATTTTGTATACATAGTTTGGTCTAAACTCTAAAGAGTTAGAATTTTCATTTTTAACCCCCTCCCTCATTTTGGGTGATTAGTTATTAGATTTCTAGCCTTCTGGGGGTCCACAGAATATGTATACAAAATTTGTTTGAGTTTGGTCGAAAGGGCTAGAATTTTCATTTTTGACCCCCCCCCCCCCTTTTTTTTGGTCTGATAATGTTTTAAACACATTAAAAAAAACCTCTTGTGGTAGATCTTTATGCCCCACTCTGTATTATAATTTATTTTAAATAAATAATCTTTTTTGTAGGATTCTTCCAACTTTAGGTATAGTAGGCTTTTTCTATCCCATCGGACTACCCATTGGACTACTAGTGTTTGATACAAATGCAAAATTTTAAACTTATTTATTTCCTATCTATACCAGAATATGTTGAAAATATTTTATTGATTGTTATTATTATATAAATATACATATTATATTATATATCAGACTATTTGTTATTTTACTTAATAATTTATTTTATTTTATTGATTATAGAAAAATATAATCAGAAAGTTAATGAATTCACTGGTCACAGATACAATTGGAACCAGTGATTTCCTCTCAACCTCTAAACATTATTTTCTAAAAGGGCTTAATACTTTTCATACTCAAATAACTAATAGGTAATTCATTTAACAGACGTGTTTTCTTTTCTTTTCAGATTCAATGGCTCGGATATCTCAATTATTTTGTCTATCTTTCTGGATACTCACCCTCACCCTCTTAGCTTGCGTTCTTGCAGAGAATGTAACACCGAGGGATTCTAGTTCAGTGTTAGACTGTGTTTTTGAAGATGATATACCTGAATGTGTTCAAACAAGGACGATACGCAACATTAACGATTTGATTATTGAAGGTGAGTAAAAAAAATATAAAATCACACTCAAAGATAACAAGTGCCATGTAACTTTATATTTAAATAAATTATTTCATGTTGCTTTTTTGCGAACGCTCTACCATAATTATTACAGGGGCTTGGCCAGGTATTGTAATCGTGCATGAAAATAGAGATTTTTATGTTTGAAATATCTCAAAAACGGCTCACATATAAATTAAGTGGGAGATAAATTTAACCTAATTTATCGCACGGAGAATTTACCACTGCTTGAAGCCCTTAAAAAAAACTTATTAAATTGGATTATATCTAACTTTTTGAGATTTGGCTCGTGATCCCGGCTTCTTTCATTCTACTCTGTTCTTTTCACAATGGAGGGGCCATCCCATTCAGGCCTTTAGGGGATACACCTTCTGGTGTCTTGCCTTCTCACATCAATATCATTAAAAAAAAGAACATTATTTTGATTATTAAAATTAAGCTAAACGATGGATTTTCGGTCATCAAGAAAATGCTTTTATAGTGAACATTGAAAAAAATTGCTGGATAGGCTTTAGCTCAAAAACTAGTGTCAATATTAAAACGAAATTTCATATGTAGATTTTTTGTATTAAGATTAAGAGATGGTTGAAATTGAACTCAAAATTAAGGGGGTTTGGGACTGTTTATCATTTTTATAAGAAAATTCTCAAATTTTTACCATCGAATCATTGATGTATATATTTATTCCCTGAATTTGAAGTTGATCGTCTGTCCCATTACCGAGAAATAAATTATTGAAAATTGACCCTTTAACATGGAAGTTAATGAACCGAGCTTTTTAAAGGGCTATAACTTCTATACAAATTATACCCTCTGCAGAAATACAAAAAAAAATTTCGAAGATCAACCAGATAGATAAACTGTCCCGAACTCCCTTAAGGAAGGGCTCAATTATAAAGTTAAATAATTATAATTTTTCAATCTAAGAAACCATCTTGGCTGAAATTAACATTGAAAGGGTTCTAAAATAAAAAAGAGTAGTTTTTTCGCAGACCTAAATAGGAATGGAGGGGTGTTCAAAAAATAGAACTATCAATAAAAACCTATAATCGATTTGTTCGAAATTTCATATATGAACCCCGAGGGGTGATACGCAATTGGAAGTAGGTGTACACCTCTTTGGAAGTATTTTGGAAGTACTTGGAAATATTTGGAAGTTCTTGGAAATATTTGGATGTACTTGGAAATATTTGGAAGTACTTGGAAATATTTGGAAGTACTTGGAAATATTTTGAAGGACTTGGAAATATTTGGAAGTACTTGGAAATATTTGGAAGTACTTGGAAATATTTGGGATTACTTGGAAATATTTGGAATACTTGGAAATATTTGGATGTACTTGGAAATATTTGGAAGTACTTGGAAATATTTGGAATACTTGGAAATATTTGGAAGTTCTTGAGAACATTTGGAAGTACTTTTAAATATTTTAAAGTACTTGGGAACATTTGGTAGTACTTGGAAATATTTTGAAGTACTTGGAAATATTTGGAAGTACTTAGAAATATTTGGAATTACTTGGAAATATTTGGAATTACATGGAAATATTTGGAATACTTGGAAATATTTGGAAGTACTTGGAAATATTTGGAAGTACAAGTGGAAGTAGGTGTACAGCATATTAGGTCGCAGTTCACCGTTCGATGCACCTTATAAAAATGACTCTCTTTGTGAAATTATCAGTGATCCAAAGAAGAAGAAGGGTTTCAAAATAAATACCTAGCATTTATAAAAAATAAAAAAAAAGGTGACACGTTTTAGGAATGGGCCAAAAAATAAAGCGAACACTGAATTTGAATTTTTTGGCTCGTTTCAGATTTGCGACCAGGGTGGCAAAAGAATGTTCTCAGGCTTCTACTCTCTTCCTTATTCAAGACTGTGGTGATTTCGTGCTTTGAAATTTGAATTGAAACTTTCACCATTAGTTTTTTCTAAGTTTATTTTAGAAATAGTCCTCTGAATTAGAAATAGATTAGTTTATTTAATATTCAAAGATGATTAAGCGTGATCTTATGTTAATAAAATATGGGAATTAAAAATAATTTTTTAAAGCTTCTTAAAGAACCCCTAGAGATTTCTTTATTAGACTAAATAATTTCTTTGGTTTAATTGAAAAGATTCTTTCAGGTCTATTCTCTAAAAACAGACGTTAAAATTTAATATCCTAAATTGGGTGTTAAAAAGTAAAGTAATAACACCATCGTTAAAAAATGCTATTCTTTAAGCCAAGTTTTAACAGCGAGGTTAACATTTTATTTTTTTAACACCAGGTGTTAACAATCCATATGAAGATAGCTAACCTTTCTGCTTATTCATGTTTTAACAGCCCTCAATAGCCTCTCGCGCATGCGCATTACTAACTTGATTTGTTATTCTCATTCTAGTATCTGACTCGCTTGGTTAATTTATTTTTAATAAAAAAATTTATATACTGAAATTATTATTATTTAGAAGAGGATAAATTTTCATTATGTCTCGAAACTGAAAGTATAAATATTACCCCTAAAAATTGTAATAAATCTTATTTTAACAGCAAAAGTTTTTGAAGGCAAAATGCTGAGAAGACCAAGAACTACTAAAAAAACAAATAGAAATCTTAATACAATCACAGTTCAAATGGATCTGAAATGTGTTACTTTTATCTCAAAGCTTTCAAAATCAACCTTACTTTTTGGTTAAAGACGCCAAGTTTGTGCATTAAATATGGTTTTAAAATATAAAGATCAGAATTAGATCCTTTAAAAATTAGTATTTTCGAATCGTTAGAAATTTTAAAAGCATACAATAATTCACCAAAAAAATTCTTAAATCGGAAAATAGAAATTCCTGAAAGCTTTATTTTAAAAATAGCCGCTAAAATATAAACTTCACGAACGCCACCTACAGCCAAAATAATAAAACAAGTATAAATTTCAATTCTTAACTTGCCCACCCTGTATAATTTCTTTACCTAACCACATGAAAGATGTTAACCTTTCATTCATAAATTAATTCCTGTGAATCCATTGTAATAGACTGATGAAGAGGGCAAAGCCCTCGAAACTATAGTCTCGTTATAAATAAATAAAATTTATACTTCCAACAGAAGACACACTCTTTTATTGTCTCGTTCAATATATAAAAATTCTGCTACTCTTGGCAAAAACTTTCATTTTAATTAAAGGCACCTTCTGCCATGACTTTAATTTTTAACACTTTTGACTAAATATTAACGCTTTGCTGTTAAAGTTTTTCCTTACAGAATTGTAATTTGAGGCAAGGAGGTGTTAAAATGAATTAAAGCTGATTTCGGATGTTAAAAGTTAACGTTTTTGCTTAGAGAATAACAAAAGAACTACGTTACTGTGTGGTTATTTTCAATTGATATTTATTCTTTATTTCGCCTCAGACTCTAAAAAAAAATTATTGAAAAAAATAAACATATTCATAAGAAAAAGTATTTTAAAAACAAATTTTAGGTGAAAGCTGAAAATTATCTTATTATCTATAAGTATTTAGTCTATATATAAGACGTCAAACTACTAAATATTAATGAAATGCACCGGAAAGGATGAAAAAAATTTCCTCAGACTAATTACAATATTTGTAGAAAAAATATTTTAAATAAAATCAATACGTTAAGTTGCAATTCTATCAGAAAAAAAGTTACACCAATTAAGGTCAATTGTACATTTTTTTAACAAATATTCATCATCAATATATTATTATGATTAATTTAACAGGGGAAAGTGTCATCACTTTTCTACCCAAAGCTAAATTCAAATACCTAAGTGTTATTACAATTTCACCTGTTAAATTAATAATAATAATTTGAAAGATTATCAATTTATTTATTTAATTAATTAATAATTATAAAGGACAGTATCAAAGATGTTGTTAAAAATGAGATGTCAGAAAAATTTAATATTTTTCAAAATTAAAAAATATTCTATTTAGAATGTTTATATGTTTAAAAGATACAGGACCCAGCCGGGTAAGATGCCGAATCGTACTCGGCTGGGTCCTTATCTTTTTTCAACTCTTGGTTCACTATCAAAACGAATCAGGTCCCAATTGCACCAAAATAGGGCAGTGACCGGATAAAAAGTTTTAACTTTCGCGTTCGTCTAATGTTAACATATAAACATTCTAAATAAAATTTATTATTGAATATCCGAACAAAATTCATCTGTTTCGATTCCCCAAAAGAATCAGGCAGATGGGCATTGAAGTAAATTTATAAAAAATATTCACTAAATTCCACTCGTTAAATATATAATGTAGTCAAACTTTTGGAAAAAAAAATATATCAAACTTCAAACCTGTAGTATACGTATCATACGAAAGGGATGGAAAGCTCCAAATAGTAAAATTTAAAAAAATAAAAATAATAAATGGTAATAAGTTATTAATGAAAAAGTGATTTAATTTGATTCAAAATATTGTAAAACAGCAAATTGTTCAAAAACAAAAGGGCAGTAACACTTATTAATTAAGGGACCTATTTTGATTAGAAACGTTGTAAAAAAGCAAATCCTAGAATTCGGGGAAATTCGGATGAAGTTAATTAATTACCTATATGTGGGGAAGAAATTTCGTAAAATTTCAAATGATTAAATATTCAAGATCTAAAAATGTGAAATTTGCTACCCCTTATTTAAAATAGTGTGAGAATATTTCACGGGATTCAAAATAGAAAGTGGGTTAGAAAATTAAAATCACTAAATATTCATGTTCAAAATAACTAAAATCAATGTTGAATAAAACATAAATAGTCCAAGCAAATTATGATTTTAACAGGAAATAATTCTCGGAAAAAGATTTTATTGCTGGAATACCTTCATTGGTACTTAGTGATGAGCAAAGAAAGACCAAGACCAAGACTTTGCTTTGCTCATCACTAATATTAATACTCAAAAACAAAATAATAATATTTTTCTTAAAAGTGATCAGGACTTTCTAAACACCCTATAGAAGACTTTACAAACACACCCTCTGCCTATATTAATTAGTGATGAGCGGAATTGGTCTTGGTCTTGTTTTTCTCATCACTATTGGTACTCAAATATTACTACCCTAAGTTTTCCCCCAAATCTGTGTTGAGAAAATTTTTCTACGCGCCTCAAAATGAGAAAATTTTGGAGTTTTTCAGTTGTTTTTTAGGGAAGAAAAAACTGCGATTTTTTGCAAAAAACTGCAAACTTCAACCTCATTGCGGCACGCGTTACCATTATCCAATTAAGATGAAACTTTGCTTAAATTGTAGCAAATTTAAACTAATTTAAAAATAAATAGAATGGTCTTTGTCGAAAATGTGCTCCTTCATGGTCAAAAGAGGGAAAAATCAAAAAAGTATAAGTTTTAGGGATATTCAAAAGTGATCCCGAGTACTGTTTTCTGACAGGCGCTAGTACGGTTTCTACTTAACCTAAATAATTGAAATTTTTATCATTTTACGAGTAATTTAAAGAGCTTTAATTTATCTAATAAATATCTTTTTGATTTGATAATCCGTTTTAGAGTTATTCAAGAAAAACTGAAAAAACTCCGAAATTTTCTCATTTTGAGGCGCGTGGAAATATTTCCATAACAATGATTTGGGGGAAATCTTAGGGTAGTAATATTGGAGACCAATAAAGGTATTCCAGCAATTAAATCTTTACCGGGAATTATTTCCTGTTTAAGCCATTTTTTCACGTAATTTGCCTGGACTAAAAAGGAAATGGTTATAAATATATATTTAGTAACACTTCGAACATCATTGATTCAGGTAAAAAAATATAAAAACAAAAAGAAACAGTTAATAGTTCCGGTAGTTAAATTTAAATACTACGAAATAATTTTATTAACTTTCACAAATGAACCGTTTTTCTTACAGATAATCAAAATGAATTTTTTTCTAGGCTGCCCAAAGGATCGAAAGTTATATGATCGGCCCTTCCGAAATCAGAACATCAAACAGATCACTTTTTGAAGAAGTATTAGAAATAGCTGGAAAATATTTATGTTTCATTTAATCTATTTAGAAACTCTTTAAGCTTGTAAACATTTACACAAATTATGAATGATACATTAAAATGGCATCATGAATAAATTATTTTCATTTATTTTAAGGCAATTATTCTTGGGTTGTAAAACTAAATATTAAATAACTACTCAAACTATGTTATTAATTTAATGAAATAATTAAAAAAGGCAGTCTATAGAATCTCAAAACGCTCTTCTTAAGAACGGACTATTATTGGATTAACTCAAAAAATTTCATTTTTTTCTGATTTGTGTTTGGAAATATCTGAGATCTAGAAAAAATTAGGGTGTGTGCTTAAGACCACACGACAGAAGTGATAACTTACCAATGGCATTTATAATTCTAATATTCTAAAATTATTAAAATTTATATTTTTTAATTATTTTTTGGAGTTGTTAAATATATATTTATGTTATGTTATTTTTAAATATAATATTATTATATTTAATGTTTAGTTTTTTTGGTTTTTTTTATTCAGGATTTTGGACTAAGTATCTCTATTTTTCGATTTAGTCTAAATTTTAATAGTTTTATTATTTTTTGAAAAGGAATAATTAATATATTTTCCGGTAATGATTGAACAGGCACTAGACCAGAGATCAACCGTGACTCGTGACATGACGTGACGCGTCACCCGTGATTCATGACGGGTGACGGCTCAATCCCATTTACTGCCAAGTAAAATAAAAACTGTGCAAGGTGCGCCAAAAGAAGTTATCACTTCAAAAAACTTTTTCAAGTATTGATTTTTCTGTTTGTCTGAATTTAAGTACAGAAGGTCGTATCAAGTTCCTTCAGATAGGAAAATGATTGTATTTCCAAAACGAGCAACCTGGATAGATTCTGGGCTTTTTAATTTCAGAACTTCCTGATGAAAAGATAAAGAAAAAAATTGAATCATTTGTTGGGAAAACATCCAACGATTCTTGCTTATGAATTAAAATTTGGCCTACAAGTTTGTATTAATATATTAATTATTAAATATTTACATTCAAACTTTCCGTGATAAAACAATGTCAAACAACCGAAATTTTCGGAAAGCGTATCGTGCCTTAAAAAAAAATCTTCTTCCAAGTTTGTTTTCGATATTAATTTTATCATAAAAATTATTCATACGAATATGAATAGAGATTCGTGCAACTTATTTATTTAAACATTAAACCCTATTGATTTATTTATCATATACCTCCATAGTACTCATATAATTGAAAAGTTTTTATTTTGCCGACAGTAGCGAGTTGTTGATTCATAGAGAGAAACAAAGAGGTTGTCTTCTGCTTGATGCAAATAAACATATACACATATATATAAAATATTTATTTGTATATATATTATTTATTTGTTTGAGACTATAGATTCGAAGGCTTGGCCCTCATCATCAGTATTTTTAATTATAAATATTATTTTTCATGGGATCAGTATCGTTTGGATATTGAAAATTTTTTCCTTCTTTCTCAGCTTGTGAGCCAGGAAGAATTAAAAAACATTTTTTGGAACACATTCTTTTTAAATATATCTACTCTTGAATAGTTTTTAAGGAATTTGGTGTTGGTACTTGGCAAAACAATTTTTTTTAAATTAAATTGAAAGTTTTTTGCCGAGAGTAGAAGAATTTTTATATATTGAAGGAGACAATAAAAGAGTGTGTCTTCTGCTGGAATTATGAATTAATAAATTAATTCCTGTGAATCCATTGTAAAAGACTGATGAAGAGGGCAAAACCCTCGAAACTATAGTCTCGTTAGAAATAAATAAAATTTATAATTCCAGCAGAAGACACACTCTTTTTTTTAAATTATTGGATAAAAAATACTCACCATTGACTTGTATTCAAATTCGACTTATCCAGGTCAGTTACTTTCTGTTGCTCCTGAAGATGGGTTAGTCACCCGAAATATATATATCGAGATTAAAGATTCTCCAAAAATAAATTCGTTTTATTTTTAAATCTTAATGTGAAACCTACCAAGTATTTTTTTATCTAATAATATCTACTCTTTTATAACAAAGGACGGCCGAACGTATATGTGTGTATGTTTATTTGCATCAAGCAGAGGACAACCTCTTTGTTTTTCTCTATGACTCATATAATATTATTAAGAGTGATTTTGTATATATTCTTTTAATTTAAAACCTCTTCACATCCCTAAATGAGTGTAAGTAAATTCGTTTTGTTGTAATAGTAAGCTGGTTATCTCACAGATGAATAGATCTCTCCTTATCAATCATCGATTGTGCTACCTTCTGCAAGCTAAATCTTTTCAATTATATAGGTCCCGTATATCTGTGTAAAAACAACTAAACACACTCAGCACAGGTATATGTGGAGAGCCGCAGACACCCGATTATGGCACTCGAAGAAGAAGAATAAACAAATAATTAGTGTGAATAATTTACTAATGATGAAATTAATAACAAAAGGTAATTCTGAAGAAGACAACATAGAGTGACGAAACGTCTCAATATTTAGATAAATAGAAATTTAGAGAGTCTTCTTTAATCTCTTGAAAGAGACAATAAAAGAGTGTGTTTTCTGCTGGAATTATAAATTTTTAATTTATTTATAACGAGACTATAGTTTCGAGAGATTTCTCGTCTTCATCAGTCTATTACAATTGATTCACAGGATTTAATGTATGAATGGTACCACTTAACAACTTACCATTTATACATTAATTCCTGTGAATCAATTGTAATAGACTGATGAAGAGGGGAAAGCTCTCGAACTATAGTCTTGTTATAAATAAATTGAAAATTTATAATTCCAGCAGAAGACACATTCTTTTATTGTCTCCTTCAATTTATAAAAATTCTGCTACTCTCGGCAAAAATTTTCAACTTCTTTTATCTATTGAAGGAGACAATAAAAGAGTGTGTCTTCTGCTAGAATTATAAATTTTATTTATTTATAACGAGACTATAGTTTCGAGGGCTTTGCCCTCTTCATCAGTCTATTACAATTGATTCACGGGAATTCATAAATTAATTCCTGTGATTCATAAATTAATTCCTGTGAATCAATTGTAATAGACTGATGAAGAGGGGAAAACTCTCGAAACTATAGTCTCGTTATAAATAAATTGTAAATTTATAATTCCAGCAGAAGACACAATATTTTAATGTCTCTTTCAATTTATAAAAATTCTGCTACTCTCGGCAAAAACTTTCAACTTCTTTTATATATTTCATTACAGTGAATGTTAAGCCGAAATTTGAAAAAATATGATTTTTTCTCATTATATATTTTAATGAATGGAAATTTCAATTAATACAGAACTCAACAACCCTTGTCCTAAAGTTTATTTCATGACTTTTCTATTCATTGTGCACCAAAATAAAGGAAAAGTACCTATATTCCATATAAAGTTTGGCTTTGTGGTGGTTATAATAATAATAATAAAAAGGCCATTTTGACCTATTTTCGAGTCCCATTAGATATTAAACAGCAATATTTGAAATAAAAATATAATAGGAAACAGCTTCCTCTTTGATTTTCAAATTACCACTTGTTTGTAACTCAATTAGAACTCGAGTTATAACTAAAAAAGTAAGACCATATGTTTCTATATATGTTTATTATCATTTATATTCACGTAATTTTAGTTTCTTAGTTATAACTCGAGTTATAATTGAGCTAAAAACAAGGCGTAATTTGAAAATCAAAGAGGAAGCTATTTTCTATTACTTCTAACAAAATATTGTGATCTCAAATATTCCTGTTTTATATCTAATGGGACTGGAATATATGTCAAAATAGCCTTTTTTGTCGTTTTGACCGATAATATTTAAAAAACAAGAGCTAATCGGTTTTTTAAGGTTATTTTTGAATTCAGCAGATGGAAATACATAAGAATCAGGTATTTTTAAGCCCGAGGCATTTTCATTGTTGGGCAGTGTTATCCATTTAAATATAGGTAAGAATCGTGAAGAATTTAAGATTTGAGGAAAAGAAATAGAATTTGTGAATCATAAATTAAAAATACAAATATATGCTAGCTATTCAATGAACCCTGTGATGAAATCTAGTCTCTACATTTTAAATCCTGAGGTCATAGGAAATAGACCTTTTAACCTACTTTAGGATTTTTAGGTGAATTTTTGTTCCCAAGCACGAAAACCTGTTTCGGAAAAGAATTCGATTAACGGATAATATACAATCAATAGCGTTTGTTTTAAAGATTCTATTCTGCTTAGAGTTCAATAGAAAAATTTAGATTAATTCAATATACATATTTCCTTTTGTGAATTCTTCAGATATTATTTAAACTTAGTATTATTTCCTCAGGCACAATTCAGTTTAAATCAGGTTTTCAATAGTAAAAAAAACAACATTAGTAGTAATATAGGTGATATTTTAATATGAAAGAAGAACTTGAATTTTGAATGGAATGATTTAGAAATTCAAACTCCTATAATATATAGAATATAAGTGCGTCTTCTGCTTGATATTAAACTTATATTATTAACATTAATTTGAAACGATATGACATCGCCCTCACATGTAGTCTACACACTAGGGTGACCCTTATTTTGGATATTTTCGAATTTTTACGCTGACAGGGACTCATATGGTTAGAAATAAATAAAAAAAAATATATCCCTTAAGTTTCAAGGCTCTATCTCAATTTTAGCCTAGTGCGATAAATAACATGGGGTTTTTGGCATTGAACGATCAATTTTTTATTCCGGCTAAAGTAATAGTTAGAAAAATTTGAAACTCTGTAAGATTTATCCTTATAATAGTAGCTATCCATCAGAATTTTTACAGATTTTTAGCTATTATAATTTTGGAGTCTATAACTTACTAATACTAAGATATAAAAGTATTTTATCTAGATGTAACTCCAAAATTATAATAGCTAAAAATCTGTTAAAATTTTGAAGGATAGCTACTATTATAAGGATAAATCCTCCACAGTTTCAAATTTTTTGAACCATTACTTTGGCCGGAATAAAAAATTGATCGTTCAATGCCAAAAACCCCGTGTTATTTAGATAGGAAACTTAATCGCTGTGTAGCACTAGATTAAAATTGAGATAGAGTCTTGAAAATTGGGGGATATTTTTTTTTTTTATTTATTTCTAACCATCTGAGCACCTGTCACCGTAAATATTCGAAAATATCCAAAATAAGCACACTACTACACACATGTTTTTTTTTTTGAAATATTAAAGATATGAGATGAAAGCAAATCCTTAAAAACTATAGTCTTAAATCCATAATATTATATAATTATATTTTGAAAAAAAAAATTATTAATTGTTCAATGTATATAATAGATAATCTATTGTCATCTATTGTCTTCTACTTGGAAATGAAAGTGGAAGTGGAAGTAGGTGTACACGATTTTAGGTCGCGGTTGACCCCTCGGTATAGCCCTAGAGACGAAGCATACAAAATTCTGACATATAGTTTAAATATATCTACCAAGATTTATGATTTGAACTTTTCATTTTCGTTTTATTTCAATCATTATGTTACTAGATTTGATATTATTTATTTATTTACTCATATTATGAATTTTATTCGGGTCTTTTTAAAACATTTGAATCAATGAATTCTTAACGTCCCGGTAGTAACTTGAGATCACAAAAGGTTTGAGACAAGGTTGCTCATTGGCTCCCCTCCTATTTAAGATCTTCCTAGAAAGAGCCCTAAATGACTGGAAAAGAAAATGCGGTGGCATGGGAATATCCGAGGGGTGAACCGCGATTGGGATTAGGTGTACACCGTCTTTGGAATTATTTGGAATTACTTTGGAATTCATTAGATAATCTATTGTCTTATACTTGGAAATGAAAGTGGAAGTGGAAGTAGGTGTACAGGATTTCAGGTCGCGGTTTACCCCTCGGGAATACCCGATGACGAAGTGCTTTACACATTACACTTCGCAGATGATCAGGTGTTACTAGCTACGGATAGAGATGACATAAGTTACATGCTGCGCAAATTAAAAGAAGAGTACAACAAATGGGGCCTAACTATATAGGTGCACCCTAAAAACAGAATACATGATAGCAGGATACGAAAATGACAAAAGCGACCTGCATCTTGAAAATGAGATCATAAAATACTCTCCATCATTTAAATATCTGAAAGTAACCCTTTCCTCAAGTGGTAGAAGTAGTGAAGATATAGAAAACAAGATAGGACAGGGGAAAAGAGCGATCCGTCAGTTAAACTCGCTACTATGGAGGAAGAACATCAATCGATCCACAAAAATCCAGGCTCTACAAAACTATAGTTCAAAGCATCTCAACATATGGCTCTGAAATATCGGAACTAAGGAAAAAGGAACTAAGAAGACTACTATCACTTGAAATGGATTTCTGGAGAAGAAATGGAAGAATCTCTAAACTGGGCCACATCAGAAACGAAAGGATTCGTGAGATCATGAAGGTGGACCAAGATATAATAAAGAGCATTGAAAAAAAGAGACTAGTATGGTATGGTCATGTCCAACGAATTGGAAAAGACAGGTGGCCCAATAAGGTTCTGAATTGGGTCTCCCTGAACGTCTAAGAGGGAGACCCATTGGTGTAGTTAGACAATTTTCCTAGGGGGGCAGCCGCAGTGGCGGGGTGTGGCACCCCCAACCAAATTTTTGTTGAAAAACTGCAATTTTTTGCAAAAAATCGCAGTTTGATAAAATGAAAATTACTAATCCTAGGAACTTGATTTCTATTGCATTCTGAAGGAAATCTTATTGAATTGAACGTTTACTTGGACCACTTTTTTGATAAAACTCTTAGATTTATAGATATCCAGCATTTTCCATGACGCATGAGGATTCGGATCATATCCTGTCCGGAAAATGTAGCATATCTATAAATCAAAGAGTTTTAACAAAAAACTGGCCCAAATAAACGTTCAAGTCAATAAAATTTCCTACAGAATGAGGTAGAAATAAAATTTCTAGAATGAGTGCTTTTCATTTTATAAACGAAAATCTGAGATTTTTTGCAAAAAATTGCATTTTTTCAGAATTTCAACCTTATTGCGAGACGAGTTACCATTATTCAATTAATATGAAACTTTGTTTAAATTGTAGAAAATTTAATATAGTTTCAAAATGTATAGAGACTTCTTTGTTGAAAATGTGCTCCTTCATGGTCAAAATGGGAAAAAATCGAAAAAAGAGCTAGTTTTAGGGATATTCAAAAGTGGTCCTGGGGGCTGTTTTTTGGATCCCCATTAAAAATCAAACTACTGGGCCAATTTCGCATTTCTTTTTTTAAATCAACGCGAAAATTTGTCCTCTTTAATTAACTATAGAACGGTTATTTATAAAATACGAACTGTTTTCGAGCTATAAGCGAAAAACTGGAAAAAGTCCGAAAATTTCGAGGTTTTTCAGCCGCTAAAAGTTGTCCCCCAGACATTCGAGGTCGCGAACTTAGATTTGCCATACCCACCATACCAAACGACCATAAAAAATCTTTTCCCGCAATTAATATAAGCTGAAACCCCCCTATTTACTGGACTATATGAGAAGATAATTTTTTTGAGATCTACATTTTTCAATCTGTATTGATTTTTAAAGAATAAAATTAATCTCATAGCATAAATAGTTATTGAGATATTGACTCGATTTTTCTAGGGGGGGGGGGCCCCAGGCGTTTTCTAGGGGGGGGGCAGTGCCCTCTTTGCCCCTACCTTAAATACGCGCATGAGGAAACTACCAAAAAATAGAAGGCCGAAATCGGTCAAACGATGGAGGATAGAGGACTAAGGGCCGGTTGTATGTCGCAAAGCAAATGCTTTTTACCACTAACCCAGGGTAGATGGTAAATGGAGGGGCTGGGATGGCCAATCAGATGACAGGCACTGAAAGTTCCTCCATTTACCATCTACCGTTTGTTAGTGGTAAAAAGCATTTGCTTTGCGACATACAACCGGCCCTTAAGGATGAAGACTGGCAGGACAGAGAATATTGGCGGTTGGGATGCGAAAAGCCACAAACGCCGTTGATTATATATATGTAAAAGAGTGATTACATAAAAATTTAGTTAATAACCTATGTTGATTGAATGTTTAGGTTTCCCCTCCTTGAAAAAAGTATGCGGGCGCCCGTATTGGGATTTGCATCATTTTCAGTTTGATTAATATTTATATTTACCTTATGAATTAAGCAAATCTGTTACTCTCGAAGAAAAGTTTAATCTTTTAAAATATTTTTCGAAATTTGAATTTCTTTTCAATTTCAAGTAGGATATAATTTTAATTTTTATTAGCTAGCCATTAGTAAGAAATAGAAAAAGCCGTTTCTTTTCTATCTAAGATAAAGGATCACACCTTGTAGTATTCTCCTTTAGATTTATCAATTAATCCTAATAAAATAAACACGGAACGATGGAGTGGGAAGAATATAAAAATTTCAACAGTTTTTCAATATTATATAAATATTCTGTCTCTTTTAGCCATGTGATTAAATTCAAACAAGTCATTTAAAATAAGCTTGTTCGTTTAGATTTAACCCGATGACTAAAA
The DNA here is from genome assembly GCA_024734495.1 of Forficula auricularia. Lineage (NCBI taxonomy): Eukaryota > Metazoa > Arthropoda > Insecta > Dermaptera > Forficulidae > Forficula > Forficula auricularia. The sequence goes on along the minus strand of JALMQS010000153.1, from coordinate 23,662,137 downwards.
GATACCGAATAGACCTGTTTGTTTGTAAGTGGTTGCACGACCCAGAACCAACAGCGTCACATGTTGCTTAACTTTAGTGGACAGTCGACAACCGGTGCTTTGAGCACGCCAAAGGTCGTCGACAAGATATACCTAATTATCACTAATTGCTAATAACTAAAATTCATGAAAATCCAAATCAGTATTTAAAAAATATCATTCAGCTTAGCAAACAGAAATTAAATCAAGAATTGCCCAAGCAAAAATGGGGTTTAATTCAAAACAAAAACTACTATGCTCCTCCTCAATCAGCTTAGAAAACAGGAAGTTGCTATTGAAGACATATGTATGGAGCATAGCCATGTACGGGTGTGAAACCTGGACAATTAGAAAAGCGGAGAGAAAGAGATTGGAGGCTTTCGAAATGTGGTGCTACAGAAGAATGATGAATATCAAATGGATGGATAGAATGATGGGGCACACACTGAGACATGGGGGACTGCTTAGGAATATCTTGGAGGGGGAGGTGGGAAAGAAAAGGGGAAGGGGAAGACCCAGATTAGAATATTTCAACCAAATAATTGGGGATATGGGATGCCAGACATTTAGAGAGGTCAAACAGCTGGCGGGGGACAGAGTCGAGTGGAGACGGATTGTTGCATCAAACCAGTCTTAGGACTGTATACTCAATGATGATGATGATGATCATGATGAATATAATATTTTTGTTTTATTAAATACTCTATATAATAAGATTGGAGTAATTTTTGAAATTGAATTGAAATTGAGTGGATTTTGATGAGACAGTCCAAAAAAAGAAGATAATTTATATTATCTTTTTAATTATAAACCGAAGTTTCGGAGGTTATTCCCTTCTTCTTCAGGGTCTGTAATTAATTAAAATGGAATTTTGCCATCATTACAAACTAGATCATCACGAAATGAAGAAGGAGAGAATAACCTCCGAAACGTCGGCTTATGAATAAAAAGATAGTATAAATTATCTTCTTTTTTGGACTGTCTAATCAATATCCGTCCGGCTCGCACCTAGCCGGCCTATTTTTAAATAAAGAATATTAGCTAAGCGTAAAGTAATGTGTATAAGTATATATAGTCGCAATTTTCAAGAGGTTTTCGGTGAGGATAAACCGACAAATTTACAACGGACAATAATACATAATACAAACACTTTTCTCTCACGACGTGCCAAAAGTTCCACTTTGTTTTACAACTCCTACTATCCTACACTTTTATTATTTATTTATATCTGATACCTCTCATTTTATGCCCTTGACATTCAATAAACTATTTCAAGGATATAATTATCTAATATTATATGTAACACTTTTTAACATAATTATCTTAGCAGGACATAAGGGAGAATAGAAAGAAGAATTCGATAAAAATTTTACTTAACACGCTATTAAAATATCAGCGTGAATCAAATTTTTTTTTTTACTTTATCCAATGCGAAGCATGGGGAAAGTATTGTAATCTGTCTGGCGGCAAGCGCGACTTCAAAGGGTCCTCAGGAAAAAACTACGGAACCCATGGTCTCAATTAAAGTCACAAATTGTAGTATTCAATTAGGATGAATTTTAGCACGTGACGGTTTTGCCAAAAATTACATGGGGACTCGTCGAGAGGCCAAAAAGTGCGATTTTTTCATTTAGTGCGTGCGGATGGATGTATGGATGGATGGATGGATGGAAGGATGGATGTTATCGTTTTTATGGCCCACGATTTTTTCCACACCGTTGCACCGATTGAAATGAAATTGAAAACCTACCATTAGTTTAACAAAATGAAGCGCTGATTAGTTTTTGATACATATCGGCCCACAAACATTAGTACTTTATTTCAGTACTTTTTTAGTTTTTTCTAAATATTTTGAAAATGACATAACCAATTTTGATGAAATTTATTATCCTAATTAAGTACCTTGGGGACTACAAAAAAGATTAAATAAAGTTTTTAGTAAAATTATATTTTAAGGTACTTTACTCAAGAGTAAGATAGTATTTTATATTTTAAATTCTTTAAAATTTATTCATTGGATCGTTTTAATATAGCCCATTTAACCTTGCTTACGTAAGAATGGATAGGCTTCTTTCTGTGAAATGCTAAAAATTTTATAAGTAACCATAGCAACTGCGTTGTTTTCTTATCCGTTACCTTTGCTGAAGACATAGAGGAATCTAGTTAAAATCAAAAATAGCGATTGATTCTCATCTAGTACTTGAGGAATAACCATTCTATATTAGATTTTTGACGTTTCGGTTTTTATTGGTAACTATTTCAGAAGACATGGAGGAATTGACTTAAAATCAAAAATATCGATTGATTCTCATCTATTACTTGAGGAATAACAATTCTACATTAGATTGTTGACGCTTTGATTATTATTGGTAACCATTGCTGAAGACATAGAGGAATCGGGTTAAGATCAAAAATACCGATTGATTCTCATCTAGTACTTGAGGAATAATCATTCTATATTGGATTTTCGACGTTTCGGTTTTTATTGGTAACCATTGCTGAAGACACAGAGGAATCGACTTAAAATCAAAAATAGCGATTGATTCTCATCTAGTACTTGGGGAATAACCATTCTAAATTGGATTTTTGACTTTTCGGTTTTTATTGGTAACCATTGCTGAAGACATGGAGGAATCGGCTTAAAATCAAAAATAACGATCGATTATTATCTAATACTAGAGGAATAACCTTATTGCAAACATATTAATATTTCAAATGAATTTGGATAAAGTTTAGCAACGATCCGTTGCAGTTTATTTCATATTGTGAAAATACACATTGGGGTAGTCTGGTTCACGTCACACCACTCAAATAGTCTGGGGAGAATATATTATCTTTATAATTGATTAAAATTATAATTTTTATAATTTCATTATGCATCAAAAATATTTTTTAACACATATTTTTTACCAAACTTTCACCATGCGCAGTACCTGGTCCACCTGCTACAGCCAGACAGACAGGCCATCATTCCCTGTACAATTATCATAGACGGTACTATTACGCATTATTGCTACTTGTATCAAATCCGTAGACAAAATTTGTCACCAGCTCTTGGACTAAAATATGGCTGGACGAATGTCACTACGTGTTTCGGAGCGCCTATTGTTCCGCAGCCCACTCAACCCGGCTTTGCGCTTAACGGAACATCTAAAAAATACAGCCATAAATTTCAGAATAAATTTCCAAATCTTATTCTCAAGGAAACGAGAATTTAATAAGGGTATTTAATAAATTTTTTTCATTTTTTTTTTTTTATTATACAATACAGTACATTAATAAATGATGACTCAAAAATGAGACACAAGTCATAAAACAAATCAAACGAGACTTATTTAAATTAAATTTACAAACTATTTTGCACACATTTTATTATCATATACTTTGTTAATAAAAATTGTGATTCATTCGCAAATAATAGTATAATAATTTAATGGCAATCTAGATTAATTTAATCTCGAACCAAAATCTAAATTAATATGGTTAATAAGTGCCGCTAGGATGCTTGTTTCCTGTGGATTTATTGATGTTAAAAAAACGAGATCTAAACGGGGACGTGAAGTTACACATTAAATAAATCAAACGTTTCAAAGCGGATCTTCACAATTCTCATTCTAAGAATCGATCTATAATAGACTAATACAAATTCGAAAAAATTACCAATAACATAGATGCAGGAGAGATTATTATAAAATTCTATACCGGGTGAGTTTTTTTATCTTGAGACAGTCTTATAACTCAAAACAGTGCATTATATGATAAAAAGTTTCAAATAAAAGTTTATTTATATCAGGGGGGAAACTAAACTACGCTATTGTTTGTCGACCTAGAACAAGCTTTCAAGGGTATTTCGAGGTCAAGTTTTGTTCTTTAAATAGAAACTTATATGTTTCTGTACATATTCTGAATCTACTAAAAAAAGTGTACAACTTTTATTAGAACTAGTTTTTTAAACGACATCAAATAAAAAATATATTAAATCAATTAGATCTCCAAACAATCATTCAACTTAATTAACAAATATTTAATTATTAAATAAATAATTTATTAATTTTTCCCCACTTTTCTGAGACACTCCAGATTGTATCTATCGCTAGTCTTCTGGATGAATTCTAGTTCCAATTTCGATACTTTGGCCTGTTTCAGTTTCTTCGTAGCCTTTACAATTTTAAACAGATTTACAACACGATCAAATGAAGCTTGGGAGGGTGTATTCCTATAAGGAAAACGCTCGGCATTCATTTCGATGGCAGCCATAACACTTTTCCACATTAACCGCATAAATTAAGACCATTTCAATTCTTTCTTCAACAAAAAATGCCCCATTTTTATACAATATAACTATCTACTGGATTGACACTAGAAATAAACTTTTTAAACTCAAAAATTTTAAGTACTAGTTCTATTAAGTAGAAAATATTCTCTTAAATCTGAGTATAATGAAGTTTTAATCTCATTATAAACACTTATTTTCATTGTTGTAACTTTTCGATAACTTGAACGTTTATTTGGACCACTTTGCCTGGACTATATAGATAATAATTTGGAAAATAAATACGATTCTTTATTTAAAAAAAAAATTCAATATAACGTTTAATATAATTTAATTTTTGTTCAAGATCTGGAAATTGTCACTTTGTATACATAAACCATCCTTAACTTATTCACATATATATTTTACACATTTACAACAATCATAATATAGGAATAATTCATAAAAAAACACTTATCATTGACTACATAGATTCCATTTTGAATCAATTGAAATATTATTAACCGACTTCAAAAAAAGGAGGAGGTTATCTATTCGACTGAATTTTTTTTTTTTTTTTTTTTTTTTTTTGTGCCTATGTTACCTCATATCTCCGCCAATTGTGAACCGATTTTGAAATTTTTTTTTTGCATTGGGTCCAGTCTACCTTCCGATTGGTCCCATTTTTTTTCATAGGTATTAGACCTTTTTTGTTAGGTTTGTTCAGGACTAACTTCTTTGTTTATGAACCGATTTCGATGATTCTTTTTTTATTGGAAAGAAGGTATCTTAGGGATGGTGTCTTATTAATTTGGTCAAATTCTGATGATATGATCACTATTAATAACATCACTAAAAAGAGAAAAATAATAATAATTTTTAAGAAAAAAATAAAACCGACTTCAAAAAAATCAAATGTAAAAAATAAAATACACTAAAAGGTATAAAATAATTATTATCTTATTTAGTTACAATTAAACGACGAAATATTAATATTAAATTACTTTTTTAAGTCGGTGCCAAACATATACCTTTTATGAATCGAACTCGACGGATCTTACTTAGTACGTTTGGTGGGTACGCTCGCTTATAGGTATAGTTTGTTTGGCACCGACTTCAAAAAGTAATTTCATGTTAATATTTCGTCGTTTAGTTGTAACTAAATAAGATAATAATTATTTTACACGTTTTAGTGTATTTTATTTGTTACATTTAATTTTTTTGAAGTCGGTTTTATTTTTTTCTTAAAAATTATTTTTACTATTTTTATTTTTTCTTGATTATCATATTACGTAATCAATTCTCAATTAAATAAATCTATCATTAGAAAATTCAATGTAGAAATAATTAAAAAATAGTCACTTAAGTTTTGGAAGTATTAATTAATATAATAATTTAAAGAATAGTAATTTATTTGGGTAAGCTTATTCTTGATGTTTTAAGTTCTTTAGCAAGTAAAAGTACACAGATTTATTAAAATAATTTATTAAATTATCAAGTTTTAATCTTAATTGTTTTATTTATTTTCAGTGAGTAGTAATGGGACAAATCCTGCAACTGGGAGAGCCAAAAACGGATCGATATTTGATGATATTACCGATTTGATTGCAATCGGGATGAAAAAACTCTTCAGTAGCGATGATGAGGACGAGGTTTCAAGCGAAAAGGACGTCAACGAAGATCTCGAGGAGGAGGAGGATGACAATGAAGGTGAGTCTTAATAATAAATAAAGAATGATATGCATTTGAAACAAAAAATGTGTTCTATAGTGAATTAGAAAAATATAGAACAAACTGGAATTATATGTTTATAATTTTAATTAAACATAATGTAATAAGTAAGTAATTATTTTTATAAAAATCTATGCAAGAGCAGCCATGGGTTGATTTAATTGATGTTAGTCAAAGCTCTGAGATTTTTTTTTTAGCTAAAATTCATAATAATTTAATTATTTTATAATTATTCAAATTTATTTTAAACATTATCCATAAAAAGAGTATGATTACAGTAATATTTAGCGAGAGGGATGTGTTCAACCATTTCATTACGTTAACAGCATTATCCATAAGGAAATAAAAATCATACTGGGAGTATAATAGATATTTTGCTAAAATAAAAAAAAAAAAAATAAAAAATAAAAAAACACTTTTTTCAACTATAGATGGAAAATTAATTTTAGACAAATTAACTTTTAAACGTTATTTTTAATTTTTTCTTAAAGCAATTTGAATCGCGAAAGTTAAATAATGTAATCAATAATTTCTTATTTTAAATCTACATCTAGAAAATCATTTTATTATTTTTTAAAAAAGAAAAATGAATTGAACACCCGACGAGATTCGAACCCGTTTCTCTCTCCTTACTAACTAGACCTAGTTGGTAAAGGCGCTCTTCAGCTAAAGAAGAGAGACACGGGTTCAAATCCTCAATGCTCAATTCATTTTTACTTTTCAAAGAATAATAAAATGATTTTCTAAATGTAGAATTAACATAAGAAAATTAATTAAAAATAATTAATAGAGATAAGAATGAAGAAAATTTAAGAAAAAAGCATTGATTGGTTTTGCTTTTTTTTTCACAATTAACATCTTACTGCAACAGATTTTAGCATTAATTGACCAATCGAAATGGTGGGGAAGGTCTGTGAAAAAAAATGAAAATTCTATATCTTTGGACCAAACTCAACCAAATTTTGTACACTATCAATACAAAGTAGATATTATATCAATAGAAAAATAATTATTCTTCCACCCGGGCTGATGGAGTTCGAAGGGAGATCACAGTTAAAGGTAGATAGAGGAGAGAGAGTCTAGAGGGCATGTATAGGGTTGGCGTGGTGATGATGTCCGGGGGTGGGTCCAGGGGGAATGATAGGGTTGGTGGGGTGGAAGAGGATTAGAGTAGGCTAGCAAATGGACCGCCTCGCCGAGATTATAAGATATAACTGTAATTTTATGTATTAAATATCTACAGTTTCACTATTTACGAATGCAGGGATTTTTTTACTATTTTCACAGCTTCCGAGTATTAAGTCCATATAGGCTAAAATGCAGGGAATTAATGAGTCTATCGATTGATAGGTTTATGACCAAATAAAACAGGAATCCCCGGGAATGTAGGATGACAGATCAGGATAAAGAAAAGTAAGGATTAGAATCTAAATGATATTTAATTAGAAGAAGAGGTGTAAATTACTTGATCATCATTCAGCAAGTTTTTTGAATTATTCATAGTTAACTTGAAAAATAACTGTATATTTTTGAAAAATTATAAAGCTATACCGAATAGGCCACATTTAATGAAAATATAAATAAGATGAATATCTATCGAAGTCAAGAATTTTAGCAAATATTATTATAGAAATTGATTATTTATATAAAAAACTTGCAAATTTAAGAAATGATTAATATTTAGGTGGCTTTAGTTTTAATCTCTCTCAGTGAGAACTTTCAATCACTTGACACAAATTTTGGTGAAAATCAACTTCAATGTAATGACATTGTGGATGTCACCTTATAGTGCTTTTCGATAAAGGATTGCCAAGAGCTTTCCATTTCAAAGAAATTTTTCTTTATTCTAATCGGTATACATAAATAAAGCATTAATCGATAGAAAATATCCTGATGTAGGAAATCTATTTTCATTTTTTCAAGATTCACGATTTTGAAATTTCGAAAAGCTTATAGAAATCAGACACAACTTGAAATAAAAATATACATTATCTTGAAAACGCCACGGGTTACCAATATCCAATTAAGATGAAACTTTGTTTAAATTTAATCTGGCTTAAAAATGTGTAGAGTGGTCTTTGTCGAAAACGTGTTCCTTCATGGTCAAAATGGGAATAAATCGAAAAAAGTGCGAGTTTTTGGGATAGGTATTCAAAAGTGATCCGGGGGGGCTGTTTTTGGATCCCCATAAAAAATTGAACTACTAGACCAATTTTACATTTCTTTTTTTTTAATCGACGCGAAATTTTGTTCTCTTTAATTTACTATAGAACGGTTATTTACAAAATATGGACCTTTTTCGAGTTATAAGCTAAAAACTGGAAAAAGACCGAAAATTTCGAGCTTTTTCGACCACCAAAAGTTGTCCCCCATACTTCGAGGTCGCAAACTTAGATTTGGCATTCCCACACCATACCAAACGATCATAGAAAAAATTAATATAAGCTGAACCTCTTTTTGGATCCTCTATTTACTGGGCTAAGAAGAAAAAAAAGTTTTTTGTTACTTTTTTAAGTCCTAACAATATATGTATACTATATAACTATTTTTGCATTCAATTCCTGATATATAGCAAATATTTTTAGATAAAATATTCTTCAACAAGTAGCTTTAACCTTTTATTAAATAGGGGATTTATTATTCTGGTTAGGGCCAGTTATATGACGGTTTGTAAAGTCTTTGTTAAGTTGACAAACGGTCAAACCTTAGTATTCACCTTGTGCCCGGCCGGACGACCAATCGGACGAAAGTGTGCGTTGTCTGATTGGCCATCCGGTCGGGCACAATGTGAATACTAAGGCTTGGCCGTTTGTCAACTTAACAAAGACTTTACAAACCGACATAAAACTGGCCCTTAGTCATTTAAAGATTAATAAGTGTGAACATGTTTTTCTTTGTGTGATTTAGTGTGCACTTTATTGTTACGTAAGAAACCTAGATAAATAAAACACTATTATAGCTTTTTCTGAGGGACTAACTATTGAGAGAGGGCAGTGACGTCATCAATTTGTTACATTTATATATCATTATAGTTCAACCGATTTTTAATGTGCATTGAGAGTCGTAAAGTGCGCACTAAAAAGAAATTGCAGAGAGATGACGTCAGTACTATCGCTCCGTGAGTTAGTCCAAAAGAAAACATTATAAAAGAGCTAGAAATTTAATTTTTATTAATATTTTATTATGTTTGAGCCACTTAAATTTATCACAATGAATGAATATTTACCTAGTATTCATTCCAACTATGTATATTAATAATTGACCCTAATCTCATATATATATATTTTTTAATATATTATTAAATTCTAAGTTTATTTTTATTATATTATATTTTTTCAAATCTACATTTAATCTAACAAAAAACTGAACCCACCATAATTTAGAAATTATGAATCTTTTCCATTCATTTTTCAAAAATTATGGCTATGTATATATTGTATATATTTTGTGTGTTTTTTTTATTTTATAAGGTGATTTTTAAGATATTCCAGCAAGCTTATTCAATCCGCTTTTATGAATTTTGTAAGGACAAATGACTAGGTGACTTTTGAAACATACCTACATAAAACAAAAGGTCTTTTGAGTGAATATTTTTCTTCAATGCAATTCTGTCGCTTCAATTAAGTTCGCAAAAAATAAATATCAAATGAAAAATTAACATTTCACAAAATAATAATAAACACAGACAATTAATATAATAACTCTTCTGACTGATCCAATTTCGACTTTGGACTAAAAAGTCTTGAGATTGATTTTCTCAAGTTTCCTGCCAATAAGAACAGCTCTGGATAAGAAGACGAGAACATTGAAGGTAAGAAGGACTTTTTACCAAGACACCTAATTTGGGCTTTGTTGGTTAAATAATATTAAGGATGGTCAAAATGTTTTTCTAATCTGTTAATTTTTTATATCTGAACATCGAAGTTTCTTTGTATTAGATTTGGCAATGATCTTATGGAATATAAACAATTCCACACTAAAGAATATTTGCCCGGAATACGATAATTGTGAATACTCAACATCCTTTTGGGGTCAAATCAATATTTAGTTAATTTTTTTAAAGCACTTTTTGAAATTCATAAAGTGTTCTTCTCCAATTCAAGTCCACGTAGGACTTCAAATCAAGACCTGAATATTGGTATCTGTCCATTGGTAAACAACGCTGACTGGTGGTCAAGATAAAAACTAACACAAAAGGGTCATATTTATTTTTATTGTATAAAGAAAATTATTAAAAAAAAAAATAAAAAAAAAACAAGATAGATTATTAGTTTTTAGTTTGTTGTTTACTATCTTATGCAATATTAAGTGCTTTGTTTAAATATTCTTCGGCATCTCAATTTTTAAAAATTATTCTCGGCATGATTGATAGTTGACCACATAGAGTAATATAGAGTGGAAGGCTCCATAAGGAGCTAATGTATTTTAGCTTATACGAGTTACAGAGCTCTCTGGCGAGACCATTGGGTAATAAAAAGCTCTCTTCGGGGCAACTTTTGGTGACGTCTCAATTAAGTAGCGGATCATTCAAAATATTTTATCAAGAGTAAAATATATATATATATATATTTATAACACAAAGGGTATGTATCTTTTATCTATGACAAAGGTTTTGAATGTTCTATGATCTTTGGATAGCTCTAAAGAACTAAGAATTTTCGACCTCCAGTCGCTAGAGGGAGCTTTTCGATATACGGTAGCCTTCCACTCTATATTACTCTATGGTTGTACAGCTGACCAGAGTAGTTTAGTTATATTTTTGGCCACGAGACTGTGTAGTGCCAATAACTACTTACCAATATGGAAATTTTATTTTTTATGGTTTATATAGTTTCAAGAAACTCTTTTTTAAACATATTTGTTTGTTCCACTGACACAGCTTCCTAAAATTTACCACTTATTATTATGAAATTACATAGACGTGTGCTTTTAAAATTCCAGTCAGTGTGTAACAAAATTGTAAGATAAAAATTTCGGGGCAAATTGGTATATCACATTGAGGAGGGTATAATTTAATAGGAATTTAAAAACAGTACAACATGATGAAATCATGTAATCATTTCACAAACCTTTGATTTAAACAGTTAGTAAAATTTCTTGAAAGTAGATTAGAATGCCTACTTTGAATAAAAATTATTTTGGCTACAAACATACATAAATAATTGGTTTGGATGAAAAATACAAAAAACAACGGAACCCAATCGTTCTTGGTAATTTTTTTTCTATATAAGATGTATAATTCAATTTTGAATTATATTACAGCTCTATAATGAATAAACATAAATTCTATTAAAAATGAAATCACTCCATTTTTATCCAAAAAAAAGTGCCCAACGTGCCTAAAGAAGTTTTCACTTCAAAAAAAAAACTTTTTGACCAGCCAAATAATCTTTGGGAAAAATCACAACCTATAACAAATAATTCGTATTTGGGATTATATTTAAATGAATGTTTTTTCTAGTGTTAGTTGGTTTTACTTTCTTGACTTATCTGTTAATTAGTAGTACAATGGATCAATGCATGTTTTGATTTTTCCATTCTCTTTTTCTATTCCGGTTATAAAATTTTTAAAATTTAATGAAAGTCATTTTCTTTATTATTTTAAACCAAAAAATATTTCTAAAATTGGATTAAAAATATTGACTTTTTCAATTATTATAAGTATAAATTGAAATGTGAATTTGACAAAAATAATATCATAGTATTCTTAATCTTAAGATACAATTTTAATATATCTTTTCAATTCGTACAAATCACACTAGTTTCTTTAAATTTTCAGCTAAATTAATTTTATATTATAAGTATAAATATAATTAAAAAAATTTTCATACCTAATCTATAAATAATGTTTCCTCTTGTTAGTAGAAAATTGATATAGAATGTGAGTTGAAAATAAGGTATGCAAAGATTAGCGAAGAGTATTATACACCTAAATTTAATATTCACAGTAAAGAGTAGAACTTGTGCTTGTTATGTAGAAACTAGTTATTATATATTTAAATAAAAATGTTGGTATTTAAAATATAAAAAAATCATTCTCAAAATTTTACAAAATTTGCTTTAAAAGATTGTATAATATTTTTCAAAGAACTGTTCTTAAAAAAGTATTCCAATGAATAATAGCTACTTTATTTGTGTTTTTGTGAGGAGCGTCATTTTTCGTATACCAATTGCCTCAGTAACAAATTAGTTAGATCCCGATCTGACTTGTAATAATGATTCAAAATGAATATCTTTCTGATATAATTTTCAAAAAATACAAGTTTATAAGCCAGGGCTGTCCAACCCGCGGCCCAACACTGAAATGAATCCGGTCCTACATAAAATTATAAACTTCCTTGAAACATTAAAATTTTTTTACCGCGACATTTCAGCCCCCGACATAATATCTTCTGAGAAAATATTGGCTGGTTTGGTTTTCAATGTGAGTTTGATTAGAAAAAAAAATGGGAGCCCGAAACACACACCCCCGACGATTGGCTGTTCGGTTTTCAATGTGTGTTTGATTAGGAAAAAAATGGGAGCCCCAAACACACTCCGCCCGACGATTGGCTGGTTCGGTTTTCAATGTGTGTTTGATTAGAAAAAAAATGGGAGCCCGAAACACATCCCGCCCGTACTAAACTTTAGGAGGTTCGGTTAATATATATTCAGTTCGGCTCGGTTGGGTTCGTATAGCTCCTTTTCGGGCTGGTTTTTAGACGTTTCGGTTGGCGTCAGCGTCGATTTGCATTACTCATAAGATTCACGAGGGGAAGGGTTATTTTGTCATGAGATATTTTGTCTGAAGGACATTTTGTCGGGGGCTGAAATGTCGCCGAATCAAAATTTTTATATACCTACTTCCTGGAAAACATATCTGATAGAATTTGATTTTTTTTTTTTTTTAATATGAAGAAATTAGAAAATCATTCCAAAAATTTTCGAACAATAAATAAAAGGGAAGATATTCAATTTTTAATGTAAAAAAATATATCAAGATTTCGAAAAAATAATAATCGCAATTGAGGCATTGTAAACGCGTCTTGAATCGAAAATAGTATAAAATAGAAAAATGTATCTCCTGTTCGGGCTGGTTTTTAGACGTTTCGGTTGGCGTCAGCGTCGATTTGCATTACTCATAAGATTCACGAGGGGAAGGGTTATTTTGTCATGAGATATTTTGTCTGAAGGACATTTTTTGTCGGGGGCTGAAAATGTCGCCGAATCAAAATTTTTATACCTACTTCCTGAAAATGAGGTCTGATAGAATTTGATTTTTTTAATATGAAGAAATTAGAAAATCATTCCAAAAATTTTCGAACAATAAATAAAAGGGAAGATATTCAATTTTAATGCAAAAATATATCACGATTTCGAAAAAATAATAATCGCAATTGAGGCATTGTAAACGCGTCTTGAATCGAAAATAGTAAGTAAAATAGAAAAATGTATTTTTTACACGGTCGCTACTAACCAGAGAGTGCCATAAGAAGTGAGGATGAAGGGTAATTGAAATCTTTTCTAGCTACTAATTTTCATCAATAGCTTGGATAAGAAAGAACTCAATCTACGATATTAGTTTGGCAAATGAAATCCCTTCTTTTCTCAGGTTAGATAATTGAAAGTTTCCAATTAATTGGAAGATTGCAAGTGCAGCTTTAAATTTACCCGATTTAAAAATTTTAATGTTTCTAAAAAGAACTTAAACTTATATATTTAGAAGGTTTGAGAATTAGGTTTGTAGGCTAATTTAAAAATAAAAAAGGTATTCTTTTTTATAAACAAAAATATATAAAAATTTATTCAAATAAAAAAGTAAAAAAGAAAGATGAAGAGATTTTGAAAAAAAAAGGAAGTTTCCCGCACAAATTTAGTCTTAATTTAGATGTATAAAAATTAAAATATGAAATATCAAAATATTAACATTAAAATATTACCTTAAAATATTCCCATAAGGAATTTACATGTATATGGTTACCTTTTGATATTATATTTCTTTTTTATATATGTTAAATATCTTTTTTAACAGGAAGATATTTATTTTTCAGTCAGAAATTGTGAACCAAATTTACATGTTTAAGATATGAACAGATCAATTATAAATAACCTAAAAGTAAAGGTATAGCAATTATCTGCAAAAGAAAAGAATGGCCAAATAAGTTGCCTTATTCACTATTAGAATAGCTATTGTTTCTCTTTCCAAGAGATGTTTCTTGTTCGCAAATCGAGACAAAGAAATTATTGATTGCAAATGAATAAAACTGGCTCTGATTCAACGCCTCAAAGGAATGTAATACAATCAGGTCAATCAAACCTCTGAATTGAAAGCGGTTTCAATCCTTTTCGAAATAAGCTCTATTTCGAAAATGAGAATAGGATAATTCTGATAAGATTTTTGCAAGCACTGCGATAAAAATTCGTTGGGCAAGTTAACTGTCAGAGGAGCGAAAAATGCAATGCCGGAAAAACAACCCAACGAGACGCTCTTCCGCTCAAAACCCCATGTGTCGCCAAGGGGTCGCCGCATGCGTATGTTTAAAACGTGGGCCCTTTGAAATTCACCAATGAGAAAATAACTCAAATAATTGGCGTTAACATAATACCCCTTCTCGAAAGATTATTTCGAAACTCCTGAAACGGTTAAGAGAGATTATGCGACGAGTCATTGTTAAATCGGAAATAACAAAAAGGATAAATTGATACAACTAAAAAAGAATGAATTTTATTACATTTTATTTATGAAGCATCTTCGACGGGTAAAGGAGTTTTCAGAATAGAATCATGAAGCCGCGTCACTGCTTAAATTCTTGTTTGATGTTCGCTCAGCTCAATTATTTTGGTTGGGTTGGATACGAAGGTGGTGCCGTTATCCGAAAATATTCTTTTAAATCCTTCGTGACGTAAAACTCTTAATGCCTGAAGAAATGTTTCGGTGGAAAGGTCGTTACAAACTTCGAAGTGACAGCCTTGGTGGAAAAACAAACAAAAATTAGACAATATATTTTTTATGTGGAGCCTCGGTGTAATCTGTAATGGACAAAGAACGGTCCGAAAAAATCTATTCCAGTATTTAGGAAAGGTCGGGAAACGACTATTCTCTCTTCTGGGAGATTTCATCAAGAGGGAAAACCCCTTCTTATTATATTTGGCGCATATAAATACATGATCGATAGACCGACTTCAATGAGCTGTCTGCCTTGGGCTATCCAATACTTTGAAGAGATTAGACTTGCTAATTGAGTGGGCCCGCAATGTAAATATTTTTTATGGTACCCCTCTACTAGAGTTCTAGTATAAGAAGAATGTCTTGACAAAATAATAGGATATTTCGAGTCGAGGTCCAATTCTGAATTTTTGAGTCTGCCTCTCACACGAAGGGTGCAAATTGTCGTCGGCGAAGGGTAAGAGAAAGCATATTACCTTACTGTGAATACATTTGCCTTGCTTTAGTGCTTGAATTTCTGAAGAAAAATATTCCTCTGGACAAAGTGGACAATTATTAAATTTGCTGATTCAAGTTCAGAAGCTTGAATCCTGTTCTTTTTATTGAAGATTTGGCTACAATCAACCTTTTGAAATAAATTTGGACTGGATAATTGGATGTATTTTCTAAGCATAGCTATATGTTTGATCATCTGAGAATGATTTGAGAAACGTCGCCAACATAATTTTTTAAGAATTCATTTGTCCAAAAGCATGGAAAATATTTGCGAATAACGTCTTATTTTCATTAGATGGCATTTCAACTTTGGGAAGAATTTCAAAAAAAAGGTGGTACTTGAAGAAAATGATTGATTATTCCTGAAGTCCAATCCTTTAGATTTGTTAATTTTGCAAAATAGAAATGCCTCTCGTGCCATGATCGGCTTGGATTTCGCGTGTATTTATATAGGACCCTGTGTGAGGGTATTTAAAATCATGAATAGTTTGGGCCCTATTGGCTACAAACGTTTTGAATTTGAAAGAGGAGAATTAATCCAATTCAAGGTTACTGTGGAGTCTGAAATGAAATGAAAAACTTCTACATTAAACTGAAAGGATGGAATGAAAATTCTAGCATTTTAACCATTAAATGAGCCGCCAGAAGCTCTAATCTTAGGCATGGAAATTTTTATAGGAGTGAATTTTAAATTTGACAGCACTAAATTTGATTTTACGAATTTATTTCGAAAAAAACTAGCTAAATAACAAACAAACCGAATGCGGCTCTTTCACTTGCGTCTGCATAACAAAACATCTTATGTGAATCTGCCTCTGGGTGAGACAAAGCTCTGTTTAATCTAAAAACTATTTAATAGAGGGACTTGTTCTCTAAATTCATCCCCATTTTTGTTGGAATGATTGTGGAACCTGATCGTCCCAATCAATTTTCAATTTCCAAAGCTCTTGGAATAAAATCTTAAATCGTATTATACAAGGGGTGATCCAACCAAGAGGATCATAAATTTTAGCTAGATCGATAAAATCGATCTTTTGGTGATAGTTAGCTGTGGATTTCCTGAGTCTAATTGCTCAATGCTATTGATGAATTGAGTCTCGGCTAATGAAATTTTCAGGAGGTGTGGGGTCTGAAGAATCCATTTCCCATAATTTTAATGAATTTTTATTGATATGTGAAAGATTAATATCTTTATTTTTGAAATGATGTGATTGATGCTAACAGCTAAATGTGAGCAGTCATGTTTAATGTTTTTGCCCTCGCCAAAGATGACCCATCCTAAAAAGTATTTTGAGCCCATAAAGTGCTCAAGTGATTTTTTACTATCTCTGAGATAATGAGCTCAGAAAAATAGTTTTACACCTATTAATATTTGATCTTCGATGTGGGTTTCAGAAGGACTGGTCTGACAGGGCTAAATTTTTAACGAATTCAAACTGGTTTTGCAAAGGAACTGATGGAAGAGTGAAATTTAACTTATCTACAACCAAGAATTCAGAAGACATAACGAACCTTTCATCGACTGTCGATCTAAACTTGAGCGTGACTGACTTTGAAATACCAGCAAGCTTTGTTTTGGATGCTGTTCAAAGTGACTGGTGAGTCGAAAGTACGAAGACCTAGGTTTTGTACTAAATCTGAAGCTATCAGAGACACTTCACTTCCTGGGGTCGATAAATACCTTAGAGGGATTGTCATTCCATGTAAATCATTTACCAGAATCGTACCTCGACCAAGGAGAGAAGAATTCGACCCTGCTGCACAGTGATTTGTTGACGGTTTCTGTGACTCTGCGATTGGACTGGAATTGCTGGGTGATTCCGACGACTGGTTCTGCGATCGGGGTGAATTCCTAGAGTGGGGACTGGGATGAAGATCGTCCCTTGTGAGTCGTTCTTTTTCTAGAATAGCAAGTCAAATATTATGAGGTCTATCACAATTGGGACAGTTAGACCACCTGCAAAACATTGTAGAATGGGTAGTTAGAAAACATTTCACGCAGCCTTTATATTGATATAAAATTACTTACTTGGGTTCCAAGCCCAAGAACTTAGGACAGTTGCTTAATTTATGAGGCGCTGGAGCAAAGTCTACATTTATTTGTGGCAGTTAAATTATAAGTCTTTATGACTATTACTTACTCTGACATCCCGTTTATAATTGAACTGTTCATTTACAATTGTTTTCTTTTGATTGTCAGACTTGACATTGAATTCAAGCAATTGGATTAATAAAGTTCATTACCGAATCAACTGATGGAATTTCACCAGCGGTTAATTTGAATGCCCATTTCTCGTAACAATGTTCATCAAGCTTGCTTGTACAATTCTTACGAGAATTGCGTCCCAGCTAGTCGTGTCGACTTTCTTTTAAATTTGCTAACAAATAAAATTTCTGACTGTCCTAGCCAGTTTATTATAAGCTTCATTGGAAACTTTATGTATAGATTCTAGATCTAAAAGTTTGTCGATCAAGAGAAAACTACTATTTTCCTCGGCGTTTATTGTACTATCGTTGGTACAAGTGCAAGAGTATAGTTACTGTTGATAGGTTGCAAGTGTTGGATTACCTCCTAATGCTTCACCCCAAAGATGCCGTTAGGTATTGAAGCTTCTGGGCAGCCTGTAGCGAAGAATTAATATGAACTGCGGCGTCGAAGAGGTTGAGGAAAGCTTTCATTAATCCTCGATCCTTCCACTGAAAGTAGGTTTTAAATGTGAAGATTAATATAAGATGGAATGTTTATTATTGGATTCCGTCTTTGTCAACATTTGGACGGTTGTATTGTAAAAGGAAAGTTTTCCGTTTCAGAGAACTCATAGCCTTTTTGATGCTTTCGTAAATGCCTTTTACTTCTGCATCGCCTTCCATTTCGTTAGTCACTATGAAAAGTTTTAATTTCTTCAAAGTCACTATATTCGCTCATTGGCATTCTGCACTGCGCTTGGGGAAAATGTGTTAGCTTGATCGAACGAGGTAATATGTCATCAATTTCGTCGGATAAAATGATCCAATCGTTTTATTTGTTTGATTTTGCCATGTTTATGATTAATTATAACTTTTTATTGAATATTAAAAATTTGAACCTTTTGAACACCAATTCTCAATAAGGGTTCTTTTTAGAAATAAAAAAATGTCCTGTCACGCTCGACAGAATTTATGTAAACGCGTTCTGAATCGAAAATAGTATAAAATAGAAAATGTATTTTTACACGGTCGCTACCAACTAGAGAGCATAAGAAGTGAGGATGAAGGGTAATTGAAATCTTTCAGCTACTAATTTTCATCAATAGCTTGGATAAGAAAGAACTCCAATCTACGATATTAATGTCGTTAAATGAAATCCCTTCTCCTTTCCCTCTCAGGTTAGATAATTGAAAGTTTCCAATTAATTTTGAAGATTGCAAGTAAGTTTTAAATTTACCCGATTTAAAAATTCTAATGTTTCTAAAAAGAACTTAAACTTATATATTTAGAAGGTTTGAGAATTTGTGGGTTTGCAGGCTAATTTAAAATAAAAAAAGGTATTCTTTTTTATAAACAAAAATATATAAAAATTTATTCAACAAAAAAATAAAAGAAAGATGAATAGGATTTTTGAAAAAAAGGGAAGTTTCCCGCACAAATTTGTCTTAATTTATGTATAAAATTAAAATATGAAATATCAAAAATATTAACACAAAATATTACCTTAAAATATCTTACAAGGAAATTTACATGTATATGGTTACTTTGATATTATTTTTATATATGTTAAATATCTTTTTTAACAGGAAGATATTTAATTTTCTATCAAAATTGTGAACCAAATTTCTACAGCCACATATGAACAGATCAATTATAAATGAAACTCAAAAGTAAAGGTATAATTATTCAAAAAGAAAAGAATGGTCAAATAAGTTGCCTTATTCACTATTAGAATAGGCTGATGTTTCTCTTTCAAGAGATGTTTCTTGTTCGCAAATCGAGACAAAGAAATATTGATTGCAAATGAATAAAACTGGCTCTGATTCAACGCCTCAGCAGAATGTAATACGTTTCAGGGTCAATCAAACCTCTGAATTGAAAGCGACGAATCCTTTTCGAAATAAGCTCTATTTCGAAAATGAGAATAGGATAATTTGATAAGATTTTTGCAAGTACTGGTGATAAAAACGTCTACAAGTGTTGAATCGTCAGAGGAGCGAAAATGTACGTTTGGAAAAACAACCTGAACAGACGCCTTTCCGCTCAAAACCCTAGCGTGTCGCCAAGGGGGTCGTTGCATGCGTATGTTTAAACGTGGGCCCTTTGAAATTCACCAATGAGAAAATAACTCAAATAAATTGGCGTTAACAGGCATATTTTGACTCCATTTTTATTAGATGTAAATATTTTACCTGCAAACTTTCTGATAGAAGCGAAAGAAATTTTTATTAATGTCGCTTTATTCAAATTTTATAAAAATTATCTAACCAAAAAGAAATACTCCTGCCTTCATAATAGTTATTCATTTTTTGAAAATATAAATTTATATATATGTACGTAAAGCTATTTTCAAGAATAAACTTCACTAAAGAAAAGCTATAACCTCAGCTTTCAGGTAAAAAAAATGAAGTTTCGAATATTTAAAAACCATTCTTAATCTCATATTTACATTTTCTATAATATTTATTATTTCAGTAATTAAAACTTATTAAGAGCTTAGTGATTTAAAAACAATATTCTGAAGAAACGGGACTATTTTTTTATTGAGAAATATCAATAGAATTAGTATATTTTATATACGGCCCGAGGGATATGTTTTTTCTTCAAATGCGGCCCGTGTAAGCCAAAAGGTTGGACACCCCTGTTGTAAGCATATAATAGTAAATATCATGTTATCTTTTGATATTTTGTTTAAATTATTCCTTTTGTTTTGAATTCAATTATTTATGGCCTTTAGAAAAATACAAATTGCCTTAACCATAGTACGTACATATATGCTATGTTCTTTGTTATTGCTCTCTAGTTAGATTTAAGGGAATTCGGGACAGCTTATCTATCTGGTTGATCTACGAAAACATCTTTTGTATTTCTGCAGAGTGACAACGCCTGCCTACTAAATTTTTAATAAAAAAAAAATTGTGTGTTTACTTATGTACACGCGTTAGAAGTTATACTTCTTTGGCGTCTGAAAAAAATTTCAAAAAATAAAACTGCAGTAAAGATAGAAGAAAAATATTAAAATTAATCAAATTATTTATTCTATTCTGTAGCCAACTTCATCATGTTAATTTTTGGGACATCTGCGCGCGCAGGTCACAAATTCACTCTCATCCAAACGCTCCAAAAGAAGTATAACTTCAAAAAATTGTTAATAATGAGGTTAATTTCAAATAAAAATCTTTGTTTTTATAATATTAATAAAAAGAATATTGAGATAAATTTTTTCTCATTATAAAAACATTTAATTAACACAAAAACGATTTCAAGAAATAGAGTTGGAATTCTACACTAGTGATTTTATTATATTCTGTTGGCTGCAAATAACTTTTTATTTTTTGCATTTATGAATAACTAATTAACTAGACTGTCAAATCTATTGAAAAATGTATCATTCGATTCATAAAAGTTGAATTATTGATCTGTATAAATTTGTTGAAAATGGTATAATTTCTATAGAAGTTATAGCCCTTTTAAAAGCTCGTTCCATTTACTTCCATGTTAAAAGGACAATTTTCAATAATTTATTTCTCGGTAATGGGGCAGACGATCAACTTCAAATTTCTGGAATTTGAAGGTAAAAATTTGAGAATTTTCTTATAAAAATGATAAACAGTCCCGAACCCCCTTAACATATCTAACCTACTACATTTTTTGCTAAACTTGGATATGTTACACGACATTTAGCTTATGATTTCCGGAGTTTTTTTAAGAGTCGATTGGTATATTGAGAATCAATTATATTTCTGTTTTACTGGCACAGGTTCATGGATTTTAGACCACGAAATTAATAATTAATATATCAATCAATAGTTGATTACGGTATTCGAAAATTTGAAATTACATAAATTTTTTTTTTGAGATAATATTTATTTTAAATACCAACATCAACTTGCAATTTTTTATTACGCCAATACTAATTTTTATTTTGATTGTGTTTAGGTCGAAACAAGAAGAAGAAACAAGTTAAATTAATGAAATTAATGATAATTATGAACTTGATCAAGAACAAAATGAGCATGTTCATGCACAAAATGACGTTTTTCGTCCAACTCCAGATGCTCTTTTTCCTTGCCGTCAATTTCCTCGTCAACGCAGTACGACTCTACTTTGAAATCAAACATGGTTGGAAATCCGACAAAAGTGGGGTGGTTTACCATGAGCACTCATCCCACCACCACCACAATGATCATCATTTTGATGAAGATGAACATGTAGATCATTACCCACACAAGCCCTGGTGGGGACGAGCCTGGCAAGTGGGCAAAGAAAACCCGCAGGTTGATTCGGAATCACTAGCACAGAAGACGATACTTGAAAATGCTCAAAATTATGCATATAGCGCATATTTACCTTATGCGCCAAATGTAGCATCCGGCAAGAAACGCTGAGAATGTGCTAAAAGTTTAAAAAAATAATATATTTATACAAAAGACTACTAGGCTAATAATTGAAAAACCAACAAAAATAATCTAAAAGCAATTTGAGCCGCGAAAGTTGAATAATGTTATCAATAATTTCTTATGTAAATTCCACATATTTAGAAAATTATTTTATTATTTTTTGAAAAGAAAAAATGAATTGAGCACCCGACGGGATTCGAGCCCGTGTCTCTCCTCTTTAGTCGAAGAGCGCCATTACCAAATAGGCCACGGATGATCTCGCCAGGAAAGCTCTTTAGATTGAAAAAGGAAAGGAAAAATGACATACAATCTAAAGAGCTTTCCTGGCGGGATCATCCGTGGCCTGGTTGGTAAAGGCGCTCTTCGGCTTAAAGAGGGAGACACGGGTTCGAATCCCGTCGGGAGCTCGATTCATTTTTTATTTAAAATAATTTTCTAAATATGTGGAATTGACATGGGAAATTATTGATTGCATTATTTAGCTTTCGCGGTTCAAATTGCTTTAAGAAAAAATTAAAACTAACGTTTAATTTAATTTGTCTAAAAAATGATCTATTTTTTTTTTTCTAAAATAATTTTATTAAACCATTTTAAAATAGGTCATTTTTGACTTTATAAGATTGATTTTTAATATAATACTAATAAGTATAAAATGAGTAAAAATCTTAGTTGATAAGTAAATAAATCTTATTATATTTTTAATTACAAAGCTAAGTATATATAATTCGTTTATAAAAAATAATCAGTGAATTAATTCATCATTAAAAGTTTCGAGAATTATGTACGCTTCATGAATTGAAATATTTTAGCGAAATAAATTTAAATAATTTGGAAAATCCTTATAAAACTACAAATTATCTTGGGGATGAACATAAAGATTAGCCTTAAATAATATTTAAAATATTTATGAAAAAAAATTTAAATAACAGATTAATTTTAGACATGGTTGAATTTAATTGAATTGATATTTTATTTATTAAAAAAAAACTCAAACAACAAAAACCAAATTAGATTGTTATCGTTAACAAAGATTTTCTAGAAATAGGTTATCAACAAAAACACTTGTGAAAAAAAGGCCAAGTTCGATTAATAAAAAATGTTTGCCAAAAAAAGTATTGAGATCTAATGTGCTGCCAAGTTCAATATAATCTATTTAATATGCTTGATATTAATTGAATTGATATTTTATTTATTAAAAAAAAAAAAAACTCAATCAACAAAAACCAAATATAGATTGCTTTTCGTTTACTAAGATTTTTTAGAAATATATTATATTTTTTTTTTCTTTTTATATATAAATATTTTCAAAATTATTTGAAAGAAATCCTTATATTAAAGACACTTGTTATAGCTCTCCGAATATTTCACAAAATATTTATATTTAATTTGCTAAAATATGGAAGCAGAATTGTCTTCGAAAAATTCAATTTTGAATTAAACCATTGTTTTTTTTAAAAGAATTATATTTATTTCTTACACTAAATAATACAATCAGTTCATTATATTATAAACTTAACTATTCTGTGTTCTGTCTGTTTAATTACTCTTATTTTCTCAAATAATCCATGGATTCTATTTAAAAAAAAAATCTTGAAAAATTAGTAATATTTTTTTTGAAGTGAAACTTGTTTAGAGACGTATCTGTTTGAAATTTTTTGTTACAATAAAGGGGAAATTTCCTAATAGAGGGGTAATAAAACATAACTTTGATTTTAAAATATTAATAAAAATTTTCCCAATTATAATAAATTTTATTTGTCATAAACAATTAGTGGGTTTTAAAAGAATAATTTAAATTTCCTAATTATAATCAAGGCGACTGTGGGTCAGTGGTTTGAGTGTCGGGCCGCTGGCCTGAAGTACGCTGATTCGAGACTGAGTCTTGGCAGATATTTGCAGTCCCCTCCTCTTGGAAAGCAATGGCAACCTACCAAGAGTATAATTTCCTAGTAACCTCTCCAAACTAGCCGTTCGGAACCGGCATTAAAAAGTAGGTCCCGTATATCTGTGTAAAAACAGCTAAACACACTCAGCACGGGTATATGTGGAGAGGAGCCGAAACGTCAGGGAGACCTGATATGGCACTTAAAGAAGAGAAGAATTATAATCAATTTTATTTGTCATGAGGTATTGGTGGGTTTTAAAATTAGTTTCACTTCCCCCATGAGCTTATGTGGATGAGGTTCACACTTTTTTTTTATTAATGATTTACTTTAACTTAACATAGTGAATTACAATACTTAGCCAATCTTCATACTACGTTTGTACTGTCCCCAACAGAGAAGCCCTAAATATAAGATTTTTTTTAAATTAGTGTCCAGATTATTGAAAAAATATTGTACCATTTATTTGTAATTGTAATCATCTTTTAACTGACACACGATAATTATATCTCTTGATATAGAGATCCTTTCAAGATTTAGAATGAATCTAGTCGTGTATCATCTCAAAATTATTCTAAATTTTGATATTTTTTTGGATTTAAGGGTTGTTTTTAACTAATGACAATACACAAAATATTTTAATATATACTTACCTTACTACTAACCTTTAATTTACGCGTTCAGTAAAATTATTCTAAAAATCGAAATAATGAACATCGAATTCCCATAAATAATAAATCGGGGAATATATTTTGTTATATAAATTGTCATAAGTTCAGGTCAAATATATTAAGTTATTTTAACATTCTGGAACTGTATTAAACAGAACTAGTATCAGGTAAATATACCATTACTTTGAGCGAGCTAAACCGTGCAATTCCACTCGGTATAAATTAAGGGTTGGTTGTATGTTGCTTATATATATTCATTCAATTCGTCGATATTTTTTAAATATATTATGAAATTCTCAAGAATTTGGAAAATAATAATATTTATTTACTAAAAAGTCGAAATTTTGCTTCTTTGTTTAAGCTTATGAAAGATTTTATTCATTTCATTCGTATATAGATAAATTCAATTAAATAGGAATTTTAAAAAACTTGAATAAGCTTAAATAAATAAACGAAATTCCGCGTTTTTAGAATATTACCTTATAATTGTCCAAATTTCTGGAAACTTCCTAATATGGACGCCTATATAATTTTGTTCCATTTAAAATTGATTAAATGAAGGTCTAAATAAGAAATATTTATATTTCTATAAGCTTTAAAAAATATATCGATGGACAGGTAGATCACTTTATTTATTTTATTATAAAATTACTCTAGCTAATACTTATAATATAATATATTTATTGAGAAACTCATTAGTTCAATCTATATGATTATTTATTTTAAATATTTTAATTTCGATTGAATATTTGCTCAAGACTATTTATTTATATATTTATTTATTTATTTATTTATTTATTTATATAAACAATTAAAAATTAAATAAAGTATTTTTATTTCAAACCCTATTCATTTTATTTTTATTTTTCTTAAATTTTTCAGAAATTTTTGTTTCATCCCCTGATAATATTACCATATTCTAAAATAAAATGTTAATTGTTTAACCTGGATGGTTTAGGGTGTGGAATTTTAATTGTGAAAACTAATCAATTAATATGAAATACTAACATGGCTTTTAGATTATAATTTTTTGAAACTACTCATCGTGTAATGAGAAAATTAATTTAAATTTACTATTAAGTTCATCCTGTTTTGGTTCTATATTTCTGGTGTTGTTTTCGAGAGCACAAAAATGAGGCAAAATGAAGCTACACATTTCCGGTACAAAATACTCAGCCGGACAAAGAGCTAAACTTAATGACTTGCTATATCCATAAAAACTTGAAATAGAGATCGAAACGTTTAATATTTACTAAAAATTTTTTTTTTTATTATTTCATTATTACTTTAACTAAAAATCGCTTCATTGTATAAAAGCATGGGTTTTTTTTTTAGTAAATATATTTTAATTCGATTGAAATAAAGGAAGGGTGTTTAAATTAGAAGTGTTTGAAAAACTGCATTTTTTTGAGGAAAAAGTTTTTCTTTCATTAAATGAAAACCACTCTTTCTAGAAACTTGATTCATGTTTCATTCTCTAAGCAATTTTGTTGACTTGAACTTTTACTTGGACCTCTTTTTTGCTGAAACTCTTAGATTTGTAGATATCCAGCATTTTCCATGACAGGACATAATCCATTTTTGCAGATTTTCCTTCATAAAATGAAAACTACTCATCTTAGAAGCTTTATTCCTCTCTCATTCTCTGGAAAATTTTATTAACTTGAACTTTTACTTGGACCCTTTTTTGTTAAAACTTTTAGATTTATAGATATCAAGAATTTTGGACTAAAACTTATACTGACAAGTAGCGCACTTTAGTTCATGCATTATGGTGGCGCTGCAGTCACGCTCGGAGCCAATAGCTCTTGAATAGATATTAGCTAATGAGCTGAATTGTGGTCGAAAAATTTGTTTTAATAAACAACCAATGTGTGCCCAATTTTAGCTTTCTACCTTAAACTATTCTCTGACATAAACATTGTCAAATCACCAAAATTTATATAGAGCGTACAAAGTCGTAAAAACTTTTTATTTTTTGAATGGTGAAATTAATTAGATTTATTTAGATTAATCACGCCATTTCGTTTTTAGACTATTCATCAGGTGATGGTAGCTAAAGTCGACTATATCAAGCGATTCACTAGTTTAAAAGTCGTAATTATACTTTTATTTTATTTTTATGGATGGTTTAGGGTGTGGAATTTTAATAGTGAAATGGATAATAGGAAATTTTAATTAATTTTCTACCATTAACTCAAATGAACTAACCTTATTTTTATTTATTTATTACTAGATTAGAGTATAAGATTTTTATCAATTACTATTAATTGGCATTGGTGGAGGGACGCACTTTTTGTTGGCTGTTGAATGGAATTTACGCTTACTAATGGTTATTTTTTTTTTTTTTATTCCTATGTCTCTAACATCTGCGTTGCTGCTTAGTGAATGGAGGTAGAAAGAAAGGCGGGTTGAAAATCAAGACATTCCTAATGAAAATGCAAACGGGGATGATGGCTATGTCAGGTGTAGTGCAGATGAAAATGATCATGATTTCGGTTGTTCAGCTTATGGTTACTGTTATTAATCTCTATAAAAGTTGGAAAGGGACCGGCAAAGCGCCTGTCTTTGTCAAACAAGTCCACCATCATCATACTCAAGAAATCCACCCCCATCACTCTCACGAACATGAACACGAACATGAACATGAACATGAAGGTCACTATCGAAGGGGAGAGAAAGAAGATTTAGTAACGGATTTCAATGATGTAAATAGTCCTAATAACATGCCAGGTATTCAAAGTTATCAAAGGCCTATTGCAAACAATCATAATCCATGGTATAGACCAGTGTTTCCCAACCTGTTTTAATTCCCGAATGTTTGCTTATCGCAAAATTAAAAAATTAGAACAAAACCATAAGTTCTATTTAAATTAAATGTAGGGTATACTTACACCTAATTTATAAGTCTTTGAAACTCGAATCTGAAACGTTTTGGGGGGCCTTCTCGAAACCTTTTCGAGTTTCAAAGGTTTAAATATAGCATCCTAAAAATGAGTATAACTAAGTCTTCTATACAATATAAAATTAATATTTCAATTAAACGAATTTCATATTTTCATATAATTTAATAAAATTTCAGTTTTTAATAGTAAATTAAAGATTTTGTACATTTATGTTTAAAATGACATATTGCTGAAGGTCTGTAAGGTATGATTATGTGATTATTGACAAACTAGCTGAAAACACTGGTAAGAACTAAAGAAAAGAAAATTTAGAGTTTTCGAATGAAACTATCTTAAATACATATATATACTACCTTGATCAAAAAGTTTCAGGAATTTTTTTTTTTACTTATGGAAAGTGGTGTAGGTTTTAGGTGAAACATGATGTTAATTAATAGAGTAAAGGGTGTGTAGTTTCACAGTGTAAAGTCCCATTCAAAGTATGGTACTCCCCATCGACTGCAATACACTTATGCCAGCGCTTGATCCAATCCCCGAAACATTTTTTTATACTCGGTTTTTAGTATGGACTGTCAGAGCCGCTTTCGATTTCAAAAATGAAATCGTTTTGCATCAACGAGCTTGTATTAAATTTTGTGTTAAAAACTGTGGGAAAATGTTGAAGAAGTGTTACTCTATCGGAAACAAACTTTTATGTGTGGCACAAGTTTTCGTGAGTCTGTCGAGGATGACTAACTCAGTCGACATCGAAAACCGACGAAAACATCGATAAAATCAAAGAAATGATGGGCGAAAACTATAAATTGACCATTGGCGAGCTTGAACATCGCTTATGAATCCGTTCAAGACATTTTGTTTAATGATTTGGCTTTGAGGGGCCAAAAAAGACCTGATTTGTGGGAATCACGTAACGTAACGTAACAATGCCACCCGCATCTTTTTGACCAAGAACGGAACGAATAACATTCAACACCCACTAAATTCGACTGATTTGGCTCCCTGTGACTTCTTCCTGTTCAGTCGACTCAAAAAATCGCTCTAGGGAACGCATTTTAACAGCCAAGTGGAGATAATGATAAATTCGAAGACGGCTTAGATGGCCAAACCAAAAACCGAATATAAAAAATGTTTTGAGGATTAGATCAAGCGCTGGCATGAGTGCGTTGCAGTCGATGAGGAGTACTTTGAAGGAGACAATATCGATTTTGATTAATAAATTTGTATTTTTGATTTTCTGAATAAATTCCTGAAACTTTTTGATCAAGGAAGTAAACATACTAAAAAGTTCCAATAAAAATATAAAATTATGTAGTTAGCTACCCTAAGAAATTATTCAAACAAAATATTGTAAATAGTTGATTATAATGTTAATAGGTAAATTTTATATATTCTGGAAAATTATTTCCCTCGTATAATATATTCGTAAATAAAATCACCATGTATTTACTAGTACCATACAATTTTTTTCCAACATCTCTCAAAGGCTTAATTATTTAAAATTCAAGAATCAAAAAATATTTGTACTTGATTTTATTTATTTTCTTAGAAAGACGGGCTGGTAAGCGATAAATAAGTAGGTTATAATGAAAGGCAGTCCATAAATTATTTACTTTTATTCAATTTCCGACGTTTCGGAGACTTTTTTCTCTCCTTCTTCAGGGTATTGAATAGTTATTGATGGGTAAGAATAACTCGGTTCCCATTTGTCTCTCCTTTCAGTGATAGCAACAATATTACAATATTTTCCAATAACCAAGTACACTTATGGTATAATGTTGGGAAATATTGTAGTATTGTTGTTATCACTAAAAAGAGAGACAAATGGGAGCCGAGTTATACTCACCCATCAATAACTATTCATTACCCTTAAGAAGGAGAGAAAAGGTCTCCGAAACGTCGGTATTTGAATAAAAAATTTAAATAATTTGGACTGCCTTTCATTATAACCTACTTATTTAATTTGTACTTTTTATAATGCAATTCATTATTCGATTATTGATGGGTTTTTTTTATAAATAATTCATCGATCATTTACATAACTTAAATCATTAGTAAATGAAAAAAACATTTTAATTCATTCTCATTAGGTACTTTACTTAATTTACATTGATATTGATCGATAGATTATGCAATTCTCTTTACAAGATGTTGGGAAAAATATATTTTCCAAAGTATCTAATTTATTAAATGTTTACTTAATTAGTTCTTAAATATTAAAAATAATTTAAAATTATTTAATTTTTTAATAATAAAAACTAATTATAATATACTTACCTATTTTATAAAGTAATGAAAGTAAATTTAAAAGTCTGATTTGTAAAGAAAATATACGTTTATTTATTTATTCTTAAGACAGTGGATGTTTCGTTTACAATGTGTTATATGTGATTAAATGATTTGATTTTTTCTGAACTAAGATTTCAGCAAAAACATACGATGTTTGTTTTGAAAGACTCCTCTTTTACTCAATGGTTGATAAGAGTAAAAAGATTTTTTGGTAAAAACTTATGTGTGTATAATAATAATTTAACAATTTATTTATTCTTAATCTTAATATAATAATGATCTCATTACAAATGTATTTATTTTATAAAATAAGTTAAATAATGAACATGATAGTACATGATTAAAATAATAGAATAGTTTGCAAACACTAATGACTATGGTAAATAAATTCTATTAATATTTATGTTAAGTTCTAGAATCGCATTTATTTATTTACTAATTTATTTAATATTTATTTGTAATAAAATATGTAATGATATGTACTTTTACTAAAATATTGACTAATTATTTATAAATGCATGGCTTGGCTTATTATTTATTAACAACTGATGAAGCTTTTGAATTCTATTTTGGGGGTGGACTGGCAAAAAAATAACTTTTCTAGATATTTATAATAATGAGTAAGTGAAAGTAAAATATCATCATGTGTTGATGCAGGGTATCCTAGGGTTAATTAAGATTTCTGTAGCATTCTTAGAAAAACAGTCAATAAACGCTTTATTCTGTTTTGAATCGCAAAGAAAATGCAGACAAATTTATCTTTGGTGGAGGGTTTAAGGGGTTTTGGGTTAAGGTTCCTTCATAACACTGAAATAAGAAATCTCGATGTTTTGATTCGGAAATAAGGGAGGGAATGTCAATGATGTTCTTTTTAAACTGGAACAAGGTTAAGCTAAAAGGACTTAGAAAAGATAACAGGGGTAAAAAATGGCTGTGTTAATATTAGTGACGCGTGACGTGACGCGTGACGGCTCAATCCCATTTACTGCCAAGTAAAATAAAAAGTGTGCAAGGCGCGCCAAAAGAAGTTATCACTTCAATAAGGTCTTAGCCTTTAACTCTAATAAAACTGGAAAGACACTTATATGTATTGGTATTGTTATATAGGAAGAAAATAGTCTTTCTCTTACGTATAGATAAAGAAGAAACTTCAAACTTAAACATGATATAGATTATGAATGTCCTAATTCATTCTCTAAAATTATCAACTAAATCTTTAAAGAAAGAATAACTTAAACTTGGATCATTTAAAATAAAGAAAATATTTTAATTAATTTGTTAATTTTTAGGGTCCGTCTGTAGAAATTAACAAAATACCCTAACATTTATATTAGGAGTTCATTTTCTGTCTGTATCGTTTGTTGTATACCTAAAGACAATTAGCTTCGAAACTATTAATTTTGAAAACCTCCAATTTGGTCCCTAGCTAGAATTTGATGATCTGCATATATGCATAAAGTAAATAAAATTTTTAGACATCTCCACAAACATAAAATATGCTAACGAAAAATTCATCAAGTATCATTGATTAGTTATTTTAAAATCGAAATAAACAAGTTATTTTGTAATTTGTATGCCCTAGAATGAAACTACCAGTGATGATTCAAAAATCTGTGAAAATTCATGAAATTATTTAGTGTGAGTACTTCTATAAAAATTATTTTGGTTGCTATTGCCTTTTGGACTGCGAGCACTCATTAGAGCGGGTTGCCTATCTCCGCCTGAATCAGTGGCCTTGGAAAAAGAACGTCCTACTCGAGTCATGCATATGGCTTAATACCTGAATAATTTTTTTTTTTACTTTCACTTACTTATTGTCATTAGAAGTATTATTACGATGTATTATTAGGCTGTTTTTTCTTACTAGCCAGGCCACCTTTAGATGGTTGTGTACCTAATTAAAATAACTACCATAAAAGCATGGATTAACAAATGATTATCTATATTAATTTTAATAAATCGAACTAATTTATATAGACCATCGGAATACATTAATAAATATTTCCTTTCCTTGTTATTATTCTTGTTTGAATCTTTAAAAACATTCAAATTGGAAAATATTAATATTTAATTAATGTTCTTATAATTATTTGAATAAACCAAAATAATAAAAACACATACATATTTAATTTGTATAAAATTGTATGAAAGTTTGTATTTGAACGTTGTATAAATATGATATTAAAAATGGACCTACTTTATAAAAATATTCACTTAAAAAGACCCTAAACTATCCAAATTAGGTATCTTTATTTTCTTGGATTTTGGATTTAATCAAACTAAATCAGGGTTTCTCAAACATGGAGTTAGAAGAGTCAGTCACTAAAAATGTTTCAAATCGTTTAATTCCAGTTCTATCTAATGAATCTGAAGGTATAAGCCAGAAGAATTCTGATCATTCTCAAATGATAATAATAAAGCTAATAGTCTAAGTTCCCAACCTAGGTCGACTTTCACCTATCGAGTTTCCTAATGAAATTAATATTTTGATAATATAATATATTAATTCAAAAAACTTGATAGGGTCGACATCCAATTTCCCTGCATAGCGATTTTTAATAAAAAATTAAAGTTGTTAATTTTATTACATAAATGTAGTAGTTATCGAGTTTCCGGATAAATATATTACCAATCGAGAGTAAAATATATATATAAAATTCCAAAATTGGGTCGCCATCTTTTTTCCTTACATAAGTCCAGGTAGACAGGGTATCAACAGGTAACTTCGAATTAGTGTTTTGTAGTTATAGAGTTTCCTTTATTGTTATATATGAAAATGTAGATAATTAAAATAAATAAATAAATAAATCTAATAAATTAGATAGAATAGCTATGCAGGGAAATTGGATGTCGACCCTATCAATTTTTGTTTATTAATACATTATATTATCAAAATATTAATTTCATTAGGAAACTCGATAGGTGAAGGTCTTCCTGTTATAAAAAGTTATTTTGATTAAAAGCTGAAAAATAAAAAATAAATTAATAGTGAAATTAGTCTAATTAGTAAATAAAGAACATAAAATTTAATAAAACTATAAATTTAAATTTTATTTATTAACTGGCAATCAAAAAAACGAGGATCAAAATATCTCAACTTAGTAAATACTAAGAAATTGTAGGGACTGCGACCCTACATTTATGGAAAAATTAAAATTTTGTTAGTAATATATACCATAATCCCATCTATAAATTTCAAGAAACAAAAACAATCTAATCAACAAAAATTTCCTGATTCACTTTGTAAAACTTTTTAGTCTCACAATACAACGTAAGTAATTTAAATAATTTTCTTTATCCATTAGTATAAACTTTAAGTTTTGATTAAAATCATTATTTTTCTGATTTTTCAATAAAATTAATTTCTACTAAAATCTATTAAGACTAATTTTTATTTATTCACAATTTTAAAATATGTTTTTCTTAATATTTTAAACCAGGCAGAAACAAAAAAAAGAAGTTGCTGAAGCTGACGAAACTTTTTCTCTTTTTGGGATTTATCAAGTCCAAGATAATGATTCTGCTACTGAAATTTCAAACGTTAATTCAATTAAAGGTATGATTGCTTATTAATTTTATCTTTGTCACGTTATTTTTTATCTTTAATATAAATAAAAAGAGAAGGTGATATTCCATCTATCAACGCACAGCCTAAACCGCTTGACCTAGAAAGATTAAATTCGGAGTGTATATTCTTTCAACGATTTATGGGTATGGTAAGAAGGGATTTTTTGAAATTCGAACCCTAAAGGGGGAAAGGGTCCCAAAATGTGTTATCAGAGTTTTTCAAGATCTCTTAAAACAGAAAAGATATCGATTTGGATTCAGTTTAGAAAGGTGTAGTATTGAAATACAAAAAACTTTAATTTTAATTTAAGTATTTTTGCTCTTTTTGTTCCCGAAAGGAAGATATAGTCATTTTGGGGTACATTTTTGAAATTTTTAAAGTGCTCTAGCTCCTCGAGTTTTTAAGTTTTAGCATTCAAATTTGGTACTTAGGTTTATTAATGCTAAATCTCTTCTCAGCTAGTATATGATAAAAAATGGATTTAGCAGGTTTACACTCTAAGGCGAAGATCTTTATTTCTTATATTTTTTGTTTTTTCTGAAACATGCAGTAATTTTCAATCATAATTTTATTTTTGAGCATTCTAATGATATTTTCTCATTAAAAATATGCATTCTATGTGGTTTCAGCAGAAATTTTACTTTCGATAAATTATTTTTTTTATCTGTCTTAATTCCCATAACCACGAGGATTCCAGAAGGGACTATTTTAAGAAATTGATTTTGTTATCAAAATGTTAGAATTTTCACTTTTCAGATTAAAGAACTAATTATGACTAATTAGCTTTTAGAACTTCCAGATGGAAAAAAAGTAGGTAATTGAATAAAGAGGTCTTAACGTTCTAATTCTAACCATTTACTGAATTGCCAACTTCCACTTGCTACCCAAAGAGGCTTCATTTTCAGTGGTAAATGAAGAGCATGTATTAATTAACTAAATTTTTTTTTCGAATCGAAAAATGTTTTTCTCATCGCGAAAGAATTATTTCCAAAAACCCCAAATGGGCATTAAACATTGTTCAAACTACATTTTCAGACAGCTTATCGGGTTTTGTAAAAGTTTACTTTTCCCTGCGATTTCGTCTTGATCTCCTTAAATAAATACAGTGAAACCCTTCAATCCTAACTAATTGGGACTGTAGCCTGTTCGGATTAGCCAAAAACACCTTCGACATTTGAAGATAACTGATATCAAGTGAAAGATTAAGTGATATTTTGTGTGTTTCTATTATTATTTCATTGTTTTTGCAAAGTGATTATCCTAAAGAATTTCAATAACCAACTTTTGCCTTTTTTCAATCCTGGATGACATAAGTATGTAGACACATTTACACTTTGTTAGGTATGCTAACTGTACTGCTTTGTTAATTTTTCAACTAATTATGTAAAATAAGGTTATAATGTAGAATATATACATAATTGTTTTATGACTAAATAAATAAATTTTTTGCGTTCGGATTTCCCGGGATTTCGGAATTCCAGGGTTCGGATTTGAGGGGTTTAACTGTACAAATAAAATAGTTTCCCCCTCTAAGTGAAGATGAACCAGGTCTCTAGATCCTTTCAAAATTATATAATATAAAAATATTTTCGCCTCGATTTCTAGTGTCCATTTTGCAAGCTCCTTGGTACTTTTTTTATTTAACGTTTAGTGTAAAGACCTAAAAAATGTATGGTGAACGAGGCTTGAACTCAGGCTACTGCTTAGCAACCAGAAACGCAAACCCTCTAGAAAATGTAAAGATAATTTTTGCTTAATTAAAAATTAAACTAACTTCATTTGTTTTCCCCTAAATAAATGTTTAATATCACTTTGCTTGTAATTTCAACAGATTTTGGGTGCCGTGGTTGTCGGTCTTGGCCTGGGACTTCTGCATCTGATTGTTTCCGTGAAATCCGTTTGGGCTCGACAGTTCCAACATCATGACGAGGAGCCTAAAAAAATTGTCCATTATGAAAAAGTTAACCATCTTCATCACTATCAACATAAGCATTATTTTGATAAATTACATCATCATGCTGATCACAATTGGGATCGCTCCAATCCGGACACGACCAGCAATGCACCCTATTCAGCTCATTATCCGTCAAAAGAGCAACTTTCACAACAAGCGCATGAATATGCTGTAAATGCCGTGAAAAGACGCATCGAGGAAGAACTAATCAGAACAGACGGGAACAATAATAATCGACGTATCATCAAAAGACAATAAAAAAAAACTGATTAAAATTGTGTATTCAAATCAAAAGAAAAGTCATTTTTGCCATATTTAATTTTAAAATCAGTCTTAGTCGAATTACTTTTAATTCTTTCCTTTGTAAATAAATAATTAGTGCTTAGTTTACTTAAAAAAATGAAAAGAAAAATATAATGACCCAGATAACACACTCGCTCTAGAAGTCTAGAAGATGTCTTTATTCAGCTCTTATTGTCTTAAGATGTCTTTAAGATGTCTAGAAGATATCCTGGTGTCTAGAAAACATATTCTATCTTGGTTCGGGATACAGGCATAGAGAATTGACCGATTGATTTGGGTGAAGTGCCAATTTTTGAAAGTGTTTTGATGCTTTTTTGTTGATGATTTCTGATACATATTGTATTTGTAGAACATCATGGAGGGATATGTTTGATATATACCATAGTGCATTTGTGATTGTTCTTAGGAATTTTGATTGAAATCTCTGGATATACCAAGAATTTAAACCCAAACAGTTTGATCTTATGCAAATTCTCTCCAATTTCGACTTAATGGACTCCATCACAGGCTGGCCTTATTCTAAAACAGTTTTTCGTAAGCAGATTCGTATCCATGTTGTCTGTCTGACTATATTTCTTTGGTATCTTCTAGGTCAGGGGTGTCCATCCTTTTAGCTTTCCTGGGCCACATTGGAAGAATATTAGCTGTTTTGGGCCACACATAAAATACACTAAGGCTAATAATAGCTGATGAGCAAAAAAACGTAGAATATGTACTTAAGATACTTAAGAAATGAAGATCTGTTACTTTATAAATTTTTTGTTATAAAAGTAAGAGCAACATAAAATTATAGTGAGAAGTTTTTAATTGTTTTTGCGACATAAATCCGTCGATATTTGGTTCAAAGGAATTCTCAGTGAATTCTCAAAATGCTCATCAAATATTTTGGATCTAGATTCATTCTTTGTGTTCTTCAAATTTGAAAATAGATGTTTGAATAAATAAATTATTTAATAGCAAGTCAAAAATATTGTATTTTTAGTAATATCACTGGGATTTTTTTAGTCACAATCTCATAAAGTTTGTAAGTTTGCGATTTTGCGGGTTGGACAAGCCAGTTCTAGACCAAGTGTGCTTATAGGGGAAGTAAAAGGAAAAATTATGGGTATATATTTCCTGATGAACTTAATAGTTAATAGTTAATATTGAAGTCGTTAAAGTTAATATAAAATATATAATAAAAAATTGTAATTATGATTAATATTAATTTTTCTTGTTATGGGATTTAAAGTCATAACTACCATATCTGGATTATATTCCATTTAGAGATACATCTTATTTTCAATTTTGAAGATATGACAGATATGACCTATCTGGATTTCGAATTCAATGTCTCAAGTGCTAATACGGAGGTTTTATGCAATCGGCAAGTCAAAATAAAAATTAAAAGAAAACTTTTTTAAAAGGATTTTAAAAGACCAATTTAACTCGATGAAATGCGTGATTTTTTTTCATCAGCACTTTTTATATTCTGGAAGGTGGCTCAATTTTTTTTTTTAACTTTGACCATCAGCCTATAGCTGTGGATCATCACAATTTATGTACATGCCAAATTCTAAGTATCTAGTTTAGGAACTTAGGACAGACGAGTCAGAAAGAAAAGCAGTCAACGAAGTTTCATCTTAAGTTTTCTGTTTTCATTATGAAACCTTAGAAAGTGATATATTTATAAGGATTATGGGGATGAAAAAAAATAGTATCATAGATTACATTTCCTATTCGCTTCGTGAGCAACCGCGCTTTGCGCCATTCGTGGCGAAAAAAACAACTTCAGGTACAATAATAGTGTATAAAATGAATAGGCATTTACGAAAAAAAGTAATTTAATAAAAAATACAATATTTAAAATCCAAAATAATCATAGATTTCTGTAATATAAATTTGTTAATAAACAATTAAAATAATAGCTTGAAAAATATTATTTTTCAATTAAAAAAAATCTTTAAATATCCTTAATCATGAAATGTCATAATGTATAAAATTATTAAAACTGGCTTTGAAAAAATTACCCATTCAATCGATTTTAATAAACAAAAAGTTGTGAATTGTATGAAACTGAGGTCAATGTTGTCTGATACATCTAACCTGTAATTTTTCTTTTAAATAATATGCGTGTAAATATTTATAAATATTAAGTATCATTTCTCAATTATATAAAACTGTTTGTATGAATTAATTATTTATTTCCTTATAGTTACTCTGACTTTTTTAAAGCTTTCAACCAATGTACACGTCTAAGCACTTTGTGAGGATAGTTAGTGTTAGCCGAAGGAAAACAATAAAATCCATAGTTGGAATTTAGTGAAGTGTTTTTACAGTTCGTCACAGAGTCCTTAAAAACTTCTTTTTTCACTTGAATTCATCATCAATTGATTCACTTTATAAGTTAAAGTAAAACAATTAAACACTTTTTGACATACACAGATGAATGCTAAATAAGGAGGTAGATTGCTTAGACCATTAAATATATAGACACGCCCTCTGCTACTCTCCACACAGTGAAGTGAGGGCAACATCGCCTCCAGATGACGTCACGTTCTCGCATAAATATTTTGGTATATTAATTTAATATATTAATTTGCGATTATTGGAATCCAAAATAAATAATCTAAACTACGATAAATTTATCTCAATGTATAATAATTCCTATAGTGGCCATGCTATTTCTGGGTGTTCCTACCTACAGATGACGTCACGTTCTCTAGTTGATGTTGGCCTCACCAAATCGACACCAGGGCGTGTTTATATATATCATGGTCTAAGGTAGATTGTACCCGAAGTTCTTAAAAGTGTCACCTATAGCGCTGCCTCTGTTGCTAACGGAGCGAATACATCCCCGGTAAATAATCCTTTGGACAAAGCTTCCGCGATTCTCAAATAAGCCCCTTTGAAGTAGGCTTTATAATATTCACTCTAAATCCAATTAACTGTCCCTTTCAGGTAGAGAAAATCAATTTATGGACATTCAATAATATAATAAGATTCTTTTCTACTTGATTGGTAGATAAAGTTATGCGGAATTATAAAATTATTAATGTTTCGAGTTTTGTGCATATTTATAAGCGTATTTGCGTTTCCAATAACAAATATAGACGGAATGTTTTCCAACAAATTGTAGAGTATAAGTTTGTCAAAAATCAGAATGAATGTAAATATATAGCTTTTGCGCTAAGTTATATAAATAATTTGTGTGTTCTTTGATATTTATTTTATTTGAGTAATTGCAAGATGTGTGAAAGAAATTTGTGATTTTAGGTCTTATTTAAAAAACTGTAAATATTTTAGTTATAAGTACTTAGTGAATTATTATGTAATAATTTTAGAAAGATTTATTTTTAGAATATTTAACATATATTTTTTATAATATATTATAAATTAATTACTACCTAGCTATTATTATTATTAATTATATTTTTGAATTTTTTATAGGCCAAAGATATTTATTAGGATAAAAAATATTATAAAATAAATAAATTTTTTTATTATTTTTATTTTCTCTTATTCTTTAAAAAAATAATAATTTAAGTAATTCCTTTCTTCCAATTATATCTTGTCATAGTTAATTATATCAGCTGCCAGACACATTGATGAACATGATTAATTTATAAGAGTTATTAATAATACTAGTAATTGAAATTCACATTTTATTATTCCCAAAACAGTTGCATCTATATATAATGAAAGTAAAAAACACAATAAGTTTATTATAAAAGATTTTATAATCTAGTAATTCAATAAATAAATGAATGAATATTTTATTGATCACACTTTAAAAAAACTTTCACAAAAAATCTTACAAAAGATGTATACATCAAAATTCCTTTTTTTATTTTAAATTTCAGGTTCGAGCGAAAGCTCCCCATTCGACTTCATATGTTTAGATCTATATTACGAGCCAATTCATGGGGGGGAGATGAATGAATTTGTTAGTATTACCGCAAGATTTGAGCTATCTCAAGAAAAATTATGAGTTAAAATATTTTCAAAGTTGTGTATTTTAATTTTTAAAGAGATAGATTCGGTTCAAGGTGAAACATTATTTAATAAAAACTAGATAAAATTTCAAGGTATGTTTCAAAAAATAAAATATATATTTCTTTTATTTTGTGAAAACTACTTTGAAATTTTACTCACTTTTTATTGTCTAGGTATTTTAGTTAGTCTGATTTCGCTGCGAAGCTATATTCTTAGCATTCATTCTAATATAATAAGAATAAACTTGTTATAACGTAATTCACGGTGGTGAGAAGGATTCTTATAGGTGTTAAAAGAAAGAAATTTTTCAGCATATTTTATTATTGTATTTGCACAAAAATATCCACTGAAGAAGGAATATTGTACAAAATTTCCGAAATATTTGGATAAATTAAAAAAACACCATTTAAAATTAAAAAACTGCTAAAAAATAAGCCTTTCATTTAATACCTTGTTATAACTTTTTTGTTATTTTATTATTCTCCACTCGAAAAAATAGAATAATTTTTACGCGAAAGAATTGTCTCTATAACTATAAATTTCTCCGCTTTGAGTTTAACAGATGGCAGCACCTAATGGCAACGCCTGTATTTAGACAACCGCAACAGACGCTAGCATTCTGAATGATGAGATGAGCCTTCCAATACATTTATTTTTAATTAATAAGTTGTTGTAGGGAAATAAGGACAATAGCTTATACAAGTATTTTTTATTTTATGCCAACGTTTCGTCAACTTAGTTGACTTCCTCAGGGCTCAAACAAATTAATTTCTTTTCATATTTGTCATTTTATAAATATTTATTCTTAGCAAACACATATAGGCACAAATAGGAAATATTTTCAATCTGAATATTTATATAATGACAAATATGCAAAGAAATTAATTTGTTTGAGCCATGAGGAAGTCTTGGCATAAAATAAAAAATACTTGCATAAGCTATTGTCCTTATTTCCCTACAACAACTTATTAATTTAATCGATGGACATAAATAATCAAAATAATTTATTTATATGTGTTAGGCTCAAAGAACGAAAACCCCCATTGAGCGACAAAACGTCCACAATGCATTGTGGCCTCTTTAAAATATATCCACAACGTGTTATTCGTGTTAGGCACTTATAAAAATAGCGAGTTCGAATGTGGTTTTCAGCTGTGGAGAGGGGCCTCCAAGCATTTTCTTGCCACGCTGGATACAATTCAGAAGAGAGCAATTAAACTAATAGGAGACCCGACCCTAACTAACCCACTCGACTCCCTGGCTCACCGAAGAACCGTTTCTGCCCTTTCCCTGTACTACAGATACTATTATGGTGTCAGTTCAGTAGAGCTGAGATCAATTATCCTCCCTAAAGCCCTCTTTGCTAGAATCACGCGGTTTTCGAAAGTTCAGCACCCCTTCGCTGTCAAAAGGGGGCAAAGTGTGTTTTTACTGATTATGCGATATCTCTTAAGGACGATAAAATATCTACTTGCTTTTTACTTATAAAAATACTAAATTAAAATATCTAAAAACTGATTTCAGGATTTTTTGAAATTCGACCTCTAAAGGGGTCAAAAGGGGAAAAATATCTTTGCAATGTGTTTACACTAATTATGCATTTTGAATTAAGAACGATAAGATATCTACTTGATTTTTAATTAATAAAATTCTAAATACAAATATCTAAAAAGTAATTTCAGGATTTTTTGAAATTCGACTCCCAACTATCCAAAATGTGATTGGGGGCAAAAATTATCATCAATGATCAAATTTTGTAGAGTTATTCTTTAATACTTTAAGAAACAATTCCTGTAAAAATCAACTATCAAAATTGACTGTATGGGGGCGAAGGGGGGGGCAATTTATAGAATTTTTTAGCTTTTTAGTATATTTACTCTTTAGAAAACTGTGGATTATTTATTTGCAAATATCTAAAAAATAATTTCAAGATTTTTTTGTAATCCGACCCCCCCCCCCCCCCC